>VZSV01000081.1:514867-593867 GCA_013398735.1 Nothocercus julius
GCAGGGCCCACGCACAGGGCCCATGCGCAGAGCCCACGCACAGGGTCCACGCACAGGGCCCACGCACAGGGCCCATGCACAGGGCCCATGCGCAGGGCCCTGCCATGTTTTCCTGCTGCAGCCCATGTCCTGCTCATCTTCCCAGCCCGCAAGCAGCAGCAATCTTTTCCTTGCCCTCATCTTCCAAAGCATAAATTCACTCTCTTGCATATTGGTCTTAAATTTTGCCTGCAGTCTAAAATGGATTAATTTGATAAAATTTTATCTTAAGGGGCTGAAAAGAAAGAGAAATAGTATGAAAAAAAACCCTACACAGAGCATGTAAGTTAATGTAGGCCATCTCCCACTTCAACTTATAACTTCATTTAGCTCCTAGACATGTAACATCAATTTGACCTCAATTAAACTCACTTAATCCTATTACACTTCACCTCTGCATTTGGCTCAGTGCTTTACAATGCAAGCTGATATATTATAAAGAATAATTCCAATTATTACGTGTGTGCCAATGGATTAAAGATGACAAACGTCCTGATGGAGAGTGTGTGGAGGAACAGGGCCAGAAATGGGGGACCGGCAAAAAACCTCTCTTTTATAGGGGAGAGCAGTTACCCCTGCCAAGCCGGAGGCTGTGTGTGCTGCTCGGACTCTAAATCAGGGAAGTGGCTGCTGCAAACTCCAACATGAAGTCCAGACACTCATCACGGCAGTGACCACGCGCCAGCTCTCGCGCTCAGGAGGCCGTGGGGCCACGTCCGCACTTTGTGTTCGTCCTCAGATGGCCCCCGAAGCCCCTGCTTCACTTCCCCGAGCCCTCGGTGGCCATAGGGCTTCGGTGCGTTTCACCTCTGCCTGCTTTCACAAAGGCAGCAGCAGAACGGATTCAATTGCTTTGCCTACTGAAAAATAGCAATTAAATGTAGTACAGCTAGCAGGGCCAGGTGCATAGTACACAGTCCACAACGCTTCGTTTTTAAACAGATTTTCTTCATAATCGTATTTAACTTCTGATAATAGGTTTTTACTATGATTTGCTCCACACTGGTCTTGCCCATGCAACTTGAGCACATCACAAATGCTGACACCACAGACACCACGGCCACCATTGCCACCACAGCCCCGTTGCCACCATGGCCACCAAAATAGCTTTGCAAGCTAGCAGATATTTCAGCGAAATGGAAAGTGACACAGCCAAAATGTGTCTGATTTATGCAAAAAAGGAATGAAAACCTCCATGAAAAAGTTAACTTTTGGCATACTATTTCTTTTTTTAAATAAACGCAAAGTCGTTATTTTGAATTCACAGACAAGAGCTTGGGCTTCTTAGAGCTGCTCCCCTTCGAGCACAGGCACCTTCAGGAAGGGCCCGGGATCCTTGCAGGAGTCCCCTGGCCAGCACGGATTAATCCAGCCAGTTTCACAAGCGAGGGAGGGCTGTGAAAAGTGTTTGTGGGGGTTTGCAAGAGCTCATTAGAGCTGGGAGGAAATCTCTAGGGCACTTCTCTGCAAAAATGAGACAGAAATTACAATGTTGGAGCAATTAAATGGATGGAAATAGTTGGCGTGAGTTTCTCATTTAGATTTGGTGCAATACCTTTGCCGAGCACGCAGAGGACCAGTTTCAGTTCTCCATGAGCAATTCAACAAATAAAAGTTGTTCAAATGATGAATCATATAGCCAATTTCTGTGTCATCAATTCCTGCCCAGCAATATATGTCGTGTATTTTCTCATCACAATGAAGCTGTGCTGAAATTAATTTTAAACGTCCAGAAGCTGTGTGACCGAAATACAGACCAAGGATATTACTTCAAAATAGGAACCCAGCATACAAAAATCCTTCCTACATGCTGCCCAGCATCATCTATAACTTTCTTTATGCCATGAAATACTATTTCGTGCTCTTATTTGATGACACTTGGAAAAAGATAATATAAAATCAATAGAGAATTGCAAGATTTTATGCAACAAACACTGTAACTGAATTCATTGATCAGCGCAGCAGCACACACTCTTATTGGAAGAATTAAACCTGGTCTTTGGTTGTTAGATAGTGGGGTAAACCGTGCTGGCTGGCTCTCGGGCAAACATGGAACCTGGCTGGTTTCCATGAGTTACTTGTCTGTGATCGAGGTCACAGGAATTCTCTTGCAAGATTCCACTTTCTGAGGAAAAGGCAGGTAGCAGGATTTTTCTCAGGAGAAATTTATCTACTCATTTATTCTATTTATTCTAATCTATTTATTGCCTGAGAAAACATCTTCCTGGATAACAAATTCCTGAAGATTAGAAACACCAAAGACAAAAAATCAAGAGCTACTTGTACAGTTCTTGACTACCAGTGTTCTGGGTATTGAAATGTGTGCACTGTGCTGCCCAAAACTGGCTCGGGGTTCTGACTCTAATGGAACTAGATTGCAACCAAAAAACCCTCTAAAAACATCCCGGGCTTGCACGGAGGTGATTAGGTGCCAAGAGCATTCACCGTTCCTGCAAGGAACAGCAATTCATCATTTAAACTGGAAACATGAACTGGCCCAGGCAAAGCAATGGCACAGCATTAGGCAGCAGCCTGTCTCAATCAAGAAAAAGTCAAAATGGGGGGATATGTTTGCAAAGGTGACTCACATGGCTGAAAATTATGGGTTTGGGTTACAATATTATTTCCTTTAATCAGTCAGCTGAGTTTAAAGTTGCCTAATTGTGAATATTGCAAAGCAGTATTGATTTCCAAACTAAAGGTGTCTATTATATATAAGGCTTATTTTTAGGGCAAAGTTATTAAACAAGTTTGCTCTCTGGCTTGTCCAGGCTGTTGAAGCTATCTTAATAAGTTAAGGAAGTGTAAATGACCAAAAAAAAAAGATCATTTTTGGTATGGTATAAATCAGCATGGATCCACCAGGGGAATCATCTTGATTTATGCCAACTGCAATTCTTACCCACAACGTTTAACTACTTTTATTAAATATTTAATTATCCTTCTGAATATTTCCCTTGATCTCTGCCCTTTCCTCTTGGGGTGGATTCCCAGGCAGCCAGCACTGACACTACTTCTACAAGAATATTAAAGTTTATAGAGATTTTTATATTGGATGATCTCAAACTACTTAACACAGTGGAAAGGTTTCGTCCCCCTGCCACTGAAAGGCAATATCACTTCCATTCTGCTCTGACAACACTATTTACTACATTTTTTTTTTAGGAGGGAATAACTTAGGGAACTAAAAATACAGTGGAAATTTAGATGGAGTCAAAGCATAATTACTAAAGCTGGAAACTGTCCAGGAACTAAAGATTAACCTACATCCTCACTTTGGGGAAGGTAGCATGAGATTTTTAAGTACTTTAATTGATTTGGGCTTCTGTTTTACGCCTCGGTCCAAAGAGGGTCAATTCTACTATTAGAGGTTAGAGTCAGTCCGCGGGTAGCAACGCAACATCCAAAACCTGACTTTGAGCCCCTTTCTCTTGCAGCTGGAATTTGTTACTTGGGCCTCGTTGAGTGGGAAGTTTGACTTCTGATACGATGTTAACTAACATCTTACAACAGCACCGAGTTAGAAAGCAAGCTATTTTTCCACACATCAGTGTGCTTTTGTAAATGCAAGTGGTCCTGACTGTTTTAAAGGTATCAATAGACTCATTTTGCATCTGGCCTGGCTTTGAGGAAGAGCAAATCCCAAAGCAAATAACCTCATGTGTCTCTGGAAACTGCTTGGTCTGAGGTTATGAATTAAGGAAGCCGTTTGGCACATGTTGGTCTTAGACCAATTGGGGGATTTCCTCATGTTAAAATAGCAATTTAGTCCTCATGTGAAAAGCACCATGGCCATGGCAGCATGTGGGTGCAAGGAACCCGCACTTCCTTATGCACAAGGAACCCACCACGTGGGAGCTACCGTGGTCTCACGCACAAGGAACCAACCAGGTGGACGTTACCATGGCCCCAGTTCTGGGTAACAACCGGCCCTGCTGGGCTGGTAGCAGGTTAACATCACAAGCACAGTGAGATGATCAATGAAATCAGCTGCAGTGACTGACCCATGGGAAACAAATCCACCATCCCTTCCCCTTAAGAAGCAAACTCTTGTCTAACAGGGTACTTCAGTTTAGAGATTTTCCAAATAGGAAACGCTGAAAGAATAAGAATTGAAATTTCACAATGCAAATCCATTGAAATATGCTTGCTTTCTTCCATGCGGTCACTACTTTTAATTCTATGCATATGTATACACACTTACCAGGCTGAAAAACTTGTATACACTGCTACAATGGTGAATAAATACAAGAAACTTTCAGATATAAAACCATGGAAAAGTTGTTAAATGTGACCGGTTAATGCTTACATCAACAGCAGAATGTGTTCTTCTGTAGCTGTCCCTGTAAATATGATACATTGGTATTTAGGAATAATAATAAAAATGTGAACAGCAGTGTGGCTGTTTGAGGCAGGTGAGACAGGAAAGTGGATTGAACACAACTCCTCCTTCCCCAACTGGTGTGAGATGCCTTTAAGTAGCAATCTTCCAATTTTTTTACAAATGGAAGGAAAAATTATGAGTTAAAAAGATCATGCAGTCATTACAATGCTATTTCATGAGGTGTCTACCAGTTTTATTACAATAAGAGACCTTTGCAAATCTATACTATTCTAAGAGAAATTTCATTATATCACTGTTAAAATTTAGATTCTCCACTACATCCTGTGCATACTCATGTTACGCAGCCCTCGGAGTAAATCAGGTGCTGAATATACAGCTCAGAAGAAAAAATAGACAGTTCAGTCAAGGACCTGCTCTTATGTTTTAACATCTCTCATTTCCCCGATTCCCGACCTCTCGTCATATTCTCTCTCATCTTCTTTCTGCTCTTCTGCCTTGCACATTCAGGAAGGAATAACTTAGCTCAGTAGCTCTCTTGTAAAATGACTGGAGAAAAAAACTCCCAAAGGCGGTCATGAAGAAGGAGTCATACACATTTGATATGTAATAACTATACTTAGGATGAACTTAAAGACAATGGGTAGCATCTTCTTTAACGTGCTATTGCTCTTGCAGTAACCCTAGCCCATCCCTGGCAAATAAATCTCAGAATCCTCTTGTATAATAATTTCAACCTTTGTTTGCTGACTGTCAGAAAATGATAGAGAAAAAGATAGGAAAAGAATGACCAAAATGGAGAAAAGCAGAGGACTTTTATATCCAAGATTACTACCTTTTTCTTCTTGGAAATATGAAGAGGCGTCAAGGGATTTTACTCAGCACTAGAGTATTCTGAAATAGGGCAGGAAATTAGAGGTGGAGCAGTGGTTTAACATTGCATGTTTGACTTTGCTCTGTTCCATTTCAACCCGCTGGCTCCTATTTCAGGTTCTTGTTCTTTTTCATTTAAATATGAGCTTGAAAGCAATGTTAAAAAGGTCATAGAAATAAACAGCCACTAATATGCCTCTCAGTTCCTGTTTGTTTTTCCGAACCACTGGCCGCCACAGGCAGTGGTGCAGACTCGGGAGGACCTGCCGTGGGCACCGGGCCACTTCCATGGCGCCTCCCTGGAAGACGGACCCTTTCCTTCAGCAGCGACAAAATCCTGCAGCCAGGAGCTCCAGAGGCAACTGCAGCCTGGCAGCTTCAGCTCCGGCCTCTGCTTCTCTGGAGGAGCCCAAACACCCCCCTTTAGGGTCTCTTCCTGCTGATGATTTTATGAAAGTCACCTTCTTCTGAGCTGTTGTATTTCCTGCTTGGAAAGTACACTTAGTTTTAAAAGGAGCCCAAGCGAGTCCATAATGATTCTTTAATACAAAAGAGCCCCAAATCCTTTAAATGTCATTGCAATCTATATCTCTGTTAGCAGCCCAGGCCTAATTCTCACTACATATTTTCCAGAGTCAACGGTATAAAATCCTAGCCTTGTAAGCTGAGTCTAAGTCCTATAAAAGGGGGCTGTACAAGAGAGCAACGCCTAAGCCTTTGCCCTAGGAGTTTAGCTCTAAAATGAGCATCAGTGGGAATTTTTCATAACAAAAGTAAGTGCTGGGCACATGTGCGGGTGCTACCCCAGGGGCAGCTGAGCAGTGCCAGGAGAAATTGCAAAGCTCGAGTTACCCCCAGATCCGCCCTTGGCCTTGGGATTGCGGCTGCAGCTCCTGCCGCCGGGGCAGCGGCACCACGGTGCCTACGGACCCGGTGCCAGTTCTTGCCTCTCCTCCCGGGCACCACTCCAGCCATCACCCATCCGGCCACACTGCTGCACAAGCTTGCAAAATCCGGAGGAAAATTGATTAGGGGAAAAAAAAAAGGAGAGCGAGATGGTGAGAAAGAAACAGAGGCAAAAGCCCAGCACAGTAAGGATATTTATGCTGTGATGGATGAAATTAAGCTCCCATTTTCATTGCAAATGGTTGGACATATGGACGGTAACTGGGGAACTTTTAAGCTGAGATTTCAGCTCTGTCTCACCACAGCCGTTAGCACAGCTGAAGCGCCTGACAAGTGAAAAATAGTGTTGCTTCCCACCACTGCAAGGTCGCCAGCAATTGGGCGTTTGAATGTATCTGCATAGACTTTCCTCCTTCCTTCCTTTCCGTGAGGAAAAGGTGCCCCCGTGGAGGGGCTTGCTGCACACGTGAGCAGGCTTCTCTGAGCCAGGAAAACACAAGCCTAGAGCTCTGAAAGACACGAAAACATCGACGCTCTGAAAGATGGCTCGAATGAGGCCTTTGAAAACACAGCTGGACCTGAATTCCTGACGGGCCCGGGCAAATTTCTGCCACCAGCTCCACCCGAGCACCTCTCTGCCCGAACCATAAGGAAACGTGAAGGAAGGGGAGGCCGAGGCGCGCAGCCTGCCCGCTGCTCTGCAGCGCAGCTCTGCGAGGTGCTCCGTGCAGCGCGCGTGGTCGCGCTGAGGGCGCCTCTGTTCTCCTCTGCTGTTGTTATTTCTAGCACAGTGCAGCCTTCAGCTCCCAGACTACAATATAAGTAGATGATTGTTATTAACAGAACAATCCCAGCTCTGTGAAGAGCAGATTAAAACCACAATTTCCAGGCACCACGCTAATAAAAACCCTTACTGGAAGCCAATGTAGCGCACGGGGCTATAGAGGGCTCCGTTAATGTCCCTGCAAACTGATTTCCAGGTTGTTTTATGGAATATTCATCACTCTATGGAAGTGATGCGGCGCTCAGGAAGCTACCAGGCCCCTTCGTGCGTGGACCTCCCGCAGGCGGTTTGTTTATCCCGGCGGAGAGCCCTGGGCGCCGCGCTGGCCGCGGATGCCCTGCGCAGGCTGCCCTGCACGCCGGCGCCGCCGGGGACGGCGGGTCTGTGTGTAACTGCGTGGCTGGTCTAATCAAAGCAGAGCAGCTGAATGGCACAATTCAATACCTGGGTGGAGGGTTGCACGGACAAATGCTCAAATAACACACATACACACAAAAAGTTAAAAGTGCTGAGCTGGAGCAGAGGTTGTACAAGCCACGCTGGCTGCTCGCTGCACTGCAAGCCGACCCGTTGGGTGTCTCTCTGCTGGGAGGGCAGCGGCCCCGGGTGCAGGACAGTCCCGTGTCCCGGCCACCCAGCCTGAGCAGCGCGTGGGGCAGCTGCCAAGATCCCATTTGCAAACCATGACCCAAATCTGCCTCGTTAGAGACAGCACAGCTCCCCACGCGCTGCCTTACCTCCAGCTTGGCAATTAACCCTGTTCGGCTGTCAGCCAAGGGCTTCTTCTGAAATTACGGTAGATTATTTGCATTCCCTATCTGCAGTCCAAATCTAGCGACCGCTGCTGGGCCTGCGCTTTCCGACAGCATCCGTCGGTGTAAGAGCTCGCGGAGAGGGAAGGGCGAGTGGCAGCCAGGAACCCGTCCGCCAGGCGCCCATAACCTGCGTGTCCGCGCAGCGGGTAGCCCAGACCTGCCGGGATTTCTCTAGCGCTCGTGGAGGAATAACTTGTGAAAGGTTTTATTTTAAACAAGCTGCTGTTATGTGTCTATGAGTGAAAGTTTTTAAAGTCATGAAAAGTCAGAGCTGAAATCATTGCTTGCCTTAAATGAGCTCTGCAGAAAGCAGATTATTGATCTCTGCAGTACCGGCAGGTCTCTGTGAACCCCGGCATGCTCTGGATGTGGGGACAGCTGCTGGTGGAGGCTTTTTTCTCTTTTTTTTTTTTTCAAACTAGCCGTTAGTTGAAGCAAAATGGTCCCAATGCTCGCTGCTTTGTGCAGCAGCAGTGCAGGGCTGTGCCTTTTGGACAGGCAGAGGACCTCTCCGTGTGCTCTGACTGAACGCCTGAAGGGCTCCGCTGTTAGAACGGATGCGGTGGCTCTTCCCAGGCTCTTACAGTGGGCCAGGGCATGTGAAACTTGAGTATTTCTGGCGGGGCGTGCAGTACTCCAGCTCTTGCAGCCACCCCGGGCAGCTCTGCAGCCAGCAGCAGCCGGCTGGGACAAGGACAGACGGCGGACGCCGGGACGGTGGGTTGGCCTCGCCGTTCCTGCTGGACACTGCTCAGGGTTCCTGCCTCGAAGCAAAACTTGGGTGCTCAGGAGAGGTTCTCAGTTCCTTGCATGGGACAAGACCTTGGCGCTCTGACCGCGCCGTGCTCCCGTGAGACCTACAGTGCCGGAGCTCCGCGTGGGGCCGTTTCAGCTGCTCCTTATCGGCCGACCTGACTGTAACGGGGTGATTTGAATGCCTGTCCAGGCTGCACTCTCGTATAAATTATTTTCCAATATTAGTCCAGCCTGAATTGCAGCAGCCTGTAAGAGAATGTGGATGCATGGTAAGAGAGGGTCATGATAGATAAAAATGATAATGGGTGCCGTAGTGCCATAATCAAAGTCTAATTGTCCCATTAATTAAGAGCAATATTCAGTTATGTATTGAGTCCTGGAGTGATTATGACTCAAATCTCTACTAAAACGTGTGAATTTATCTTCTGCCCTGCAGTTTTCAGCCAGGCAAAGCATTTGGTAGAGGGCAAAAAGTTCAATTGCTGCTTTAGAAGCGAGCTGAACTTTCGGCACGGATAATCATCGATCTGCTGCTCAGGTCCCTGGCGGCCCTCGCGGCCGGAGACCTGCCCGCGCTCCCCGGGCCGCGCACCCCACCTCCTCACACCGGCAGGACAAACCCCGAGCGCCCAAGGTTGGACCACAGAGAAACGCTCGTCCATGTAGCCGGCTCTAGTGCCGCAGTCGCTCGTGGGCGATCTCAGGAGCAGAGCTCTGCAAACACCTGCCCATTCCTCCTTTCCCAAACTTGCTGTCACGGCTCAAGCTCATTTTCAGAAGTTCCCTGCCAAATGTGAAGAACTTGTAACATTGACTGTTCTGGGGTAATTAGATCAAGATTCAAGCAATTTGCTGTAGGGCCTGAACTCAGATCATCCTTCACATGTCTCTTTGCAATATCTGTCTTTAAATTAGATTATAATGAGCTTGGCAGTACTATTAATAATAGAGCAAATCATGGGAGATTATGGTTTTATTTCACTGGTATCATGCACAATGATGCAGCTTTTTCCTATACAAAGTAGGTGGCTCTTTCAAGCTCATATCTTTCCTAATCTTAAAAAAAAAATAGCAAGATACATGAGTTTCCAAAAACTAAAAATACTTCAGCTAGTTCCAAGTAATAAAATAGTTTTAAACTACAAAATTCAATATATTATTTTGAAATGGCATCATTTAGTTTAATATCATTAGTGTCCTATCTCTGGGGGTTATTTTATTTAAACAGTTTAGTTTCTGGTCCTCATAAATGAGATGGGAGAAAATTGGTTGCTTCTACATTATTCAGTGGCTCCAAGCCACTGGGGAGCTCGCCATGAGTGCCCAGCTGTGGCTGCAGCGGGAGCCAGCGGCACAGCCTGGTCCAGCACAGCACGGTGTGTCCGGCTCAGCACGGCATGGTCTGACACAGCACGGCATGTCCAGCATGGCATGGCACGGCACGGCACAGTCCAGCACAGCATGGCATAGTGCAGCATGGCATTGCATGTCCGGCACAGCACGGCAAAGCACCAGATCAGCACCTCCTGCGGCAGGCGATAGGCCAGGAGTTTTGACATGGATAGGGCAGGTTGGTTGCTTCTTTTCTATGTAAACGAAGTCTTGCATCATCATCAGCAGCGTGCATGGGCCCGCAGTCCCCCATCTGCAGCACAGCAAGTTGCTGGTCTGTCGGCAGCGGGGACAGAAGCAGGAGGTGACTCCCTCCTGCTGGAGGCACCAGCCCAGACATGTCCATCCTCCGGCTCTCGTTTTTCCTGGACCAAGATGGCAGGGGCTCTTTCTGCGAGGCGAGGAGATGGATGCAGGAACCACGGAGACAGATTACGTGGCAAAAGGATTGCCATGAGGAAGGACATGGCCGTACTGCTAAGGAAAGGGAAGATCATCCTCCCTCAGTCCAGTGCACCTCTGCGTTCCTCGAAGGAAGCAAGATCATTATGGGAAGGAACACCGGAGAAGCAGCGGAGGAGCAGCCATGTGTCTTATGCTACTGAATAACGTGCAAATAAAGAAATAAAGTTTTCCAAAGTCTTATTCCTCCAGAGGAGCAGCTCACAGACGTTAGCACTGCGCCTGCCCAGGAGAACAGCCTGAACAGACGAGCACGTGTCTGGTGGTCACTCCTCTCTCCTGCTGCCACCCTCCATCTGCACAAGACACTGAAGGGTCCGTTTGAGCTGGTACCAGACTTGTTTTGCCCAAACCTCCAAGATGCAGCATTCCAGCCTTTTGCCTGTCTGATCTCACACCAAGCAGAGGTTTTTCGTTGGCATCTTCCATTTTGTGACTCTGACTACAAGATGATTGATTAGAGGAGGACGAAGGACAGCAAACCCTGATTTTATGCCTGTCCTGATATGTTAACTTCTTGAAATGCCTTAAAGAAGTGAGAGAGACTTCATTTGCCTGGAGTCTGGTGAGGGATTTTATGCAATGACACATGGAAAATTGCTGGAGAAGATGGGAGTGGGACTGGGTAAAATATTGCTTTCAATGAGAGGTAATCAGCAACTCTGAGAGCAAATATGGGAATATGCCAGGCTGGGGAGTGTGGCTGGGGAAGCTCCTCAGGGCTCTTTAATGAGACATTCACAATTTTCATTAACAACGTTGGCAGAGAAAGTGGGAGTGTGCTACTGAAATGTGCTGATGACACGAAGCTGAGAGACCTTGTCATTACTGCGGAGGCTGGGACGTCGTGCGGGGCGAGCGCGATGACCTCCAGCGTGGGAGCAGCGCAACCGGAGCCGCGGAGCCGCAGCAAAGGCAAGAAGGCGCCCGCGGGGCCGGACACCTGACCCAGCCGGAAGCACCAGGCGGGAAGGGAAGGAGCCCGGCGCGCTCCTCGAGCGCCTCTTCCCAGCCCTCCTTCCCGAGAAGAACCGACAAGTCCCATCCTTGCACCAGTCCCCAGCTGCCGCACCTGGCTGTTCCCAGAGCACAGGGAGGATTCAGAGCCTTGTCGGGAATAAAAGAAGTGGACAGGCTGCAGATACGTTGTTAGCAACAAATGGCTTCATTAGCTCTGATTAGCTTGACTAGTGATAAATCACCAATCTGTAATCAATTCTGATTAGTACCGTGTTTCTAGTTTCCCCATTACTTTTACATATTATGAGTATAAAGAAACACAAATTACATTGATCCTTCTTTTTTTTTTTTCTTTTCTTTTAAAACTGTGTAAAGTTTTACTAAGTTTCAGCCTTCTGGAGCAGCTGAGAACATGCTGCTGTTTCAGAGTCTGTTTCCATCCATCTGAGCGGATGTTGCTGCTGGAAGAATGCATCCCATTTTTTGGTCCTTTTAGAGAAAGCCCACTTCTGGTTGTTCTTCTCCTCTTAAAAAGACAGAAATAGAACAAAAACTAAAATGCTTCTGGCTTCACACTTCATTAAGAACTAATTAAAATTCAAAAATTACGTATTTGCATGGCATGGAAAACAGATACCAGAGAGTGTTCTCTGCTTCTCCTAGAAGATGGAAGTGGAGCACTGGTTTCCATCCTGGGTGACATAGCTGAACGTGCTGGGTGTCAGAGATGAAAACTGAAATCAGGTCAGCAAAGCCGATCCACAGCATGCAAGCACAACGAACACAGAGATGGAAGATGCCAGAATGGTTAATCTTGTGCTCTGGCTTCCAGCGAAAATCATATGGAAGTCTCCATTAGGGGTCAAAACAAGTCATTATATATTTTATATGCCTTGATCAGAAACTCCTTCCTTAGTATGTAGGATGACATCAAGAACAGCATGAGAGATTTTGCTGCTTTTCTTTTTTTCTCATGTTCGGAAATGAATATAGATTCAGCGAGGGTGAGAGACAGCAAATTAAAAGCTGGTGAAAGAAAACGTTTCTTTACAAGTTTCACTACTCAGCGCTACGAGAAAACACTGTGTGTGCCAAGTATCAGAGAGGACACTGGTCCAGGCAGATATTAGGCCATCTAAGGAAAGCCATTCACAATCTAGAAATACTTCTTGGCTGAATCTTCTTTTTTTTCATTAGCGTGCGGGGAATAAAGCAGCTTCTCACCCCTCAGCGAGCTCGGCGTCCCGCGCAGCTGCAGACACCAGCCAGCCCAGCCTCACCGTCCCGCACGCAGGTTCCCGCCGGCAGCTGCTGGTGCCCGCAGCCCAACCCGCTCCCGAGGCTGCCGACGCAGGATCCTGGATCCCAGAGGACCCACAGCGGAGCGCTTGTTCCCGGCACCTTTTATCTCACCGTTCCTCACACGCTCGGCAGAAGGATAACATGGGCTTTCAGAACTTGACCTGAATTTGCAAGACTGACAGACATAAACATCTTCTGATGTCTACTCTGAGCAATTTGATATGCATCTTTGAGAGAGAGCCTAAAACAGAACCCTTTCATCTTAGTTTCCTCAAGTCATTTTTTTTTATCATATTCTAAATTCATAGATAAATCCTCAGAGTAGTTTACTGGATTAAGAATGACCACAAACAAGCCAGAGTGTCTCAACAGGACATTAATATGCTCATAAATGACATATTCATTCTGTATTTTTCTCATGAGATTGAAATCGCTGCACCTCTCTCATGTAGACTATCTCTCTGTATCTCACTACATGCACATGTACCCAGGTACGTATCTTTATCTCTAAAGGCAGAATCTATCAGAATGGTAAATACTTTTCACTAAGGAGCAAACTATCCATAATAATATATTCTTCCATTGCTCTGAGAGAGCAATTCCTGCAAATGTGAAATTTTCTGCTGACCCAAGTCACCAAAAGGAGGAGAAGGGACCCCCAGTCCCACCAGATGCCCACCACGCATGGTCCCCATCGCACAGAGGGCCCGCTGAAGTTCAGCTGTGCATTTCTTCAGTTCCCTTGAAGGAAAAATAACATGGCTGAATGAAACACAGAACATTGGGGAAAAGGATAAGAATGATAAAGAGAAGGAGAAAAGTTCCTAATTTAGTTCTGCCAGGGGTGGATCTAATTTTCACTTTGCAGACAACCTTGCTCTAGCTGTTATTCTGCTATTTAAGAGCACGAATAATCACTGTAGTAACCTCCTGGTCTAATAGTACTCACTTCATGAAGAGGAATGAAACCTGCAATTAGCCTTGGGATGGAATAAAGAACCTTTTCTCACAAGTACATGCATCAATATTTTGTTCTATAGGTAGATTATTATCCCAACTTCAAGGAAGAAAAACTGGGAAGCTAAGTGTGGTCTTTAATCAGTGACATACCTATGAAGGTATAAAAAGAACCTTATAAAAAATACATTATCCTTGGTTTGCTTTGACATGACCCAGCCTAACGACACATACATCTCCTCGGTTATTTCCTGACTCACAGCACAGTGCTCTGGAATCAGGCTGACCCACCTCAGGCATCCCACCGGTGCGGAGCAGGCGCAGGGAGCGTGACGAAGAACGCGCGGCCGCTCAGCACTGCGCGAGCGCACTGCGCGCCAAAGCGCCGGCGACCCCGCGAGCATCTTCCTCCGGCACCAGCGCAGTGCAGGCCCTTCGAGGCTGCACGTGCTGGAGCCCAGGGCTGGGGCCGCAAGGGACGAGCCCGGGCGCTCATTGCGGCGCTGGAGCGCGGACGGGAGCGCCCAGGGCCAGGCCTTCGCCCCGTGTTTGGGGCCGGTGTTCCCTTTCCTCCGGCTCCGCGGCAGTTTTCCCAGCTAACAGTGCCAGTTGCAATTACATTTGACTAGAGCTTCTTGGATCTCCACAGTGCTGAAAACCAAAGAAAATTAAAGGTTGGTGAGTTTTGCATAATTTTTGTCATACTAAGAATTTCCAATTAGTAAGGCATAAATTGATCCTTTTCACTTTAATATCTTGCTTTTTTTTCCTTTTCCCCTGCATACAGATAACAGCTAAGTTTTAATTCATTTTAATTCTATTACCATACATAACCATCATGCGCTGTGATGAGTATCTCTCCTGTATACAAATGCCTTTGAGAACTTCCCATCGAGCAGACATTTAAAGCTCTAACCTCATTGTCAGCGGAAATAATAGTATTTATTGTATGTGTTTATTTTACCTCTTTTATGTAGTAAATTAACTTTTTTACACAAACACACCGGATTTCTTTTCCCACTGACATTCTTCCCAGCAAGGCTCCACTTTCTAGGTCACATTCCCTAAAGGTTTTCTACATCTCTGTTAGCATCCCACTCAGTGCATGTGACCAGATTTTTATTCTCAACATTATTATTAAATATCATTGAAAATGTGACAGGAACTTTTACTGGGGCGAATGGAATTGGATTCTTACAGGAAATACAGCATATTAAATTATAATATGGATGAGAACTCCATCTTTTAGAAAATAAATCCTGGGGTGTTACATATAAACATGTGTGCTGTATTATGTATGCTGCATAATGGTGAAAGGAATAGAAGATTTTTACTGTTATTTTCCAGCTCCCTGTGACAACTTTTTTTCAGTATCTTGCTGAAAAATTATGCTGGTTGGACTCAAGTATTAATAAAGTGTTCTTCAGTGTTGAGTGGGTCTTTTCAGTACAGAAATAAGTCTGCTGGAACAGATGAAAATTATGGAGTAATGAGAAAAAGAAGAGGAAGCCCGCGGGGTCCGCTGGGGCGGGGACACCTCTCCGGCTGCCCCGGCACGGGGCAGGAGCAACGTTTTAGCAGAGAGCTCCATTTTCACGTATTCCTGCATTCTCCTCGCATCAAGCAAAGTTCCTATCTGCACTGAGGGAGATCTCTGCCCATCTTCACCATAAATACCTCGCAATCACCGCGCTCGCCTCTTCCTCTTACGCGGAGGAGCTGATGGCAGGAAATTAGTTCATTACCGAGCTAATTAAAATATGAATGTTTCGGCATGGGCGGTGGTGCACTCGGTAGTCTCCACCACGAGTGCCCCGGAGCCACAACCCGGCATGTGCAAACCGGGAGGCAGAGCTCAGGCTGCCCCGGCAGCCCACGAGGCTCCGTAGGCCCCACGCCGGCGCGGGCGGCCCATCCCGCGAAACGCTCTGCTCCTCCTTGCTCCCTACTCATCACCTCTGCAGCCAGGCTGCTCCGGCCGTGGATAAGGGAAGCTGCAGCAGCTGCGGGTGAGGACAAGACGCTGCTGCCGGCACCTTCGCCGGGGTGCGGTCTCACCTGCCAAAGGAAAGGGGCAGAATCGACCTTTTCCTTCTCCAGGAGGAGGTTTTACACAGCCCTCGAGGGCTGCTGTTGCTTTGGGACTGTTGTCAGTATGAGCAAACGGCAAGGTGCTCCTTAACTTCTCCAAGACCAGTTGGAGCCAATAAACACAAAGTTATTTCCTGCTGCGAATGGCGGAAGTCTTCCTTGATGTGACGTTGTCCACGTTTCCATACACATTTTGTCTTCAATATTGCACATTGTGAAGGCACAGAAACTCTGAGGCCGGGTCCCAGCCAAGCCTCTCCTCTCGCACTGCTCAATATTCAGTAGAGGAAAAGCAGACAGAGCAGTGTTGGTGCTGACAGGTTGCAGCTCCGACGTTACCACGTCCTTTTTTTAACTCCCCTCCAAAGGAGGGACTTCCCCCCCTTCCCATTCAAAACTTACACTTTAGGGAGATTTCTTTGCAAATAATTGAGCATGTTCACGCATTTCTGAGTCTTCACTTCTTGTCACCAAAAAAAAAAAAAAAGTGAAAAATATAACCATATGGAGGAGGCAGTAATAACAGGATAAAATACTGCTGACCTCTTATCACTTTCACTCGAAATTAGCATTTAATTTTTTTCCTCACTTGATGCACTGTCATTACAGTTTTGGTGTATGTGTGTTTTAATATTTTTATTAATAAACATCATAATTTAACCAACAGGTTAATGGTAACTCTAATGAGAAAACACTAATTGAAAGGGCTATGGGATCTTAGGATGGCTGTGGGTTTTTCCTTAGCATCTCCCTCACCCCATCCTTGGAAATACCCAGCATATGTGCCGGGGCGGGGGGAGCAATGTTGACAGTTAATGCACACAGCTTGTACTATTTTGCTTGGTTTCGCAGAGCCTTTTGCACAAATAAGGATCGGTGCGGCCCCAGCCACGGGGCTCGCAGATTGCCAAATCTTGGGCGGTTTGCACAAACAGGCGCCTTGCTATTGAGAAGACAGACAATGTGGCCATCTGTCTGTCTTCTGCAGCCAAGTGGAAGTGACATAAAGTATGGGTCTTGTCATTTAAAACCTAGTAATTTCTCAGCTCTCATTAGCATTAATTTAGCCCTCGTTCTGCTCGGAAGCGACAACAACCTGGCACGGGACACCTCAGGATGCTCCTGCCCGAGGATGCTCCTGCCCGCAGATGCTCCCACGTGGCTGCTTCCGCCCAGGAAACATGCAGGCACAAAAGGTTTAGTCAAAAATGAGCAAAAAGAACACAACAAAATACAAAACCCTGGAGCAGGTTTGCGGCGCCGTTTGCGGTTCAGAGATGCTGCACGTGCCTCGGCGAGCGGGGCCTTCCACAGAGACATGCTGACGGAGAGCAGGTTTTCTCTGCTGAAATAGGAAACCAGCAGCTCTTTGAAACATTCTGCAAAATGAGCAGATTTATGGTGATTGTGCGATAACAATCTCCTGCCGATACTGCATAGCAGTTTCCACAATATTGTCTTAATGCTGCCATCCGAGCGTTAGAGGCAGTAACGGTGCTTGCCGGCCTCCATAAATCTGGGATGGCCAATAAAGAGAAACTGGATTTACCACGTGCGCTGCAGTTTCAGACTTGCCTCTAAATTGGTGGAGCTTTTTTTATTATCAAAGTATTGCTATGTGCATAAAATAGAAAGGATCTGTATTCAGGCTGCCCATAAACCTGGGGAGAGGGGAAGGGCACCCCTTTCCTCCTGTGCGTCCCTTCCTTGGGGCCCTCAGGGACAGCGAGGCTGGCGATGCCTCTCCGACGAGATCCAATTGAGCCGCCTATTTCTTGGGTATCTTTCTAGTATTGAAATTCAGGATCTTCTCACCAGGAGACATCACAGGCCACCAGTACCTAGCTGGAACCAGCAACAGAACTTCCCAACGCCAGGAGGACGGTATGGACCATCCTTGCTCCCAGGGTGGGAGAGCTCCCGAGTTTCCTTGGAAGTGCCCACCTCCTCCTCATGGGAAACACTGAATAAAGGTGCTTATCTTCGAACTCCATCCTTCTCCGGAGCTGAGATCCTGGCATGGATTTGGGGTGCAGAACATGGAGTCTAGGGTGCTTGAAGGTTTTAAGTGTCCAGAGGCAGCTGCTCTCTCTCACACGTCCTTGTTTCTTCCTCCACACTTCCCTTTTCACCCCCAAATTGGTGCCATTACAGCACCCTGCTGCATGCTGCCCCAGCGCCGCTTCCACCTGGCCTGTGCAAGGGGCTGTGTACAACAATTCACTCCCTTTACCTGCTGTTTTTTTAAAGGCAATATACGGTATTAATCAAGTCATTACAGTCTAGACTAAAGGCAGTTATCAATGCAATCAGCTCGGATAATTTGGTTTACTTCAGCATCTCTTAAAGTTGCATTTTTAACCTGTTCTCTTCCCTGCTGCAAAAGCAAACAGTAGGATGTATTAAAAAGCTGCCTGGCACCGCAAAGTGGAGACGATCGTCCCCTCCATCTCGGCCACACTAACGGCCACGTCCTCTGCACTGAGCCTGGCCCTGCGCTCCAGGGTCACCAGTCATCCCCCCTGGGCCGCACTGGGGCACCCGAGAGCAGCAGCCCCCAGATGTGGGGTCCTCCCCAAAGCTCTGCAGTGCCTCTCTCCACACGCCCGCGCCATCGGCACAAGGGCCGCAGCGAGAACGTTGCTGCAGAGCCGCCTCTAGCACCAGCAACGCTTGTGTGTCCACTAAAGCACAAAGTGATGTAATCAGACAGTAAACGCCACAAAACATCTTGTATTCGTCCAAAGTGAAGCCGACCTACTGCTGGATATGTGACTTCAGATGGACTCAAGGTCTGTGGGTCTGCAACGTTTGTGTGACTGAAAAGTTATTTGCTCAAAACAATTTTAATGACCTGTGTTTGCCACTTGGTTGAATGTCAGGTGGCCCTGGGCACCCTGACCATGCGCAAGGGAATGGAGAGAAAATCAACAGCTGATTTTCACATTTGTTCACCCACAAGCGGCCCCTGCTCTCCTGCCAGGGAGCAGGCACATCTCCAGCACGGACACGTCTTCCCGGCCGCGCCGCGGCACCGGCCCCCCGCAGCGCCCCAAGGTCCCTGCACACGAAAGGAAGGGGAAGGGGAAGGAAGGGGAAGGGAAGCGGCGCTCCGGGGAAGCGGGTTGCCCCGGGGTGGGCCTGGCCGCGGGTCCCGGGCGAGCGTCCCCTCCGCAGCTGCGCTCTCCCGCTCCCAAAATGAGCTCACCATCCAGCCGAGCCGCAGACCAAGTGACATGCCCAGAAAATTAGATTAATCGGAGTTGATAAGAATCAAGTCAGACAATTCGGCAGTGTGAACATGACTGAAAATTGTAAGATAGCCGATAAGGTATTCAGACAACAATATCTGATTAAAATAAACAAGTTATTATTTTCACAATAATTTGTTTAGCAGCTTTATACTATGCTCTCAAGCAGAAAAGACAAAACCATTTCTGTGATCTAATTACTTTTAAAAATTCTATTAACGTAACAATTTGATCCGACTGTTTACGAGGTGCCCCTGCTTGGGGCTCCAGTCCCTATGACAACGGAACTGCTTTTAAATGCTGCGAGTATTTTTAGGCGAGACGTCTTCAGAAGGAAATTTCCTGGTATGATATGCAAAAATTTGAAGATTAATTTAAGAGAAAAATGAAATTCATAAAATCTTCTAGAAGTAACTCTGACCTTACAGATATTAAGATTCTCATGCCATTCTCAGTTATAAAATGCGAAAGCAAGAAGTCCCTAAAATTCAGTTTTAGTAAAAGATCAAGTGAAAAGCTGGTTTGGGGCACTGCCCAGTAGCATAATTTGATTTTTCTTTTCTCAAATACGTGCAAATTAGATAAACCTAACACTATCTATTCTTTTTATTTTTAAACTGGAAGATTCTTGGCCCAGATATTTCATTGAAAATCTAAAATATGTTGATTTAACACAGTATTTTTGAAGTCAGGGTTTCTAAAGTAAAAGTTCAATTTTCAGTTAAATATTAATCCTTCCAACTCTTTTACCAGCAAGACAAAAGCCAGAACAACAAAAAGCGCTTTTCAGCTATTCAAGTACAAATCCCAAAGTTGCTCAGCTCCACTCAGTCATGCCATTAAATATAATTTACTACTGAATTAAATTAAGCTGAACTAGAGAAAGGCCACCTGAAGGCTGAACAGGGCTCTACACAGAATTTTAATGGCAGTTGGTGAACTTGGGTCAAGAGATAATGAGTGAATTTATCTAAACTTTTCTATATAGACCAAGCTCTAAGTAAAAGAACACATGAAGTTAACTCAGATGATTTTTACTCTTCTTGAAGAAATAACCCCCTCCAGACACAGGTATGTTCCCCATCCAATAGCTTTGGGTACGTTCTTACCACTTTGGGGCAGCCTGGTTGTGTCTCTTTGCTTTCTGGGCCTCCTGGTGCTACTTCGCCAGTGCAGGTCGGTTGGCACCATGCCAGGATGGCATCATGGGCATGACCGTGGTCACGCTCCTCGGGCAGCAGGGCCCAGCAGAGTAGCTGCAGCCCTTTGTGCCCCGCGGCACCTGGGTTTCGGTGTTAGGTACCGGCCTGGACACGGCCCGGGTGGGGAGCAAGCGGTGCCGGGTGGCGAGGACGAGCTCCAAGCCCTCACGCACCTCTGGGCTGGGGCTCGGCTCAGGGGGTCTGCGTCTGCCCCTCGAGCACACCGTGCCGGAGCGCCCGCTGGTCACAGTGCCGGCAGCGAGGACA
The DNA here is from genome assembly GCA_013398735.1 of Nothocercus julius. Classification (NCBI taxonomy): domain Eukaryota; kingdom Metazoa; phylum Chordata; class Aves; order Tinamiformes; family Tinamidae; genus Nothocercus; species Nothocercus julius. Next base: position 535,267 of record VZSV01000081.1, read on the forward strand.
GCGAGATGTGAGCTTGACTATTGCCGTCCTAATTCAAGCCAAAAAGCGACCGATGCAGCCTGCGGTGCAGCTGACCTCCCTTCCCCGCTCAGGTTTACAGGGGCTCGGCTGACGGAGAGCCAGGGCGGCAAACGCTAACGTTTTAATTTTATTCCTGAACAAAAGTCCCTAGATAGTTTCATAATATTAAAGCTGCTCATAATATACATTCTTCATGTGCAGCGTCTTCCTTCTCATCGTGACCTGTTCTGCAAAGCAAACATCATTAATAGCTCCGCGCTACGGTGCGATACAATCATCACTTGCCTGGGGGTGAGGGAAGCGTGTGTGCTGCCGGCCTGTTTTATCGGCTGCTAGCCGCGGCCTGCTCGGTGTCGGGCACGCGGGAAGCCAGGCAGCGCGCTGCTGCGCCCGGACCGGGAGCGGGGCTCCAGGGCACCTGCAACCAAAATGGTTTCGTTTCGTCTTCAAAAGCAAGGAAGGCTAGTGAGGAAAGGCAGTAAAACAAATGCACAGACATTTATGGAATGATTAGCTGAATATCAGGATGTTTTGATGAAATCCATGGGGAAAATGAAATAATCTTCATGTGTCACGGGCTCAGAGTCTGCTGGGATGTCACTGGGATCCCCCCAGATGGTCGTGACAGCGCCACAAGCCTTTGAGCGTCTTCATGTATAAACGCTCCCTGATCAGCTAGAATGCTTTAGAACTTTCACTGAGCTCTGCCCAGATGACTAGATAGCGCGCATGTCACCATTCAACTGCCCTTTTGCTTTTCCTGCACTCTCAACTGTTTTACCTAGAAGAAAATCACTCTTTTCACCCTCATGTACAGGTCCTTGACTTCTATGGCATCTGACCGCCGATGTTTTCTCAAGAAATTCACACCAAATGCCTGAAAATGTCAAATTCAAATGTAGTAAATTATGCTGTTGTGAGTAACCACGCAGTGACCAAAGGTGAATGGGAAGCAACATGGGACACTCACTGCCCTCCCAGGCCAGGGGGCCGGAGGCAGCAGGGACAGACAGACGCCCGCCAAGGTGAGCTGCTCCCGGCCGCGCGGGGAGGAGCCGCGGCAGGGAGCGCAGCCGGCCGGCGCTGAGGGAAAGCCGCCGGAATCACGGGATCGCAGCCGGGCGGCGGCACCGCCGGAGCCGCTCCACCAGCGCGGCCGCAGGATGCGCCTCTTCTCGCGCATCTCTGAAACGCCCCTGACTGCACCGCGCTTGGGGCAGCCGAGCCAGGGCGAGCCCTCATTGCAAGCTGAAGGTCCAGAATTATGTGCTCACTTTTGCTAGATTAAATTGATTTACAATGTGCTTTAATGAAGTGTGTTGCTATGGTGAGGTGAGTTTCAAGGGCGTCTGGTTAAGGGGAAAAAAAAAAGCAACAGGAGAATAAACTGTCCAAATCAGGTTGGCGAGAAAACAGTTTCAACAGTGCTGCACCAGTTTTTGGCAGTTCGGTGCGGTGGACGATGGAGTGCGGTGCGGTGAATCCAGCAGTGCGGTGAATGACGGAGGGCGCGCGCCCGCAGAGCCCAGCGGGGCCCTTCTGGGGACACTAATAGGGGAGCTGCAAGGCGACTGTGCGGGTGGCACAAGTGCGGGTGGCTGGTGGACAACACACGGCAGGATGATTTTAACCATTTCTTTTAAGACTGCTAAGGCCTCACGCTGGGTGATGTGCAGAAAGAGGAGCGAGCATGGGTGTGCGCTGGGTCCCCATCCCGTCCCCACCACGTTCCTCCATCCAAGGGGACAGCGCCGTCCCTCGCATGTGGGTTCAGACCCGCATGGGCATGAGGAGCAAAACAGCCCATTCTGGTGGGTTCCTACAAACGCTGCCTGCTCTGCCCTCACCCAGCTCCCCTGCAGGTTGTCGCTTCACGTGCGTTTTCCTGTTGGCATCCAGAGAAGGTTTTAATGAAGAAATGATCGATGGATGCAGTTAAGGAGGACATTAGCTTAACGACGTATGGAGCTGCAGTGCAGCCGCCACTACACGCCAGCCGCGCCCCTATGGAGGAAGCAGGAGGCTCCTTGTCCCGACCCTGGTGATCCTCCCTTGCTTTCCTGCCTTTTCTAACTGCAACAGCATTTGCTTTTTGCTTTTTTGCTTTTGTTCTCTAACTCATAAAAATGTGATAGCAATGCAGAAGCAGAGAATGAAATAAGGAACAACTATTGAAGCAATAACATGCTGGTGATATGCTGGCTTGTATATTTAGTGCTTCTCCTTGAGAAACTGCAGCCTCTGTCCCCTGCTGCGGCCGCAATGCCCCCAGCGCTCTGGCGAGGCGGTGCCGCCGCTCGGCACCTTATCTGCCTCCCTGCGCAGGGCCGCTCGTTGCAGCAGATATGGATGCTGCTTTCGATGCACAACACAAGAGGCAGGACGGGAGGTCTTCCTGGGCCACCCCGTGCTGCAGCCGAGGTCGCACTTCTGCAGGGGGGCACCAGGAACAACCGGTGACTGCACCAGCCTGTCCTTCACGTGGCATCGGTGCCACTCCAAGGAAGCATCTCCTCCACGTGCTGGCAAAACCAGAGCGGCCCATTCCCGCCAAGGGCTCCTTGGAGCGGCCCATTCCCGCCAAGGGCTCCTTGGAGCAGCCCATTCCCGCCAAGGGCTCCTCGGAGCGGCTGCGGCCCCGCAGGTCTCCCTGCTGCTTGGCACGCTGTGGGCCGGCGCGCGTCTCTCCGTCAGCGCTCCATCGCTGCTCTGGGGCATTCCTGCTGCTCTCCTTGCTTCCTTTGCTCTCACTGAGATTCCAGGCATGGCCATGTCCTTAGAATGCTCCTAAGTTTTATTCTGAGAAATACGGAGAAATACTGGAATTAGTGAAGATGGATAGATACAAAAAGCGGGGAGCTCCTGGAAGAAATGACAGAGTCCCTGAGGATAAATGTAATGGATTACCTGAAGTCTATCATTCACTCCCAGATAGCACAGTTTAGCCAGCGGGAGCCTGCTGAAGTGCCACAACCCCCCAACCAATTCATGCAAAACTGCACTGGCAACATTCTTCCTGGTCCTTAACTTTGGGCCCATCTCTAAAGAAAAGCAAACGCTACCTGCTCATCTGAAGCACCAGCCGTGCAGACCCCATCCCGCGGCACCGCTCATTATCGCAGCTCCACTGAAAATAGATTGTGTATGCACAGTATATAAAATTATATGTAAATAATATTATATTGCATAAGGGTACATCATCTAACATATATATTTATATATAAAGTTATATACAGAAAAATCCTTCTATATACATAAGCCATTCATTCCATAAGTGAAGTTTATAATTTTATATATAATTTATGTATTAAGTATGATGTCAAAATATTATATTGTTATAAATACAATACATGAGAGCAAGGCAATCGCCCTGGATGTGCATGTATGCAAAAAAAGGCCTGAAAATAAAGCCAGCAAAGTCGATGCCGTCAGCAGTACAGCTTGCGTCCTGCTCTTTCAAAGCTTGCATAGAGTTCAGAATTCACAGCATGTGTATGGGAAAAAAACCCAACCCTTAAGTGGCACAAATCAACAAACACGATGGTGCATTAACAAATTAGAGATTAGAAATAGAAATGTTTCTTGCAAAGCATAATCCTTGCCTTGATTCATGCCTTTAAAAAAATCAATAAAATAATGCGAAACAACCATGCAAGGTTTCTTTTAATGACTTGTGTCTTAATAAATACCATATTCATTACAAACCTCCATCAAAATATATTATCTGCTGTTGCCCATGCTACTTTTCCTTGATTAGAAAGCTTCACCTTGCAAAAGCATGAAAAATGGATAAGAACGGAGCAGAATACAAAGGGGCCGTGTGTTATTTGCCAACAGGCAGAGTTTGCCCTTTCAAAGCAGATATCAACATTCTAAATGTGACTTTCTAAAGCAGCAAATTTCTTCCCAAGTAACCTGTGACAAATGCTACGGAACTGCATAGTATTTGGAGCCTATTGCATTAATATCATAAAAGTTATGTCTGCCTTCGGAGGCTCTCGGGCGTTGCTCTGCTGGCTGGGGACGCCGGGGAGAGCCCATCCTCCGGAACGAGCGCCCGTAGGGAGCAGGCCCGCAGTGCTCCAGGCTTCCGCGTGGCGGGCGCCCGGGAGCCAGGGCAGGCTGCTGGAGGCTGCTGGGCCCTGCAGCCCGCTCCACAGCCGTCGGATATCCCGGAAAAATGGGAGAGAGACTGCTCTGGCGGGCACCTGTGCCTGCAACATTCCTTGTTCTCCCCACCTCCTCCTCCTCCCCGTTTCCCTTGCACGTTTCAGGATAAATACATGTGTGCTTGGCTTTTGTTCATACTGCTCTGTTTGGCCTTAGGTAACACTCTATCCATGATTTGAAATAAAAAAGATGCATTTGTTTACTCACCTGAAGACTATGTGATTTTCTTTCTCGCCTTGATCCATGAGCACAAACACTAGGAGACCTAATTTCTTCAAGATATTTACCAAAAGATTCAATAGTGATTGAACTGGACTTTTTAAAGAGAGGCAGCGTTTTTTTTTTCATCTTAAACAGTACCCAAGATGCTTTTCCTCCCTGCCTAAACCAAGTTATATCATACTAAATTCCACAAAACGAACATCAGCCTACAACACCAAAATATGTAAAAAAACACTCCCCTCCAGAAATGCTGCCTTTTAATTAAAGTTAAACATTATTATTTCCACATATTTTGTCTGTCTTCATAATCCATTTCTTTCTGCTGTCTGCTCGAAGTACTGTTATCTGCTTTTTTTTTTTAGAGAAAGAAAACACTCCACTTTACTTTTCAATATCAAATCACTGCACGAAAGCTGAGCCCAAATCAAAGCACTGAACTTCACTAGTTTGAACATTGAATCTTGGCCAAAACATGACTGGGACCCCTTTCCTCACGGTGGAACAAGTTTAGCTGAAATTTCTTCAGAAGTCATAAAATGCTATTTCCTCTGATAGCTCAGCCAAGGAGATGAATTTAAATAAATAAATGAGCTGAATGCATATATTTCAATGAAAATACCAAGTTGGCCATTTGCAAGGAACTATGTGCAATTTCACTGGGAAAATGTGAAATTTAACCTTCTGCCTGTTTTTCACTTTGAGCAGATTACCCCTTTCATTGACAGATTACTTCTCCCATATCAAAGACAGTGCTACAAAAGGCGCAAATGACAATATACTCAGAAGGCGCTATCTCAATTGCAGGGTAAACGGCTCAATCACACTCTCTAAATACCAGGTAGACATAAAGCCTGCATGGACAGGCAGGAAGGTTTTAATCCGCGCTCATTCCCCGCAGATCCCCACGTGCATCTGCCTCTCAGGCAGAAAAGAGCAGCCGCAGAGCTGTGGGGCCTGAGCTCCTCTTGAGACTCATCAGCCTTAAACCTGCTCTACAGCATTTGGGGAAAAGCTGACGAAGTTTCCAAAACAAACTGCAAACAAACAAACTTTCTTCAAAGCCAATGAAGGGGATTAGTGCAAGTCATATCCTCTTTTCTCATATTTACATTCAGAACTCTAACGGCACTTGGCTCTGAAATCATTCCAGTAAAGCGGAAAATTAATATTTTAATATGTCTACCTCGCCAGCAAATAGAAATAAGTAAAGTGGAAGTAGTAAAGAAGAAAATGTTTTGGTATTAACTATGTATATGAATATTTATCAGAACTTTCCATCAAACAGCTGCCTATCAGGGTGTGTGTTCACTTATATATGGCATAAATCATGGTGGGAGCCACAGGAGCAATTTTCATGTCTTATAGGAAAGAGAGAAACAATTTGTTTCTTACAGCGTTCTGATCAGCTGTTTCTGGGGGTACTGGGCATGCCTGATGAGCAGGGCTGGAGAAGGGGGCGTGGGTGACACAGCTGGGTGCCAGGAGCTCCGGTGGTGCCGGCGCCACAAGGTCCGCGCTGTGGCTGGGACATTCCCGCCCCGCATCCCCAGGACACAAACACCTCAGCAAGACCTGCAGGGCTCCCTCTGGGTTGGTTCAGACAGAAAACCCTCTCCAAACTGCAATATGTTCCCTGGTAATCTGGAATGGCTTGGAAACACACCTAGTCTCCCTTTTTGTAGGAAGAACAGGTGTTTATAAAGGAGTGTATTAGTAATAATGCGTATGTTTAGATTTTCTTTCATATTTATAAATATGATTATGCATATATATAAATATTTGTGTTTATGCCTATGCTACAGAGCCTTTTCTGTACTTTTGTTTCCTGCTGTTTCAATAAATCTGAAAAGCCAAATGTTTATGGAGTCAGTTTGTTTCCTTAAATTCATGTTTAATTTTCATTTAATGATTTATGGTGAATGTGCCACGGAAATTAATGCCTCTCTGATCCTTTTCTTTATAGACTATTAATTCCAGTTGCCTGGAGCCCAGGCGAGTGGGCTAACAGTTCTCAGCAGGGATGTGATTGCCCCGGTTTCACCAGTGTGTTGCTCACCACAGCAGTTTGGGTGCTTCTTGTCCCAACCGGAGGCAGGGCCAGCTCCCATCCTGGGACGTCCTGGTCCTGTTGGTCGCTGGTGACCCCCTTTCGTGGCACTGCACTTTGGTCCTGGCTATTCTGTAACGGAGATCTTCATGGAACACATCTGGGCCCGTACATGTGAAGATTTTCTTGCCGTTCACCATCTAAAATAAGTCAGCGTAGATAAATCAATAGGGTTCACCTATATCCCCATATATGTATGTGCCTTTAGAGAGAATGGTTTAAGATAAAAATTCAAATACTCAGACAAAAAAAACCTCTGTAAGCCAAATTTAGACAAGATGACTTTCTGTAGAAGGATCTAAATCACAGGGCCTGTGATTTAGCAGCACTGCAAGGCCTCCTTCAGAGAGAGCTGAGAGCTGACACGAGGTATCGCGTATTCATAATATTAAAATCACTCAGGTGTAAAATTGTAGGCGTAGCGCTGAGCACAACGCACCGTTCCTCTGCTAGAAAGACAAAATCCTCAGGGCTTTCCTAGTGGAAATGTGCTTTGCTTCTTTCCGCCAGCGCCCACACGGATTGTGCCGAGCGTGACAAGAGAGCGGGACGCGGTCCAGGGCAGCGCTCACTGCTCCATGCCCAGGGAGCATCCCGCTGCGTGCGGCGCACCGGGGCACGCGTGGCCACGCGGGGCTGCCCCTTGGCACGGCCACCACCTCGTGCGCCACGGTGATGTGCACGAGGTTCCTGCTCTGACCGCCAAGGCAAGCGGAATCAGCCTCCAGCCTCAGCAAGAACGTAAACCCCTGGTGACCCAACGCGATAAATTTGGAAGCATTTCTTCGACTGCAGCTCACCCACCATTATATCCGTGGGCTAATTCCTGGTTCACATAGGTGAGCCCCTGAGGCAAGTCAGGGCTGTTAGCAATCATTACACACTAATTTCCTATGGCTCCTTGTGTCTGCAAGGATTTAGAGTGGACCTCTATACCCCGACCGTGTCTATGTACTGGAATGAATAGATCAAACGGTTTTGCAGCTCCCCTTAGGAAACACCTGCATTGTATGCAGTGTCAAACTTCCTACCTGGCAACAACAAATCTATATGAAGTTCTTAGCGAAAGCCATGACCCACTTAAGGATGACTGACAAACATATCAGTCACAGCGAGCTGACACCAGGCAGTTCGTGTTTTGCAGGGAGCTAGCTCCTTCAGAAACTCAAGACGTAAAATTCAAACTGTAAGGTACATTGTAATTAAAAAACAATCTAAAAAATAATAATCTTACAATGCTATTAAATAATTATGGCTTATTCACATTTTTTCCTGTATTTTAATGTCTGCACTTTGTGATGACTGAATATACAGCAGGAGTGAATCACTCATTTCCAAGTATAAAACTTGCATATTGGAAGGTTGAATTATTCATATTATTCCTCTTCAGCCCTATTTCTATTTACATTCTTGATATTGAAAAATATTCTTCAAAGATGAAATTTAGCAATTAAAATTTAAAGACAGAATTTGACAATGCACATTATTAAATCATCATAAACTGGGACAGTAAAAGTTAAAAACGTGGCTGGTGTCATCTAGCTCTGATGATGTGAGTTCTCCCGAAGTAGGTCACAGTTTTCCAAAGTTCGCTTAATATAAGTTTTGGCCTTTAGTATAAGGCTTCGCTTTGGGCTTTTTATTTATTTATTTATCGTCACTACTGCTTTTATTCCTCCTGGGAGACCCGGAAGCATGCGCTTCCCTCCTGCTCCTGGTGCGCCGAGCCCATCACCGCCACAGCTGGTGCTGGCGGCACAGCGCTCCGCACAAGGTCTTAGCCAAAAGGAGCGCGTGTAAGAGTCTGCCCGTGCAGATTTACAGACATATTTCTGCCCGTGACAACTTTAACAGGAAGTTTACAGAGGTTTTTCACATAATTCTTTACCTGTTCTTTTTGCTGTCCATTCAAATATGGATCAGTGCACTAAATCTGGAGAAAAAGGTAGATAACGTTAGTAAGGTAGATAGTGTTAGTTATTTGTTAACTAAGAGATACTGAAACCATTCCTCCGAAAAAGTGTGTTATAATGTATACATAAATTATGCTAAAGGCATTCTGGACTATGTAAAACATTTAAAGCCAAAAATATCTTTAAAGACAAAGATCTGAACAAAGTGTTTCTTTAATAGATGCTGGTAAAAGAAACCATAGTCTCATTCCAGAGGTTAAAAGGCAGTTTGACTTTCACAAAGAAGGGAAGTTGATGTCCAGATTCCAAAATTCATAACTTTCCAAATATCAGATTTTGGATGAATGGAGAAATTCATATTTAACTGGACAAGCCTGATTATATGGGGCTGACACAAAGCTGCAAAAATGAACATATGTACAGACAGAAACAATGAACTGGCCGGGCTGACCCTCAGAAGAGCTGTCCTGCTCATCTGTTGAATTTTAAGGCTAGGAGAGATCATTATATTCATGTACTCACATAGCTAACATGTATGATAGAATGGTAGGATTTAAATAATGGGAAATTATTTCATTATGCAAATGCAATCCGTATTTCAATTGTTAATGCACATTAAAAAAAAAAGGAAAAAAAAACAAAAAAGATAAAAGCAGAGCCTGTGACAAGTAGCCTATGTTTTGTTCATCACCTATGATTTTGTTCACAATTTGGATCCCCCAATTCACAAACTGAAGGGTTGTAGATTGTGTTGGAATAAGCCCGGCTAGCGTGAGTGTGCTGCTTGGGCCCGTGAGCGGAACGGGTTTTCATGAGCTTGTAACCCTCAGCATGCCAAAAACACCTTCCTGTCGAGACCACCTGCTCAAAGGGCCTCAGCGTGGACTGCGCTGCCGTTCCTCATCTCACACGGTGCCACGGGAAGCACCGCTCACATAATTGCACCAATTAGTCACCTCGGAAATATCAGCCATCATTAGCAGCTATTATGCAAAGGAGGATACTTGTTCTTATCAGTGCATCCACCCTAGTAATTAGTAGTTACTTTTACAATCAAGTTGTCTGAATATGAACCATTGCTCTTGGAAAGAGGCCTGTTGCTTTCATCTAATTCGTTCAGAGTTATGGCCATGTTGCTCAGGTCAGAATTTCACGATTCCCTTTTAAATGTATTTCTCTTGTTTCATGTTATGGAAAAATCTTTTCTGCATGAATGTTCATACTGTCTTGAGGACCAAAGTTGGTGCTGTGGATAGTTCCCTTGCGCTTGTGCCTCTGCGGCAGTTTCAGCAGCCTGTGCTCGTGCGTGCCGAGGCGTGCACTTGCGCTGCTCCTTGCTCACAGCCCTAACACCCGACCTGCTCGAGACGTTCTCTCCAGTGGGAACGACGACATTGCAAAGCTGCATGTCTCTAAAAACAGCACTAACAATGGCTTGCCACAAGGAGCGCGGGATCCACGGGCAGCCTGGGGACCTGCGTTCCCCACGCGCACGGAGAGGCCGCGGAGGCTTGATGAGATCCTTCACAGCTGCAAATCATCAGCACTCTCAGGATGTGCCCTACGAGAAAGAGCAACAATCCAGCATACGTAACACGGAGAAGCATGGAGGAGGGTGCACTTTATGTAAATTTAATCAAAAAATCCTCAGAACTAATTGGCTGAAGTGATTGGGGAGGCTGCTGGAGCGCAGCTGAGGGGCCGGCTGGGCTCTGAGCCCCGCGCGGGGCCGGCGAGGGTCCGCCCAGGAGGGCTCCTGCGCCCGCCCTGCCTGCAGCCGCCCCGCGCTCGCCCCACGCTCGTGCTCGGAACGGCCGGCCTTTCCCCTGCCGCTCCCGCAGAGCCGCGCTGCTCCCGTGTTGTATGCAGCGCCGTTTCGCACGCCTGCAGCGAGCCAGGGAACACCCCTGCACATGCTGGGCGTCGCTCATCTGCAGTCTCTGAGACTTTGCTTTCAGCGCCGATGTTACTATTCCAGATTGTCTTCAATATCCCCCATATTAAAAATACTCATTCCATTACTTTGCTGTGAATGCGGTAACTTCCATCAATGGACCATGGCTTGTCAAGGGTTCATCCAGACTCTGCCACCAGCCCAAGGGCCTCTCAGGGTCTTTTTGCAGACCTTGGTTCAAGCTGATCTGTTACCAGACACCAGGAGACAGAACTGCATTTTGCCCTCAGTGACCAGCTCTTAACATATTTCCTTGTTACAGTATGTGAGCTACTCTATATTTCTGTGTTGCAGTTGCATGGTCAGCTCGTCTCTGCATGACTTAGCCTCTAATTTTTAAAAATACTGAGTTTCTGAGGAACAACTACGATCAGCAGGCTATGGACACATTCTGAAACTGCCCATCTCCCTGATCCCATCTACAGGGGATGCTCTGGCCCATCTGTGAGGGAGGAATTCCTGGGGCCTGTGCCCAAAAGAGACCCAAATTAGGTGGCTGGAATAAAAAGTGAAATTACCTAAGCAGTGTCACCGTGAGCCTTATTTGTTGTGATCTGTGGTACACGTGTGAATGAACACTCAATCACGGATATAAACGTGGCTGCTTTTACCTCATTATCTCGCTTCATCTGCTGCACTGGCCTTAATATGGAGTGATGTCTGTGGGGACTTGGGCTTTTTTTTTCCAGAAGTTCAGGTCTGAAGAGTCCGCTCATTTTCTGTTCCCTGCTCTGCCAGTGTCGGGAGCTGGGAGGAAAGGATCACCATGCCCGTCTCAAATCTGTGGGAACCGGTGGGCACTCCGCACTCTTGCAGTCCGGTTAGGAGGTGGAGGAGCTGAGGGCTGTTTCTCATAATATATAAATATATAGAGATGTTTATATGTAGGTAATTCTATAGCAAACATATACACATATGTAGTTAATGACCCACCCTTTGAAAAATCAGGCTTGCCTTACCTTCAAAGCTAACTTTATTAACCTTCTTGGTTTCTCTGAAGTCCATATATTTGAACAAGAATGGATCCAGTCGGAAGCGCAAACTGGATTCTGGCAGCTGAGAGCAATGCTGGATCGCAGACCCCAAGGCTCTTTCTGTGCCTCACATGGGATACTACAAACAAGTCACTGGAGTTCTGCAGCGTCTTCCTTCTCTTACCTGAAGGGCCCCACAAGTATTAGAACAGGTACTTGCTGCTTACGGTTTTCTCACTCCTCCATACCAGTAAAGAAATACAGAAATCTCTATCCTGAAATTACTCTGGTAAAATATCATATATTAATCATAAATAATTTATATGAGCCTGTCCTTTTTGCAGCAAATGGAGATACTGCATATCTCAGCAGTGTCGTAGGAACGTTCTTCCCAGAGAGCATTCCTCTGGATTTTCTTCTGAAATAAAAGGAAAAAAAAATGAAAAAGAGAACTAGCTGAATGTTTCTTTTCTCACTCCTGTTTGATAGGAGCAATCCCCTGTAGATCTCCTCAAGCCAGTCTTTTAATTTTACGTAACACTAACAGGTAAAGTACAGAAAGCTGCTGCAGGCTATTTTAGCTACTGTCAAAAGCATTGGCATTAGTGTATCTTGTTTTATGCTGCTCAGCTCACTAGAAGAATGACAGCAAATGCACTTCTGCTTTCAAGAGCAAAGCTGTATTACACATCACATTCTACTCCATTTCATGAAAACTGCTGGGTATAATTTTAATTCATTTTCTACCATTATATCTTTTTTTGCTGGATTGTTTATAATTCACTACTTTTCTCCCCCTTATCTAACTCTCTCCACAGAACAAGGGTTTGCTGCTGACACATAAGCCCTCAGGAACCTATTTGGTCAAACAATGGAAGAATGTTATCAACTTTAATGATGATTTTCTCACTATACAAACACCTGTTTTCCCAGAGTACCATGCTGAACCACTTATAACAAGGTCAGTGATACTGTTTTATCTTCCATCACTTCGAGGCAGAGATATCAATCTTTATGAGCAATAAAAAGGTATGAACAGCAAACAGTAGCAGGTAACAGGATCTGCTATTTTTGTAAAGGTAGATTTCTATTTGCTTTATGTTACATGGATGGAGAAATTCAGTGATGAAATCTCTGTTGTTTGAGGATCCTTAGAGAGAATGTATGAGGCCAAATCTTCCACCCTGCACACAGTCTAACCAGCCAAATTATGCTCCAGGGACTTCTGGGCACACATGAAAGGAGGCTGAAATTTCCACTGGAACAAAAGAAAATTAATCATCCAAATTACATTGAAATGCAGTAGAAGTTGAGTGTATAACTTCTTTTGTTCCTGTGGAAATGTCAGCCTGAAGAAATATTCCCCACAGAATATTTCTGTGACCCTCAGTCCCGACATCTATGGGAGGAAAGAGCCAGTGGATTCGTCAAGCAGCCGGAGGGGAGAGGATTTTCCATGAAACGCCTTTGGTGACTGCCAAGGCTCCGGCTGCCCTGAGCCCGGGATCCTCACGCGGTCCCGGGTGCCCTGCGCCCTTCGCCCTGACAACACTAGGGGACTCGCAGACCTGCAGAAACGCTCCCTACTCTAAGAAAAAAAAAGCATATATTTATTTTCCCCCAAACAAACAACAGAGATTCTTTTTCCCTCAAACACAGTCAAAGTTTTTATTTTGGCATGAGACATTTCAATGGAATGAGAATATTTCTGAAAGCCAGACTTTCTGGAGAGAAAAAATATCCAGGTTTTGGCAGACTGTAATTGTGAAGCATCTATAGCCTTTATTTCACAAAGCTTTGGTGACTGGGAAGCCTGTAGAGAAGACAGGGATGGAAATTCCAGGAAGGAGAGTTATGGAAATAAATGACTTTTTAGTTTTTGACTTTCAGGGATACTTTAACAGACCTTGAACTGGAAAGTTAAACTTCATTTTCTTTTTATATTGGAGAAAAGGAAAAAGATCCACAGTCTTCAAATCTTAAGAATTTTTTTTTTTTCACTAGGAATGGTGGCAGTTGGATACTGAGGTGAAGAACAGTATATGGTCTTACAGCATATATACTTATAAATGTAAATATAAATTTTATATACTTAAAAAATTGTATTTAGCTTCCAATACATGAGCAAACATAATTAACAATATTACGATACTAAAACAATAACTAAAAAAAATTCAATTTATAAAGCTCTATTTGCCATGATTATAATGATTAACAGAGGAAGAAAATGTTAAGGGAAAATAAGAAAAGGAATAAAAAAGAAAGAAATGCGAAGGAGAGGCATCTGTAAGAGGTATTAGTGGGTTATAGAAATATTTTTGGATAATGGATAAGACAAAGCGGGAAACAACTGACCACTGCACTAAACCAGATATCTGGGGAATTCTTCCTCAAATCCTTTGTTTGTGAAATGTTTTAGTTCAGGTCTGCTTTTCCTTAATCTTTACTAAAACTGAAATAGATAAGAGAACAGTAAGTAATGATACAAGCAAACTAAGACAATTCTTTAGTCGTCTGGCCCACCGAAATTAATGAACATCTAGGTGTTTCTGTTTATGAAGTGGCAGAGTTCATGGCAAAGGTTTCCTTTATTATTTCTGCACAGCTTCAAGGACACTGATGGCGCTCAAAAATAAGAGGCTGTATCTAAATAGTGATCATATTTCTTCAAACCTCTACCAAGCTTGGCTCTAGACAGGCAGCCCTGGAGGTTGCAAGTGCCTAGCAGTGGGCTGTAATGATCAAAGCAGCAATCTGAGGCAAGCATGGGCAATTGGAGATCAATTTTTCAACCCCAAGAGGCATTATGCTATTTAAAAAGAGCTTCCTTTTTTTTTGAACTTGACTTCAATTATTTTTTGCTCTCAGGCTTCTCTACTTCAAACTTTTTCTCACCCAAAGGTTAGTCCCCAAAATATCCAAGGATCCCTACACAGAATAAGAGCATTTCTCTTATATCCAATTGTAAAAATTTACTGAAATAAGCTAGTGCCTTCATAGTCAAAGAACAGCAGACAAAAATGGAGAGCTACTGCAGACTGGAATACAGATGTTGAGCAAAACACAAATCCTTTTGTTTTGTCTGTGCTTTGTTTCCTTGTGCTTTGATAGGACACAAATAAAAATGTATAATTTGGATAAAACTTAAAGACTTTTTTAAATCTATTTGCCCACTTTTCTTTTTAGCGTTCTGAAATAAAAATGAAGCCTTAAGTGAAGAGTTAAAAACCAGAGCCCACAGCAGTTTGGCCCCGGCCTGCGCCGCCGCGCTCTGCGCTGGCCCCGCAGCGGAGGGCTCCCCGGCAGCCCCGCTCGGGGCCTGCCCGGCTCCCACACTGCCACCCTCGCACCTGGGCTCTTGCACCAGAATTAGCAAGGTGCATTTGGTGGATTTTAAAGCAGATCTGTCTTTGAAGAGCTTTCCAAGGGAAGCTAACCACATGCTGGTGGCATGCGGTACCTCACATCGGGGTGGCTTGTGTCATGGCACTCCGACTTTATGAGCTCCACAAACTGGACATTAACACCCCTGAATATCAATTTCCATTGTGTCTTTGTTGCTAGGGCAGGAGGATATTATTGCTTGCCTGGATTAGAAAATCCTGGGGTACCCGGGGTTCTGCAGCAAAACAGAAAAGCTGTAACCACATTCAAGAGCAGCGCTCCTGGTCTGCCTCGCCACCCGCGAGCACCTGCTGCCTGCCTGTGCAGAGCTCTTCCGCTCCCTGCTGCTTGGGAAGCCCTGACACATGAGAATTTAACTAACGGCCATAAAATCTTTTTTTGTTGTTGTTGGTTTTTTTGCTTTCAGGTCCTTCAAGTAGTACTATTTGTAACACTTGGTTTTCTGTTATTTGTTTAGCACAAGCTGTAACTTCTCGGAGATGTGTGATCTGCTTGCCTACTTCCCTTTTTTCCTCAATGAAATACTGTATCCTTTCTGCAAAATGCTCCCCAAAAGATTCTCCAGTTTTTAAGATGAATGCAGACGGTAACTGCTAAAGCGGCAGTCTCAGGGGCTGCAGTGACAGCCCACTCCACCCTGCCACCCACCAGGACCCATTCCCAGCACTCTGAGGACAGAGAAAGAAAAGGAGGTTTTGGGACCCCAGCGTGTGCTGCGGCTGCAGCCTCTTCTGCAGTTCTACCATTTTATGTTCCAGCAGCTGGAGTTTACTGAGGGCTGCCGAACCACGGCAGTCACTACCGAGTCTGGAGCGCTCCTTGGCACAGCGCAAGCGCAGGCTCCTCGCGCGTGCGCCCAGCCCACCCGAGGCCTTGCAGAAGGGCCCCCTCGACGCGGGGCCCCCAGGTTTGTTGGCTGCATTTAATGCAGCAGATCACGCTGCCCTTCCCAATCAATGGAAACAACTCGCTGGAGAGCCAAGCTCCATGTTTACATAGCTTTCTTCTTATTTACTCGACCTCTCTCTACTTGGGTTTTATGCACGGAGGTGTCTGCTCAGTTAACATAGCTCCCCAGGGCTTTGCTCTATGTCCAGTGCTTTTTAGAATTCCTATGAACGCAACAGCTTCAGTTTTTTTCCAGCAATAGGGGCTCAGTTTTCACTGCTTGCTGATATTGCTCCTGCCTTTATTTATTTATTTTTCTGGTCAGTCTATCTGATAGAAACTCACAGATGTAACAGTCCCAATGTTTATTTTTAAACTTAATGCTCCATAGAAGAATTTCTTATTACAGGGAGCACCTGGCCATAGAGGCATTGCTCATTCTTCTGAAATATGGATTGATGATGATCACATCGCTTTTGCGGATGCCGCTGCAATGTTTATTCAAGTTATGTCTTCCATGCACCATGCATCATCTCTAGCTAGAAAACCATATTACCCGTAATACTTTTGCTTCGAACGCCCTACTGTGAGGAGATTTATGCACCGATTACTTCTTTCATCTTACTTGTTTAAGGACCTCTTGCTGCCGGGCCCGGCAGAGCCGCACGGACTGCGGGCTGTGAGAGGCCCCGGAGAGCCCCGGCGCCGCAGGCCCGGCCAGCACGAGCCACCGCGCGGGGCTGCGGGATTAGCCGCCGCCGGGACGCCCCTTCCAGGGATGTCGGAGAGAACGCACACGCTTCCTTCACTTCCGTATGACTGTTTTGACTACCACCACAAGCCACGCAAAACTGAACACCAGTCAACTGTTAACCTGTCCCCCCTGAGATAGGATAGTTATTCCAAATGTGGGAATTAAACCAGTCTATTGCAGCTGTGGGTAACTGTTGCTTTTCAGTCACATTCTGAGAAATACCTTCCTGTGCTTTCTTGGTGATTTCTGTCTACAGCATGCAAATTTAATTAAATCACTGCTTTTTGGTGATTTTGTTTTTGATTTAGAAAGTCATTTATTCTTAAATGACCAGACTCTCCAGACTTTACATCAGAGTTTAGACTAAATAAGGAGAGGGGAATTTTGTTCAAAGGGTAAGCCCAAAATGTAGCCATGTGACGTATATGATTTCCTGGAATATCTAAGCTGTTGATCTTGTAGAAGTGCAGAGATATGTTCCTGAAATCGCAATCTTTTAATCTCTTAATATAACTGATTAAGCTTAAGTATTTAATTATTACAGAAACTTTCTAATACATTACCCTTCATTAGATCATGCTTATTAATAATGAAGCAGATATTACATTTCATATTTTAGATATAATTAAATAGCAAATGATACATCTTCTTATCCAGGAATGTATAGCAGAGGCCTCACTTATGTCATAGTAGGAACTATGAAAGAATTGATTATGAATGTTGCTAAATGTGTTGCTACATTTAGATAATTTCTTAGAGAATAAAATGAATTCAGAGTTTAGAAATCTGTAAAGGACCATTAAAAAAAGAGCAAGTTTGTCTGCCCTCTTTCTGTCTTTTGTGCATCTGCTTTCATGGTCTTTGTAACCTTTCACAATTGCTTTATGCTTCTTTTAAAAAGATGGATGCAATACGTAGGGTTGTGGTATATTCCTGTATCTCCTACACTGAAGTCGAATCTCACAACATGCGTATTTCCCAAAGAGCAATGTGAGAGCAACTCTGCTTTAGAACATCTCTGCTATCTTGGAAAGTTGAAAAGAGAAATTCTATTTATCAATAGCAGAAAAAAAAAAAAGTCATCATGATCATATGTGAAAATACAGCGCAGGCCTTCCATAATAACAGTAGTATGTGGCAGTCTGCTGCGACATCGTGCATGCAGGGGGTTCATATTGGAGTATGCACTTCAAAACTAGGTCTTTAAACTCCTGCCAGTCTTGAGCCGCACCTTCCTGCTCAAATGCTGGGAAGGGTCACACTCGCTCTGCACCTGGACAGAAAGCCCTGTGGAGGCAGGACACGGTGTTACTCCCTAGGCACACCTGCTCTCCCTTCTCATTCAGCTCTAACTGAAAACAGTATCAATTTGGGTCTTCTGCACTCAGCTACTGAAGCTGACTATACACCTCACAGCTGATTGTATTTGAGTGATAAATGTTGTGTTTCAGCAACCAAAACAAATCTCTCCTATCACACTGGATATTACTGGCAATGACGTCCATTTTTTAAGTATCAGGAATGATGTGGGAGTGAAACCAACTCAGTCTATGAAATGGGCTGTGGAGAAAGAAACCTACATTTTATTTGTCCAGCCTCAAAGATCCCTTTTATGTCTTTGTCATCCAGTAGGATTTATGTGCCATGCCACTTACAAGCAGGGAAAAACAGCAGTCAGATTGATTTATCTGGAGAAAACTATACTTCTGACTGAAGCAGGCGTAAGTGCCATTTAGCCAAAAGGACATCTGAGGAGTCTGGGGTCCAATTAAGTTAAAGGCCAAAGTCACTAAATGTATTAAGATGCCTATTTTTTGATGAAATCAATGGGAGCTGGATTCCTGAGTACCCCTGTGGGTAAGCAACAATTAGGATATATATCCTTGGGCAATTAATATTCCATACACCAGCTGCACCCTGCTATTCCCTTGTAGGACTCGTGCAACATCCTGAAAGCACACAAATTATTTCTGCTAGGGTTGCGTGAGCTCTGGAAGGAGTTAAGAGAGTAGTTAGTGCGGAGGTTTCTCAGACTGGGATCAGCATTAACAGGGGCAGAGCTGGAAGGTGAGCTTCACATCTATTTTTGCTCCATCTAGCTTTCTTCATTACACTGCTTAAGGTGACTACTTTTATTCTGAGGAGTCACTTTGGAGTTATGTCAAAGAGGAAGCAGGGTATTTTGGGGGGTTTTCCTTATATATGTGATAAAGCAGGGAGGAAAACGTGTATTTTCCAACTGTAATCTACATACAAGCTTAATTTACACTGCAATTCTCATCTAAAGTGCAGTGAACATCACAATTACTCTGATAAGGAAAAATAACACAAGCTTTCTAGTTCCGTCTGGGCACTATTAAGCCATATGTCTGATAATGTAATTGATGGTGCAACTTCATGTCAGCTGTTCAGTTGATTTTTTTTTTTATATTACCATATATTTGCAATAGAAAGCAATTAGCTCTAATTGAGAATGGTACATAGTAATTCATTGTCTAATGCCTTGAAAGACATTAGCAAATTTTAAGTGTCCACTGGTAAGTGGAATAATGTTTGTTTCCTAAAGCACAGTATCAGTGTGTTAGCTACATCCTGAGAGATGATTTCCTGTCCTCTGAGTTAAACTGCTTAGAGCTTTACGTTTCGTCTAATGACTACTGAGTTGTCTTTTTAAGTACAGAATGGTGCTCATCAATGTAAAGTTAAAGAAAAAATGAGAAACTGGAAATACTGTTAGTTTGTATAACAAGGTACCACAGGCATGATGAGAGCTGCACACATGCTAATAATCCCAGCTTAATGATCTTATTCTCAGCTTCAGGTTAATTATACAGACAAATAGCAAGGCAAATCCTAGAATACCTGCTTGCTGTTGAAACGGTATCAGACCTATGGAACTGTTTTGCTGTTGGCACTCTGAAGTGCTACTTTTGGCTTTATCTGTTTTTATTCGTGATTTACTGTAGCTAAAGTGTTTTAAAAGATTTTTATGCTATTTATTGTTTTGTGGGATGGAAATTATTTCATATATATTACTGCAAGAAAGTTCCTATTGGTAAAACTCTTGCTACGAAAAGGTTATTTGTAATGACCAAATTCGTCACTGTTTGGAATCTCATAAAGGTCACAATATAAAGTTTTCACTTGTTTTAAATAAAATTCTGTATTTTAAAAAGAAATGTGCTTAACTTTCATTTCATAGAAATATCAAACCTGTTTGCACTATAATTTACTTTTTGAGCTCTTGGCATTTACCCAGCTGACTGTCTTTGGAGAACAATCTCTTGATTTGGCGGTGAAGCTCTGGTAAGAAAACTGTCAATTACAAATTACAGCATGATGCAGAGCGAAGTGCCCGAATTCTTCATGTCGCTGAATGACCTTGTAAAGTACCTCAGTTTGTCTTACGCTTCCTGAAGCTGAGAGTATTCTTTTGAACTAACACATTTATATTTGAAAAGCACGGAATTCTTCTGTGAACTATGCCTTTGTATTAATAGAATGTTACTCAGAGCGCTGAATGGGGCAATACTTTAATTTCACACAGTCGTCCTATTCAGCATATCAGGAAAACTAGAGAGAATACTAGGCAAACCAAGAGAAATGTTACCAGATTCCTTAAGAGTTAATATCTTATGGAAACTGGTTTAAAAATGGATGGAAAACAGACCATCCTAGGAGGAAACAAAAAAAAAAAAAAAACACACCCCAAACAACAACAAAAAACACTTAACACTTAAAACTGAACATTTAACAGAGCTTTGCAATTTTAGGCCTCTTCTAAACCACTAGAATTTGGTATAAACATGTTTAACTGAAAGTGAGTGTCCAGTAATGACTGTGAAAATCATATTGCCCAGCACAAAAGGAAAGATCACATCAGTTCTATAAAGTGACATGTAAATGGGTGAAAAGCCATCCCTCGTGCAGGGCAGCTGTCCTTTGGAGGGACATGAACCACAGCCACCTCTCCCTCAGCCTCAGGGGTGCCTGTCTGGGAAGTCACCTGCCCAGGCTGGACACTTCTTAGCATATGGCTTCTCTTAATGTGAGAAGAAGCACCGTGATAAAACAGAAAGAGCCCCCATAGCTCCCGTCACAGCGTAGGGAAGAGAGCGGCCTGGGGAGGTTCAAGGTTAATGCAGTCACTACACCTATTAAGACCTCTAAAAGATTTTTTTGCTTTTCAGTGGAGATACACAGGGCAATATATTTTACATGTTCAGTCCTCTACAAGTCATCAATATCTGATACCTACTACTGATTGTTTTTGTTATTCATTCAGTCAATAAAGTTTAAACAATACCTTTTTAGGACAGTGAATTTACAGCAGATACAACACTTTCCTTCTCTATCATCATTATCTTACTGCAGTATTTACCTGTTTTGCTGGCCCACCTCTTGCAAGTCCTCTGCAGCCAACCCCAGGGCACTGCTGCCCGTGGCACGGGTCCCGCCATGGCGCGGCAGACGTTGGTAGCACCTTTTGGACAGCACCAGAGCCATCGACTGCCAAGGTGACCTCAGCTGCTCTGCAGCTTTGCTACTGGAAAAGCATTCATCTCTCCAGCAACCAGAACCCTTCACGTAACACCCTTTCAAATTGCATAGCAGTAGCAAAAATAAATAAATAAATATTAAAAGTGCATACACCAGGATTTAAATCATATTAACAATATAGTAACATATCTATGGAGCAGAACTGTTCAGAGTGAAGTCATTGTTAATAACAAAAGAATTCAGAAGTCTAGTGCTGGATTAAGAAAACAACTGAGCTAACAGGAATCTTACTTAAACTGCACAAACAAGCTGAGAGAACAGGATCATCCTAATTACCTCCAGAAATACATCTGTGTAATGCATCCATCACTAATGAAGGAAAGGATAGTAGCATTATGTCACCACCATGCATATTCACTGTCCAAAGAATATTCTTTTTTTCCTCAAGACATGTTAAAAAATGTAACTCATGACAGCTGCTAATTAACTCTTTCATGTCTGGTGTACTCAGTTTACTCCTGCTATCATTCCTTCTTCTATGTTATTTTCTAAACACATAAATTGTGACTAACTGAACAGGGCTTTGTCTTTCCTCTTCCAACACCAGAGCTGGTAAATCAGCACTGGACTCACCAGGGCCGTCACACAACATGCTGGTCCCCCTGGGAAGTGCTGTGATCTCTCTATTACTGCTGTTGTGTCCCTTCCTCGTCGCCTCCCCGCTTACTGCTCCGCACCGCTCAGCCTCTCCTCCGCAGCACCAAGGGAGCCCTTAAGGGCAGCAGAGTTGCAAGGCACCCGAGCTGGCCCCTTCTTCAGGCCATGCTCCGCAGCAGTCAACAGAAGGCAAATGTCCCAACCCCAGCAGTAACTTAAACATGACCCACCACCACAGGCAGGGAGCACAGGCTGCCCAGACTAGCCTGCTCCTGTGCTTCACTTCCATCCCTGTCCTCATGCCCTGATTAAATGAGAACATCTCAAGCAAGAAAGGACAAACTTTCTCACCCTACCCTGCTAAGGCTGCTGCTTTTACTGACAAAGTCACAGAGTTTCAGGTGAAGTTAAGCTGCTTTAAACTGCCTCAGGTGCTGGAAATTAGTGTGATAGAGGAAGCAGGACAGGCTGCTATTTTATTAATTTATTTAAGTAGGTGGATAAGAGTATATTTTTTCTGTTTTAGTGTTTTAGCCCGGAGTGTTGGGTAGCTATGGAATATTGCAACTACACCACCAGCAGAAGGTGTAATTAATTTTATGTTGGAGTAACATGCAGATGTGAAGAAGAATGTAAATAAGTGAAGCTCTTGCTAAATTCCTCCATGATGAGTGCTACATAGTTATATATGTATCCATATAGATGTACATATATCTATATATTTATGCTGGTTTGGTCTAGTGGCTCTGTATGATTCTAAGTAATGAAAAATGTTAAAACAGTCTTGTCCTTGCTTGAAAGAAACCTTTTCTGGTATGTATGCATGAGAGATGCAAATAAAATAAAAACTATCTGTATACCTTCTTTAAAAATAGGATCAGGGCTATATTTAGGAATATAATAGTATTATATAAACACTTGAAGGATGCCAGAATATGTCAGCTGATATATCCATTATTTTACTGCAAAGACTATAAAAACCAGGCCTGCTTCGCTCCTCATTTAAACTGCTGAAACTCTAAGGCTATACTGATTGAAGTGTTTATTTGCTATAAGCTTTGTTTAATCATTACTTTGAGTAGGTCAAGAAGGATAAACAACTAATATCAAGGAGATGCACTGAAAATTGAGGATTAGGTGCAACAAGAACAGCTTCTAGTCTCTGGTTCCCAGTCACTGCTGAATAACAGAAGAATGCCAGCATGTTGAGACTAAACATTGGGTATGAGCTACTTTTCTACTTGTTTTCATGGCCTCCAAAGACTGATTTCTCCTTGTTCATTAATGCAAGAAGAGCTCAGGTAACCATTAGGAACACTCACGTGTGCGTTCTAGGCCAAGGTGTGAGTGGCTCTCCCCTCTGCCTGCGGCGCAGCCGGGGGACGCGCGCTTAGTGCCCGGCTGCAGCTCTGCTCCCGTGCCAGCCGCGTCGGGCTCCTCCGGCGCGTGCCAGGCCCGGCAGGCACGTTGCTGCTGGCGCACGGCGGCGAGGAGGGCGCGTGGCGCCATGCCCTGCCGTGCCCCTGCACCGCCTGCCGCTGCCTCCCTTGGTGCTCCCAGCGACCCAGCACGAGCAGGACACGCTGTGCACCCGCTTGCATCCCAGCCTGCGTCAGATAGAGAGAACAAGCCCGCTGAGATTAAAATAGGCAAACGGGGGAAAAATATTAGGTATTAATGATTTATTTACTGAAAGTCTGTTGTCACTTCCGAGGAAGTGTGCTCATTTGTAGCAAAACTATCTGTAGTCTCTGATTGCCATCAGATGAGTCTTTCTGTTTTGATACACGGTTCTTAAGGTCCTCTTCCTTTTTATTATGGAAATAAAGACAGAATGATTTCTGCTTTGCCCTTCTTTGTAAATGTGCCTTCCATTCAAATTGGTATTTGCAATCTCTCTGCAAAGATATCTTTCTCAGCTGAGTCTAATCCCCCCCACTTGACTTTTTGAAATGCCACACATCTTAGTGATTGAAGACAAAGAAGCTAAAGGTGCCGAGAGTGTCTCTAACAACTGTGCTTTATCAGCTAATGAGAGAGTGTTGCACAATATACATTTTTATAAAAAGCATTGTGTACCTTTCTCCAGGGTAGGACAGTACTGCTCAGTGCACTTGTGTTCTGCTTTTATAAATGCTCGAAGCTGCCTGCATTGCAGGAGGATACAGCAGCCTCCATAGCCCGGCTAGATATGCAAATCGCCCCACTTATCAACTGCAAGACTTCATGAATGTATCTATAAAAAAAAAAAAGCCTCAGCAAGCTGTCTTAACAAATGAGCAATCTGTTTTCTACCTGGGAGGTAGGGTCTACATCTAAAGAGAGCTTACAATAAAATTTTGTACATGCATCTAATTATTCTTTTCGTTAAAATATTCTCTCTCATTTGGATGGGAGAGATACACTTTGACAATTCATTTGTTATTAGTTAAGTCTATGTGTTATCTACCTTTCACAGATGGTAAAAGAGTGCTTAGGGGAAAGAGTCATTATGTGGCTTGATTTGGGGATCACTGGATAAAATTCCACATTATGGGAAGGTCAAGTGCCTGTGTGGTCTCTCCTGCCTCATATGTGTGAATGGAGTTTAAAACTGCAAGGCTGGCAGAGAAATGTCCTCATCTTACTGGCAATACTGATCTGTGTTATTAGAAAGAAGAGAGGAGAATGAAAATTGTTGGCTAAATTGTCACTTTCAGAATTGTTTTTCCATAAACATTAATTTATTGGCAAATACACTTGACCTTGTTTGTTATGATGTCTGTGAGACACTGGGGGGTTACGACAACAGCCTAGAAAGCTTGTTTTGAGAGCAGGAAAGAAGCTTTTTGCATGAGGACCTGGGCATTGAGCTGTACATTTCTGGCTGGTATTTGTTCCTTGAGTTCTTGGCATTGACCATAGCTGTGAAAGGTTGTGATTAGTTCTAATCTATGCCCTAGCAGATTTCTCTTTAAAGCCTTACAAATGTTATCTTTCAATTCTGAAATTCGGTATTGTAAGCTGGTCTCTCATTGTTGACAGAAAATATATATTTTAAATAACTCTGAAACAAAATTCATTTGGATGGAGGAGGAAGAAACAAACTGAGCTTTCCTTTCCCACGGATGCATAGTATATTACTGTCCTTTCATGTTCAGACACTTGAAACTTAATTAGTGTAAAACACAGATGATTAGTTGTCAGAGGTCATTCTTAAAATGAATACAGTATGACATTTAGATTAACAAATAGCTCAGAGCTGATAGCCATTCTTAACAAAAAACTCAAATTGAGTAAGAATGAGGAGGTTGCTGTGTGATTCTTACCTCAAAGGAAAACTTTGCCCTGGTCAAAATTCAAGTGCAAAATGGTATGAAAGTATTCATCTGTAGTGCACGGTAGTTGAAGATAAGTATATTGCTTTAAGTTTCACCCGTAGCTCTTGTCCTTTCTTTCTTGAGTACCTTTTTATTAGGACCTGAACAAAAAGAGACTACGAGATTTTTCTGTCACTTCCTCAGTGAGGTACTCCTGGCAGAGCTGGGCTATTGCAGAGAGCTGGCTGCAGCTACCGGTGGGCTTGGATGCGTGCTGATATTCCAAGTGCTCGATCCCAGACCTCTTCTGTACGCTTCGGCTAAGCTGCTGCACATCCCGGCGCTGCTGGCAGCCAGGAGAGCGGGGATCACCCGCTGAGCTCTGCGTGCCTGCTGCAGAGCGCTGCCAGGGAGCCCCGCGGCCGCAGCGCGTGGGGTGCCCCGCGCCTCGGGGCTCCCCCCGCCCGCCGGAGCAGGAGGCCCGAGGGCTCCCGCACTCCGTGCCGCCAACAGTCCTCGGCGCGCTCAGCCGGCGCAGTGGCACCCATGGCTCGGCGTGCTGGGGTGAAGCGCGGCCGGACGCGGCAGCAGCGGGGTGGCCGCGGCCAGGGTGGGCGCGGGGCTGCCCGCTCCTCTCGCTGCGCAGAGCACTCTGGGACGGCCTCCATTACTCTCTTAAAAGCCAACACGTGTGCTTGAAACGCCTCCTCGACGCTCGCTTTCAGGACTCCGGTCACTGTCACCTCGTGTGAATGCATTATCCTTTGAAAAGCAAGCACCGTAACTACAGTAAAGACATGTAAAATGTTTGGCAGTCTTGTACGGATAATCTTGCACAAATCCATTACATAAATTCATAGGTGCATGTCAAACTATTCATGCCTTACACTGAAGCCTGATTTTTATTTAGAAGATTTTAGAGAGGCAAATAAAGATTCACTGCATATAAATTAGCTCAGTTTACCTCCGCAGCAACCTATCAGGCAGAGTCACTTGAAAAAGTGTCTGCAAGTAGTGTTTGCGCATACTAAAATCAGTCCGTAAGATCCTAAAGCATTTGGCATTTCAATATAAGCACATGGCAAGTATTTCTCTATTCAGAGATAAAATACAAGGATACTCCCACCCGCATCCCACCTGGACATGCAGAATTCCTCTTGCTTGCCTCTCCTGTCTGCAGCCACTGCAGAACGCCAGAGAGCACGATCTACCAGCGCGTGAGGGAAGCCTAGAAACTGGCAATGGTGTAGCGGGCGCCCGAGCGCTGCCACGAGGCGGGTACCCCACTGCTGCTGTGCCCAGGGAGCACCTCGTCGTGCTGGCACGGAGAGCACTTCAGAAGCTGCTCTGGCCTGCGGGCACTGCTCGTGCCTGCAGGGGCAGCGCGGCAGCACACGTGCGCTGAGGGGCTGAGCTTCACCTGGCGTACGGGCCCCTCGCAGCGTGGAAGGCAGCGCCTTGTGCTAGTGACTGCTGAGGAGGCCACAGGACAGGACCTCTCCTTTGCAGGACCAATTGTGCCATTCCTTACTCAGGGACAACTCTTACTTGTAATTACATGGTTAAGAAGTTGGCTTCTCATTACTTACAGAATGCTGGATTTGTGTTTTATTTTTTATTAAAGACCTCTTGAGCATCATTCTGAGTATGAGAAAACTTTAGAAAAAGGCGGGCCTGGGCTATTTTACAGCAAGTACCTTCTGCTCACCTTCATACCCACCAGAAGCAGAAACAGGCTCACTTCCAACAGAGGAAAAGCGCACACGTCCAGTGCGGGAGCCTCGGCCTTCGAGCACGCAGTAGGGACCGGGGGAGCGAGGCGCGCAGGGCGGGCGCCGAGCCCAGGGGAGCGGCGCGGCGCACACAGCCGCAAGCCCTGCCCGCCCCTCCCCGGGCCCTTCACCCACCCGAGGGCAGCGTGTTTAATGGCGCGCAGCGGACTGCTGCGGGGCTAGCAAATGCGGGGGGGGTAACCTTTCTAAATTGGTGTAAACATCTACTCTGTTCATAACTACAAATGTCAAACTGTATCTACAAGAAATCTTGATAAACTACTTTTTAATGGCATTCTTAATCTAATAATTGTAGGAACAAAACCAATAAAAAGAACCTTTTATTGTTTTGAACAACACAAATTTAATATATTGGAAATTAAAGTTTGAGCTTAATGAAGAAAGCAATTTAGCTTTCTTCAGCTGGTTTGAGTCAAAAGCCTGGGGACCTGAGCAGTCCGTCACACATCACAACGAATTCTTCTACAAGAGGCCGTGTTGACTAAAGGCCTGACAACAAAGTAGCTGTGTTAGACCACGCGGAGCTCAGTAAGAAACAGAGTGGAGCCTTTCTGAATCACATCGTGCCCTGTGATCTTTGGGCTTTCAACTCATGCTTGAATAAAATAGCCCATAATATTTAGCATAATAAATGTCAAATACATACGGAGGGATATACAGATTCATGATGAATACACTGTGCAACTATACTTAAAGATCATTTATTTTTAAGTGGTCCATCAAGGAATGGTATAAGCCACCAGTGCATGAAAATTCCAACTACTCTCCTTCAAAGAGGCTTCCTTCAGAGACAGATATGATGGAAAGCCTACATTTCTGTGAAAGAATTAAAACAATAACAAGCTGAAAATGTCAATGTTCTGTGCCTAGTATCAGTGGCCTGGGAATGAAATTATGAGAGTGTTCCTGATTTGCCAGTATAGCGAGGACTTTAATTTGAGCTTGGTACTTGTGAGCTGGCAGTTCATTTTCTCGCTGCATTTTTTGAGTCCTCAAGGTCCCATATGAGCCGTCCTATCAATCAGTTTCTTAGAGCACCCAGATCACCTAACTTGAAATGATACAGGAGTCTGTACATTAGGACTTTAATTCTCCTGTTTTAAAACATCGGGCATTCCCAGGACTCCACACGGGCGTCATCCTGTTAATTCACATTCAGTTCCTGAACTCCTGCTCTGCAAAGCCTAAAAGAGATTTAATCTATGGCCAATAGCCTTATCAAAGATATTTACTACCTGCTCTCTCAGTCCAGCTGTTTCATTTGTGCATCTCATTATTTTGGAACGAGAAGTCTAGAGCAAATTACATGCTAATTATAACACAACTTAGCATTTATGTCTTCAGACTGCATTGCACTAAGGAATGAGACTGTCAAAATTATGTTAACAAATGAGGATATGTCGCAGGAAAATAGCTCTTCCTTCTACACGTTTCATACAAAATGTACACCATCTAAGTAAGTCAGTATTTTGGCTAAGAAAATGATTTTCTAAAGGCTTTACTCATAAAGAAAACTATGAAAAGATTTATGTCAGTATCAACAATAAAACATCTGGATGCTGAAGCAAAATGTACAGTTTCATAAAGCGCAATTCATCGCTGCATGAATTGTCTTCATAAAGCTCCTCCAAAGAGGAACTTTAGGGAGAAAGATATGGAAAAATTATATTAATAGTTAAATGGGTCAAGCTGAGCTCATGGTCAACGATGTATTATCCTCACTGTTACCTACGGTGGTAATTTTGAGGCCAAGGGAAACCAGTTTCTGACATAATGAGATTTTCTTTTTTATCAGTGTAAAGATTTCCTCCCCACACCCTGTAGTCAATTGGTTTTGAAATACAAGGAATCAGGAGGAGAGAAATGGATATGAACAAAAATGTCAAAACATCTTCAGAACCAGTTGAGCCTTTGCCAAAGCATTTAGGAACCACTGTAAAGCACACAATTAACTATGATATGCTCTTAGTATTGCTCACGCTTCAAAATATTAAAAATTGTTTGAGAGTATGGTTAGTGACTGTCCTGTCAGGGAAAAAATCAGCTCTGAAACAGAAATCTAAGTCGGGAAAGCTGTATCTGTTATTGGATGATGGTCAGATAATGCCATCGCATTAAGTTTTTTTTTCCCTGTTACCTCTCACCACCCTCTCCACTTTTTGCACTACCTGATGTGTGGATAATAATGAATGTGAATTTTCATGAATGGGGTGCACTAAAATTTCTTTTTAGATAAGTGACACGCTGATTAGCCTGTTGTTCATTGGATGCCTTTTACGACATCTCTCTCTCCTGCTATTTCTCTCCCCCCGAAACTTTTACAACCTGAATCTCTATTCTCTCCCCTTAGGACTGCAGCTACAAAACAATGGGAGGTCAGTGCAACCACCAGAAGCTCACCAATGTGCCATCCCGTCCTGACGGACCTGCCTCTTGGAGACGAAGGCTTTCGGTGAAAGCCCTGTTCCGTGGGCTTGGACGTACTGCCGTATCTGGGCATCTTAGAGGAATGCGTGGGTTGAGCCATTCTGGGGGTGACATTGCTGTGTACAGAAGCTGAATCATTTAAACAAATCAAGGAAATCACTGACGGGCATAAAAGATCTGACTGAAGTCTTTTAAAAGACTTTTGAAGCAAGAACTTTGGTTTCAATGAGGGGAACACAGAGATTTTTTAAGATGCTGACTCCATACCATCATCCCTGCTTTTCTTACCTGTCGGCTCAAATTCAGACCTACACCTTATTTCTGTGCTTGGAGAGGCAGATTAGTAGAACAACCTGCTTAAGCTTATTTCCCAAACATCTGCTTAACTAGATTGCAGACTTCTTAGAATGAAGACTTTATTTTTTATTTTAAATTAACATGAAGATGAAAGTTTGCATGGGTGTTTTAGATTTTAATAGGGTTTACTTCCTCTTTTTTTTTCTTTTTCTTTTTTTAAGAGGAGAGCTATATAACTCCTTTTGCAAATTGAAAACTTAAAGGAAAAGTGGGTCTCAACTCCCAAATTTTTGTTCATGTTAGGGAGACAGACTGTTGGATTACGTAAGTTTTATAAAATATTCACAGGAAATAAGCCCAGAAGATACACGAAATCATCTAGTCTAGCCCTAAGGCATGATCAGCTGTAACAAAACTGTTCCTGAGAGAAGTCTTTGTAAAATATCTCCATATATTTTACAATTTTTTTTTAGCTCTCCATATTCTTACAGTTTGTACTAGCTGCCTTTCTTATACGACTTTCGAAATGCATGTAAGTGATTGGATGTTTTCACGTCTATTTTTGTGCTGTTTTTGAAAAATAAATACATTTCCCTACCAAATAAATAATTGGTACATTACTAGTATCTTCTGTGAATGCATACATAAGCTGTTTGTCATTATGCTAGGGTAATTCCCACCACTGTTGCAGGAAGCAAAGGGCTTCAATTTGTGTTCTTCTGTTTCTGGATTAGCATATGGCTTTCTGGGGGATTGTTTTTGTCTAAATAGAATAAGTATGTACAAATGAGCACTCTAAGTACTTGAAAGATTAAAATATCTTATTTTTCATTTCTTACTGAGTAGTTTCCTCTCTCTGCAAACACATCTTTATTGTATATGCATCTTCCCTGTTGATTCTTACCACGTGGAAGAGAGATCTCCATTTGTACAGAGAAACAGAAGGAATAAAACCCCAGAACACTGCCTGTATAATGCTACTGGGAGTTCGCTTACGAAATACGTATTTTTCCAAGATAAAGTAAGTGCTGTAAAAGGCTTTTATGAGTCAGTCTCTAGCCCGGCAATCTCATTATGCATTTACTACCTGCCGCTTGTAAACTAATATTAAGTAAATGCTAGAGGCAAAACAAATAAGCAAGCACAGGAAGTTCTGCTTAAATCTGAGGAGAAGTTTCTTGACTGCGCGGGTGCCAGAGCGCGGGGACAGGTGGCCCGGAGGGGCTGCGCAGACCCCTTGCCTGGAGAAACACAAACGCGCCCAGGCACGACTGCGGCCGCGCGCCCTGGGCGGCCCTGCCCCAGCAGCAGGGCTGCACCACGGGACTCCTTGACCGCTCTGGAAACAGGCACTGCACCAGAACAGGTGAGAGTCAGCAGGAACTGAAGCATCTGCTAAAAGCCACATGGAGAAAGCCGCTTTAAGCCCTAGGTATTCTTAACGTAGCTTTAGCTGGACCCTAGACCTTGAGTCTGTCTGCTGATGAGTGAAAAAATGAGTATTTCCAAGGAAGATTTCATTTCCCATTCTCTACGTGTAGTTAAAAGATTCTTATCAATTCCACATCTGCTGATAAAGCAAATTAATCCAAATCAGTTTCATAGAAAAATTAAAGCAATTACTAATTAATTTGCAAGGCAATGCTTTGCCTTCTAGCAAGACTTTGGGTTTAGTCCTCTTGGTGTTTAGGGAGGCAGAGGACATTCGTTCTCATGTATGAGCCCGTGTGGGCCGGGCCCTGGGCCCAGCTGCCTGCCCAGCTCTGCACGGGCAGCTTGGCCGCCCAGCGTGGCGCAGGGCTCCGCGGTGGCGCAGTCCTGGCAGCACGCACGGCCACCCAGCGTGGCGCAGGGCTCCGCGGCGGCGCAGTCCCGGCAGCGCGCATGGCTCCGCGGCAGAGGGTGCCCCACGGCACCCCTGCGAGCGGGCTAATGCGGCCCCTTCACCCCCAGCCCCAGGGCCCGTGTGGGCCGGGCCCTGGGCCCAGCTGCCTGCCCAGCTCTGCACGGGCAGCTTGGCCGCCCAGCGTGGCGCAGGGCTCCGCGGTGGCGCAGTCCTGGCAGCACGCACGGCCACCCAGCGTGGCGCAGGGCTCCGCGGCGGCGCAGTCCCGGCAGCGCGCATGGCTCCGCGGCAGAGGGTGCCCCACGGCACCCCTGCGAGCGGGCTAATGCGGCCCCTTCACCCCCAGCCCCAGGGCCCGTGTGGGCCGGGCCCTGGGCCCAGCTGCCTGCCCAGCTCTGCACGGGCAGCTTGGCCGCCCAGCGTGGCGCAGGGCTCCGCGGTGGCGCAGTCCTGGCAGCACGCACGGCCACCCAGCGTGGCGCAGGGCTCCGCGGCGGCGCAGTCCCGGCAGCGCGCATGGCTCCGCGGCAGAGGGTGCCCCACGGCACCCCTGCGAGCGGGCTAATGCGGCCCCTTCACCCCCAGCCCCAGGGCCCGTGTGGGCCGGGCCCTGGGCCCAGCTGCCTGCCCAGCTCTGCACGGGCAGCTTGGCCGCCCAGCGTGGCGCAGGGCTCCGCGGTGGCGCAGTCCTGGCAGCACGCACGGCCACCCAGCGTGGCGCAGGGCTCCGCGGCGGCGCAGTCCCGGCAGCGCGCATGGCTCCGCGGCAGAGGGTGCCCCACGGCACCCCTGCGAGCGGGCTAATGCGGCCCCTTCACCCCCAGCCCCAGGGCCCGTGTGGGCCGGGCCCTGGGCCCAGCTGCCTGCCCAGCTCTGCACGGGCAGCTTGGCCGCCCAGCGTGGCGCAGGGCTCCGCGGTGGCGCAGTCCTGGCAGCACGCACGGCCACCCAGCGTGGCGCAGGGCTCCGCGGCGGCGCAGTCCCGGCAGCGCGCATGGCTCCGCGGCAGAGGGTGCCCCACGGCACCCCTGCGAGCGGGCTAATGCGGCCCCTTCACCCCCAGCCCCAGGGCCCGTGTGGGCCGGGCCCTGGGCCCAGCTGCCTGCCCAGCTCTGCACGGGCAGCTTGGCCGCCCAGCGTGGCGCAGGGCTCCGCGGTGGCGCAGTCCTGGCAGCACGCACGGCCACCCAGCGTGGCGCAGGGCTCCGCGGCGGCGCAGTCCCGGCAGCGCGCATGGCTCCGCGGCAGAGGGTGCCCCACGGCACCCCTGCGAGCGGGCTAATGCGGCCCCTTCACCCCCAGCCCCAGGGCCCGTGTGGGCCGGGCCCTGGGCCCAGCTGCCTGCCCAGCTCTGCACGGGCAGCTTGGCCGCCCAGCGTGGCGCAGGGCTCCGCGGTGGCGCAGTCCTGGCAGCACGCACGGCCACCCAGCGTGGCGCAGGGCTCCGCGGCGGCGCAGTCCCGGCAGCGCGCATGGCTCCGCGGCAGAGGGTGCCCCACGGCACCCCTGCGAGCGGGCTAATGCGGCCCCTTCACCCCCAGCCCCAGGGCCCGTGTGGGCCGGGCCCTGGGCCCAGCTGCCTGCCCAGCTCTGCACGGGCAGCTTGGCCGCCCAGCGTGGCGCAGGGCTCCGCGGTGGCGCAGTCCTGGCAGCACGCACGGCCACCCAGCGTGGCGCAGGGCTCCGCGGCGGCGCAGTCCCGGCAGCGCGCATGGCTCCGCGGCAGAGGGTGCCCCACGGCACCCCTGCGAGCGGGCTAATGCGGCCCCTTCACCCCCAGCCCCAGGGCCCGTGTGGGCCGGGCCCTGGGCCCAGCTGCCTGCCCAGCTCTGCACGGGCAGCTTGGCCGCCCAGCGTGGCGCAGGGCTCCGCGGTGGCGCAGTCCTGGCAGCACGCACGGCCACCCAGCGTGGCGCAGGGCTCCGCGGCGGCGCAGTCCCGGCAGCGCGCATGGCTCCGCGGCAGAGGGTGCCCCACGGCACCCCTGCGAGCGGGCTAATGCGGCCCCTTCACCCCCAGCCCCAGGGCCCGTGTGGGCCGGGCCCTGGGCCCAGCTGCCTGCCCAGCTCTGCACGGGCAGCTTGGCCGCCCAGCGTGGCGCAGGGCTCCGCGGTGGCGCAGCCCCGGCAGCACGCACGGCCACCCTGCGTGGCGCAGGGCTCCGCGGTGGCGCAGCCCCGGCAGCGCGCATGGCTCCGCGGCAGAGGGTGCCCCACGGCACCCCTGCGAGCGGGCTAATGCGGCCCCTTCACCCCCAGCCCCAGGGCCCTTCTGCGAGGGGTTTCTGCATTCAGCCTGTTCAGAAGGAGGCCAAGACTTAGCCAGGGCTTGGCCTCCTCTGCTAAACATGGTCAATGTCGGACATAGAGGCATCTCTGCGTCTGCTGATGGCAGTGAGGGAACAGTGCACCGAGTGGAGCAAGAAACACCCGTCCTGCATGAGACTACTGTTCCCCGAGACACGCACGTCTGCTCCAAAAGGCCGTGGTCATCTCTGGAAGTTGCTGGCAATAATCCCTGATTCACTTTTTCTTACCTCTTTTTCAGTCACACTTTGCCAAATAGGGCATAGAAAGCTCAACTTCGGTGATAGGAGGACTGTCAAGATCGTGGGCACTGCACACCAAAGAAGGAATATTTCTTTTACGTAACTGTAGAACCACACTGCGCGTCAGCCTTGTCAGATCTAAATGCCATCCGGGTTTTCCTGTGGCCAAACTCAGCATAAGCTTATTGTTCTTCATTAGTTTAAGACCACAGTAATCTTCAAATGGTTGACAGAGAAAACGGATGTGATATTGCCTCATTTTGCTGGGGGGTGACAAAGGGCCTTGTAGGCACTACGTAAATACTTTGTTCTGACTCACGATGCGCAATACTGATTCAAAGTCGTTGCTCAGCTTCCAAGCTGGGCATCTGTAAATACTACAATAAAATACTCTCTGTACTATTTATACTAAAAGCCTCGTATGTGCACGGGAGGCAGTGTCTCCCCAGGCTGGGTGGGTTCTGACCTGCAACCCGCGCAGGGAAACGCAGGTTCCTGCAGCGCGAGGGCTGCTGGGGAGGCTGCGGGCGCCGTGGGGCGCAGAGGCTGCGGGTGCTGGGAAGTGCAGAGGCTGCGGGTGCTGTGGGGCGCAGAGGCTGCGGGTGCCGTGGAGCGCAGAGCTGGCTGCTCCCAGAGCTCCCCACCCCAGCCCCGCTGCCTGCGCGCAGCGCCGGCCCCACTGCCTGGCGGGGACAGAGGCTGGAGTGCTGCTCGAGGGCGAAGGGCCTCCCGCGCGCGGGGCCTCGGGGGCGGCCAAGCAGCTGCGGCAGCATGGCCAGGACCAGCCCGAGCGCGCCTGACGCAAGCTGCAGCGCAACGCCGCAGCACCGTTTCACGCGCAGCGCCGGCTTGCAACTTTAAAATGCAATCAAACATCCAGCAAATGACAAAATGCACAAACCAAACCGTGGGAAGAACAACGCACTAAAGCTATTTGCCTAATTCCACCGGCTTTGTTCACAGATGGTTTTATTTAGATCTATGAGTTAGTGTAAAGTGACAAAAGAAAAACACTTGCTGGATGCATCACAGCACCAGAGCTGGCATTGTGTGAACTCTCCAATTAAACCTGACAACTCCTTAAAAAATTTAATCCCACAGACACAAAATGACAATACCCAAACTGCAGGAAGATCATGATACATTGTACTCAGCTGCTGCTGCTGCTTGCGACTGCCGAGTCGGCACCACGCTTAAATAGCAGAAGGTGGAAAACACTCAGTTAACACAGTGACACGGCAAGCGAAAGCTTGTTTGTGTCATGAGAATGTACATTAAAATAATTTGGAACTTAAATATTTACCTGTGGACTTTATTCTGTATTTTCTTACTTAATAAGAACAGCACCAGACAGCTTCAAAAAGCCCTACTGTACCCGACAGTGTTGTGCTTTTATTTTTTTTTCCTCCCTTGAAATTATCTGATGAAAGGGAACGAGGCAGGAGATCAGCTCTTACCTGCCACTGGACAACAGCCGCTCTAGTTAAAACACTCCCTAATTTAGTTCAGGCATTTAAACTTTTGAATAGCTATAGTGTTGCATTCTCCACAGGTATTCAAGATTTTTGGTACAGTGGTTAACTAGGCAGGCATGATTTCTTACATTTAGAGACCACTTCAAAGTGGAAGGGAGAAATGAATTGTGCTAGAAGGATTTGGTCTATTTTTTATTAATAGAGCAGATTAGACGGATCATGAAAACAATCTTCTAATTTACAAGAGTCAATCTCATCTCTTGTTAAACAAGAGTTATTATTATTGAACTTAAGCCCCTGAAGTGCAATGTACCCGAGGCCCCTCTCTGCGCCGCAGAGCACCGCCGCGAACGCCGACACGTTAGGCACGAGCTAACAGGTTCTCCACAGTTTAATACCTTACTGGTTATCACGGGTTGTGCAATCGGCGTCAAGGCAAAGCAGCACAGTTAACTGCAGGGTTAGTGCTTCCTTTTTGCAACCCTGGCCCAGTTCACACCCTGCCCAGTGACACTACTTGGGACTACGGAAAAGGTTTTGTCCGCAAGTGAACGGATACTTATGAGGAGCAGCACCGACCCCGCTGAACTGCAGCCCAGACAAATTTCACCTCCTCTTGTACTCACTCGCTGTGCCTCACAGAATAACAGCTAAAAGACCCTAGCCAATTTTCTCATTAATGTGGATGTTAAAATATACTTATTAAAAAAAAAAAAACTTTGTTCATTTTCACCTAGACAGAAAATAATTGCCTTTTGTATCTTTTCCCATTTGTGATTACGATGTTTCTGTGATAAAACCCCTTCTGCTGTTCTTGTTAAAAGTACTATTGTAGAGGATTTCTATGCAAAAGACATTTTGCTGTGCATAATTCCTGAATGTATTCCAAATTATTTTAACAATTTTTCCCCTCTTCCCCATCCTGTGTCTGAAGATTTTGCTCCATGGGAGGGGAGATGAAGCATAACAGCGTTTGAAAGAGGGGGGATTGGTTCCCTGTCGTTTAAGCACTATCAGCAGGCATCTGTTCCTTCGGAGTGCTGTTCCAGGTGCCTGATGCAGAGTGTGCCACGCGGGAAGCGACGCGTGCTACGGTGCAAAGCAGGTCCATGGGGGCAGGAGGCTCCACAGCAGCCCCGCGGCGGAGGGGCGACGGCCTCAGCTGCGCGGCCGACCAGCCCGAACCGCGTCCACCCCGCGGGGCCGGGCGCCTGCAGCGCCTCCGCCCGCCGCGTCCAGCGCCCACGCTCAGCCTCGGGCGCTTGCTGCAGCCCGACTACCTGCCGGCTGCCACGGGAGCCCTCTCAGAGCTATTAGAGACGCAGCGCTGAGCAGCAGCGCGGGAATCTCTAGCCAGACTAACAATTCGCAGTTGCAAGTGGCGCAAAACACCTCGATTCCCAAGTCTGCACATCCTTTAAAAATCCAGTTCGCGTTAAGCAACGAGGATACATGTGCTCGTGAATGTCAAGGATAGCGACTGTGCAACAAAATGGGATATAAAATAAGAACCATTATTACAATTTTGCATACTGATGTTAGAGCAAAAAATGTTACCGAATGCATATCACAACTTGCTTTGCACATTTTCTGAAACAACTGTTTCTGCATAAAATAAATATGTATAATTTGGATGAAAAAAACTGTAATAGTCTCTATCTCCTTACTATAATTTAATTGATGTGGCAATGTTTTACATATCCTAGATTTAATGAGTTAGTAGTAATCAGAATAATTTGCATATTTGGCATAAAGAAACGAAGCTGGCAAACTTCTAAGGTATTCTAGTTTTAACACACGCACACACAAGAAAGCAGCATACTGGAATTATTTCTGGGCCTAACTTCTAGAGCAAAATGGAGGTTCGCTCTTTGTCTCCCAGTTGCTATCTGCCTGTGATTAAAATGAGATCCAGATGTTATTTACATTTAGCAGAGGTTGTATTTGTTACATGACCCACTTTCTGAGGGTCAGACTTACAGCACCATTTGAAGCCTTGGCATTAGCAGGCAACTCTTCATCCATGTTAACCCTTGCTATACACTAATCTTCTTTTACAGACAGACCTGAATAAGGAAACCAACAGCCAGCTATTGCATTTTCTGTTGCTTCTGGAAACTTAACTTCCCATGGCAGAGCCAGACCTGTAATTTGGGCTGGCCTCAGTAAGGGGACACAGAGTCAATCAGTGAACATTGTCTTTACCCAGGAAAATACTGGGTAGGATCATACTTAATCATTCGGGACAAAAATATCATGGCTATTCAGCAACTCTTCCTTGAGAAAATATCCTTAAGATTGCTTTCATTCGGGGTTGAGGAAGGTAGGGAATCAGCTGGGAAATAGCCAGGATTTCTAAAGAATTGCTTTCAGCCTTCCTATTTCCAGTGAGAGAGCACAGGGGTCAGTCGTTCTGCTTTACTCGCTGCGCCTCTGACGTTGCCAGATTGATATGCAAAGTCCGGAGCAAAAGGACCAAGGCACCTAGCACAGACCGGCCCAGATGCTGCCACAGCTGCTGCAGCCACGTGCGCCGGCACTTCGGAAGCGTTGGGAAAGGGAAGGTGCCCACGGAGAGTCAGTTGCTGATCTTCCAGAATCAGTGTCCCTACCAAACATCCACACACCCTATAGCTGCCAGGCCCCAGCAACTGCGCATGTGCAAAACAACAGCATTTCTTTAGCGAAAGTAGGAAAAGCTGTAACATACTCAACAAATTGCCATCTTCTGTCATGGCAGTTCACCATTATTCTAATCTTGGAAATAGTTTTAAAGTCTTTAGTAATCATTTTTGAAAATGACACAAACCACACAAAATGCTGTATTTCCATGAATTCCTAATGCCCAATTCACATGCCTGGACTATGTGTGAAATCACTCTTAGTGACTTCAGCAGTGCCTGCTGCTGGGCTGATGCATTCCCACTACTGGATGTGTCGATTCCTTTTTCAGTTATTTTTAGATTCTCCAAGAATGGTGTGCTGCCCCAGCATCCCAGCACACTGCCTTCTGACTGGGGTGTGACAAGGCCAAGAGGAAGGGGGAAAAGAGCTCACACCTTCTGCAAGGAATACAGCAAACCCATGGAGAAGTTCTGGCGCTGTTTCAGGAGCTGAGCTACTTTAGCTAGAATTTCCAGAAATAATGAGCTAAAACAATTATATTACTATCCAGGGCACCTGAGACAGAAAAATCTTTCTTTATTACAGGATGAATCAACCCTGTGTTGATGCCCCACTATCAAATGCCATGTCATGCATTTTATGTGCATGTGTGAGCCTCGTTTCCCCCGTAAGCTGACAAAAAGGAGGAACTAACAAAGGGAAAATACCCTTTGAAGTAAGGATCCCTCATCTCAAGTCCCATAGTGACAAATGAAAACTACTCAAGTGCCTGTAGATAGGACAGGTCATTTCCATGTTGTTCTACACTTAACTTCTTAAAAAGTTAGCAAGCCAGCTGTTAGCTGTAAAACACTTTGCAAGAATAGGGCTCCAATGTAAAACCTTCAATCTCAAGATGGAGTAAGACTTGCAGTGACAGTGACCTTCCCCCCTCTAAGGCTTTTTTAGAAGGGGATAGTGCTAGGGAGGGGTTCTGTTAGGTGAGTTATTAATGTTTGCAGTATAGCATAAAGGGCAAATTGAGACATCTTTTGTGTTTAACATTTTTCTTCTCACAGGTGTTTGCACACGTGCATATCTTATGTTCAAGGATGTCCACTCCATGCCTATTTTACAAATGTCACTGTGCCTCATTTTCAACTTTTCAATTTAAATGTGAGGTTCCCATTAACCGTGTTCGAAGAACTACTTATGTCTTCCCCTGGAATACTGAAAAGCAAGCTGACATGCTTTGAATCACTAGGACATTTTCATATCTATTCTCAGAGTGATTAACTGCTGTAACCTACACTTTTAAAATGCAAAAGCAATTAAATAAATCTTTTTATGTACAATCCTTTTCATACAAATCAATAGTGTCTCTAAAGCCTTATTTATCTTACATTAAATCAACCATTAATTGTAAAAACTTTCCACAACATCTGTGATCCAAATGTTACCTTCTTGATCCTTTTCAGTCACTATTAGGGTGCAAAATTTTCATTTAGCCACTCTAAGACACTGTTTTAACAAACTTTTGTTATGGATGCATAGCTATAACTGCTGTGTAAATCACTGTTAGCCAAGCAGCTAGGGAGGAGCAAGGGAAAACTTGAAAATATATTTTCCCTATTGCACTTTTAAGACCTCATTAAATCTATTTTACTTGTTTGGACCATTGATCTAAGTTTTGAGTGTTGTTTCCAGGTTTTCCCTTTTCTATTACCCAGCTATCTAGAGCACGAGGACCACTGACAGCTTTCATTTAACTGCCAGGTCCCGCTGGGGTCTGGTAGCTTCCGTGAAATGTCTGTACATTGTACTTAACAAACCATGAAGACAGTGAAGCCAAAAAAAAAAAAAAAAGAAAAAAAAAATCCCACTTTCCATGCCCTTAGAGCAGGAGGATGGGTTCATCTTCTATTAGAACTGTTTAACAGTGTGCAACAGCTGCCAGAGATGTTGAAAAGGGTGAAATGTCTACGTAGTTGAGCTCTTCACCTCTCATAACGAAGCCGCTGCTCTAAGAATATAGAGACCTACTTCTTTCACTGAAGAAACATTTACTGAAAAGCCACGGTTTACATAAGAGTTTTTGTTGAAATCTTTCAGTTGTATGTCAAAAGATAGGAAGCATGCATTAGCTTTAAAAACATTCATCACCAGTAGAAGACAAACTGTATGAACTCTTCTAGTAACTGTACTTAACACCACTACCAGCCCGCTTGGTACACAGGACACAGTGGAGGATAGCGGAGAAAGGGACGGGCACAGCACAAGGCTCTGCTGGGAGAAGGAGATGAGCAGCTTGCTGGGCTAGGAACTGGCGTCCTCGATTCTGCCTGTGACTGCCAGATGATTTAGTCTCCTCACGCCCATTTTTCTTCCGGAATACTGTGAATGCATTAATAGGTATCTACCTCATAGGAGTCTCTATAATTCAAAATGAGTAACAAGAATAATGGGTGAAAGGCGCTATATAATTATCATTGAGGATCTTTGATAAGCAATATATAGACATGGGTTGATTCTTTTTTTTTCTGAAAATTTGCCTTAATAACCTGAAATACCTCTCTGAGAACAGCAAGATCCCAGGACAGCCTTATTGGCACAGGCCACATCTGTACTCCTAGAGTGTCTGATGCGATGAACTGCGCACTTGGATTTGAAGCTCAGAAAATCAGGATGTGAGTGACACTTGGGGAGCACAGTGAGCACAGACTTCTTCGTTTTTGTCTTTCTTCTATTTTTCCTTTAGTAACGGCTCAATGTCAGTAGCTATTAGAACATAAAGAAGATGGCAACTTCAGCTGGCTGTATTCTCTACCATCTCTGAGAGAGGTGTGAAACAGTGAAAATAGTATTTGCCTAGAGACTGGAACTGCAAGAGATTTCATGTAGCTAGATGGATTTATTCACAATGTTAAAGGGTAAAAATCTTCAGAAAGAGCTACTGCTTCACGGCCCAATTTAAAACGTCCTTTGCATAGTTAAACCATCTCTCCTGGAATCATTCTGTGTCTGGCAAGGCAGCGTGGGAAGCGCAGGGCTCTGTGGTCGCGTGCAGCCCTGCTGCACCAGGGCTACCTCGGCAATGTCATCGCTCCTCACTGCTCCGAATGGGACAGCCACCCCCGTGCCGCGCTGTGCCTTGCCGTGCGGTGCTGCTGCGGGCACTGCTGGGGCTCGGAAGCTCGCGGAGCAACATGAGGGCGCTGCTCTCCAGCGGCAATCCCTGCGGGGCTCCCCTGCTCGGGGAAGACCAGCAGGGCTGGCTGCCTCTGCTGGGCACGTGGAACTGCCCAGGGTGGCGCAGGGGGACGGCACTGCTTGCGGCTCGGGAGCCGCTGCAGCGCTGCCCATGCGCCCCGACACCGCCGTGGCGGCTGGGGGGAGCTCCCTCCGCGCCGCTCGCCTCCAGAAACCCGTCCTCTCCTTTGCTTCCCGTAGGACTGAATGACTGCATGAACGTGCTGCTGCTTCCTCTTCGGATTACGTATTGCTGCACTACCACATCAGATCTGAAAGTCTCATCATCTACATTTCCAAATGGCAGCATCATCAATTAATGCTACTATAACAGGACTACAAGAGCTGGTGCTCTGCTTCACTGATGT
Source organism: Nothocercus julius (assembly GCA_013398735.1). NCBI lineage: Eukaryota > Metazoa > Chordata > Aves > Tinamiformes > Tinamidae > Nothocercus > Nothocercus julius. The sequence continues at coordinate 576,738 of VZSV01000081.1, forward strand.
CCTTATTAAATAACTTGTATGTAGGGGCATATTCTTCCAAAACCTGTGAAATTAACTGCTGTCTGACCAGCTGCTTTGCAAAGAATATTTATTTAGAGCATGCACTAAGGAAATAGTCTGATAATTCCATATCTCTGGTTTTAAATTCCTGTCTGAGTGGGCTGCAAATTTCTTAAGCTTACTGGAAACAGGGTTAACACACAAGGCCTAGTCAAGAATTTAAATACAGAAAGGGATGAATTCATTCTGTGAGTAAAGCTGTGAGGCCTAATATCAGAGAAAGAGGACTGAGGCATAGCTGTGTAAAAATAACAATGTTCCACGCCGCTCTTCATGTCTCATTTACATGGTATAATAGGGCCATGGATTATTTGGTCATGACCTTTTTATGTATGGTTTGAGCAATTTAAATCATGAATTCAGCAAGAAAACCTAGAGGGTGTTGATTTCCTCACATTTGAAACTCTTGGGGGGCTTCTGGTTTGCATTATCACATGCAGTTGTGTACTTGAGCCAGATAAGTCTCTCTGCGCTTCCAGTACACGACAAAAATCCTTCAAGTTGGAAATTGGAACTGATAGAAACATTAATGGTTGAGAAAGACAGTTTATACGGCTGCACCTCTTTGTCACAGACAGGTTCTGGGTAGGAGGGGAATTCACCGACAGAATGTTCAAATATGCATTAAAAAGGCAGAACCAGAAGCTAGAAGAAAAATCCTTGGGGTCTTACCACTGTTCTGAATATGCCTATGCTCTACTGTAGCTGCCTGGATTTCGCCAATTCAGAAGGGATTCTGAAAAATCCTGCTGGATTTCAACACCTAAGTCCTTGATGTACATCGAGAAAAGCCTTTCCTAAGCAAGGTGCTTCACTCCAGGGTTTACTAAAATACTAGGATTGCCTATATATGGGTGAAATTATTTGATTTTCAGCTCGTTATGAAGTCAGGCTAATTTCAGTTAACTACCGTTTGATGTATCTGAAAATTCAGAGCATGGAAAGAATTTCAAGACAAAGAATATCCACATTGCTTGGGATACCTAGCATGAGGAAAAAAATATCATCATTTTATTGCTGTCATTTCAAATAAGGAAGGCAGTGAATAAACAACGGCATCCTGTACTGAAAGAGTAAAGAATGCCTAAACAGCATAGAATTCTCTCAAATTCTTTTTTTTTTTTTTTTTTATCACATGTGCAAAGCCAGAAAGGGATCTAAATTAGATACAGAAACCCCCCAGCGGTGTTCGGATACAAGCCCTGAGTCTCCAATGTCCACAGCATAGGAGGCACATGAAGGGAAAAACGACCGCTGAAGAGAGGGCAAGGGAAGGGGCTGCCGAAGCTTCACTGTGCTCTGACAGTCCTGTAGTCACCATCAAACCTGCGGCTGCCTGTGTTCAGACAGCACCTTCAATTCAATTCAAATCCACTATTTAAACCATTTGTGCAGCCCTAGCCATGGCTCCTGCTGTCCTTACTTATCAAGGGCCCCATTTCATCTTTCAGCTGGGTTTCTTTTCTTGCAGGATACAAAAGCTCTTATACCTCAGTAACCTTCTGAACCCTTGAGCTTGTTGTTCATTTCTTTTCCTTTTGGTGTATCTGTTTGCACGCCTCCCCTCTGTTTGCACTTCAGGCACTTCTTTCTGCACTCTGTGTCAGCGACTGCTACTTAAAATTCCTTTTTTTTTGTTTTTATTTTTTTCCCTGTGTAGTAAAGCCTATCTGTGCTTATCATATGCAGCATCTGTTGCACTGAAATCAGGTGTCACTAGGAATATTCCTGGCCTCCTGCGCACATAGCAGCCAGTCATCTGTGTGAGCTGAACACCGGTTCCTTGTGCCTCTGCAAGCAGCCACATCACTCAGAAAGGGCAGGTGTTCCTGCTCGCGTTGCTCACAAATGCCTGGGGCTCTGGAGGAAGCGGCTTGGGAGCAGTCCCGAGCACTCACGGCTGGTGGGAGCGCGCGGAGCAGCACCAGCCGTGTCGCTGGGCACAGGCACAGGCAAGACGAGAGCAGCGCCCGCTGACGGGCGCCCGCGCTGGGGGACAGGTGCACCTAGGCAGCCTGCGCTTGTGGGCCCACGCCTGGGGCCTTCTGCAGGCAACAGCCTCAGCTTTCACCCTTCCGCTGAGTATCGATGAGGAGAAGGTCACGGAGTGGTTCTCCTACATGATTCCTCTTGCTGCACATGTGTTTAGTTTTTCTAGAAAGGCTTTCAGTGTTTGTTTGAATAAAGTCCTCGAAGTGAAGCTGTGTGGAGTGCTGTGAGATGTGCGTAGCCCCAAGGAGTGTTTTCCTACTCCAGTCACAGGGCAGGGGGGCTTCCTGGCACCAGGCACTGGCGTTCCTGTCGCTGGGTACTGCCTACGGAAGGGAAGCTCCGCCAGGAATGCCTCCGCTGGAGCGGGTTGCTCTGTGCCACTGGGAGCCAGCCTCGAGGCGCTGCTCATGCTGCTCCTGCTCGGCGCAGGCACCTCGCGTCCCTCCTACTCCCGAGGAAAGAGGTCTCTATCAAAAAAGCAACAGTATACCCAAATATCTCAGCATTAGCCTTCCTGGCGCTCCTATGTCCTCAGTCAAGCTGTCTTTCCTATCAGAATAAATCTATCTCCTTTATCTTTTGCTGTCCGCTTTAATCTGCCTGGGCATTTTATCCTGACCTTGTAACATCAGAACTTGAGACTTTGGATTCCAGCAATTTTTTGATGCCCTGAGCCATGTTCATCACATGGACTGAATGAATTAGCTACAGGACAGTCCAGCTGAGATTTAACAGATGCCTGCCTGCAGAAGTAAGCTTCTCAAAGAAGGCCCCTATGTGCTTTTGGTTATTATTTAAATCATCTTGCTAACTGAAAAGCTGAATTTTAACTAACTTTCACAGGTAAAAACAATTGCTTGGCTCACTTCAGAAAAAGAAAAATGGATTAAAAAAAAAGCCTCTACAAAAGTAGAGGACAGCATTAAAATTCTAACCAAATTTGTCATAGGTTTAGCCTATGGACTGTCTCATCTGTACTGACAGACTTTAACATCATCTTTTTCTACCAATTTATGTAAATGTGACAACATTCAAATTGTTGCATTACAGTGCTAGTACAGTTTTCCTGTACTTCCCTGATTGTACATTATACTGTACTCTTCTGAAGTATTTTTGTTTGATCTCTTGAATGATAATTGACATCATTTCTTCATACAATGTTCATCATCTGCGTTTCTTCAGATCTATTTCAGGCTGTAGAAGCAAAAGGGTCTTTTCCTTCTGAAATTGATCTCACCACCTGAAAGTCTTATCTAGCCATGTAGAGCATGCTAAACCATATTCTGTGAACTGATTAAAACTTCGATTTCTATTTTCCTGTAGAAATCAGAAAAATGAATACTGAGAAAAAAAGTAACAATCTATTTCTGGATATTTAATTTTAAAATAAATTTGCAGATTTCCTTCATGTTGGTGCATTTTCCTTAGCTGAAAATTCTGGAGGATGTTCAGATCACCTTACTGAAATTGTCTTAAACACTCCGTTTAAAACTCATTGTGTATCACAGAAGTGAAAATGCAGGTTAATCTTGTTAACAGCGCAATGTGAAAGGGAATCTTTCAAATTTTCCTGAAATATCCCTAAAGCAGGGACAAAACATATGAAATACATGCTGATGTGTTTTTAGAAATGATTCTTTTGAGGTACTTTAATTTCAGCCCACGAGTACAACTCTGGTGGAATTTGGTGTTTCTTTGGCAGGCAGTCTGGCAGGTTTGGTAGGCTGAATTTTCCTCTCTGCTCTGAACGCGTTCCCTTCTGCCCCTCCCTAGGGAAATGCTGTCAGCATCTCCAAGCAGGAACGGGATTCAGGCCTTCTAGGCTCTCTGCCACAGACTTAGGGAGTCACCTTGACAAGTCTCTCCTATGAAGTCCTATGAAGGTTATGCAAACTGAATAATTGTATTTTTTTTCACAGAAGTCCTATGAAGGTAATATGTAAAAACTCTTGTCAGGTTCTCAGAGGAAAAAAAAAAAAAACTTACAGTTTGCACTACAGTGTCCTTTTCTTCCAGTTCAGCTGTGGTAAGGAGGGTGCAGACTAATAAACCAAAATCCAGACTCGATCTATCTTATATTCATGGTTTGGTTGAACCAAAGCTTCTATGATTTTTCTCCTTAGACACAGGTAGCAGTCTGTTTATTTGCAGATGGAAAAGAAGGTAGTAAATCTAGCAGGGCTGTCACAACACTATCAATTCTTCATCTGATAAAATAGATCAGAATTTCTTTACTTGCTGTCAAGGTTCTGTGCAATACTTTTCAGGGGATATTTTGGTACTTCTGTTCCTCTCAGTTGCCATTTTTGCCAGTCTTCACTCCAGTGGACTCATCACTTGCTCTACATGTTTCAATAAGTAACTCCTTGTCTCTGCTCTCTCTTGGATTGTATTCTTCTTTTAGGGGGCTATGCAACCCTGCAGCCAGTACTACATGGAAAAGAGTGAAATAGGGGCAGGGAAAGCTGCAGAAAGAATTGTGCTTTTAAGCTGAGGTAGAACGGACTGGCAGAAATGTTCTGAGTATGGAAAAGAAGATCAGAAATACTGAATGATGAAGAAGAGGGCAGGCAGAAGAAAATCACAATTCTAAAACAAACAACTGCAAGGATCAAATAAAGAAACTTCCTGTGGGTGGTTTTCAAATACATCCAGCAACAGTCTAACCCAGAGTCTGTTGCCTTTAGTGGGAGGCCCACCATTGATGAGCACGGGAAAAATCTTAGCAACTAAGTGAGAACTTCTGCAAATCTCTCTGCTTTGTCCCAGACTGCAAAAACTACAAAAACAAGAAAAAAAAAAAAAAGTCATTCAAAAAATGCCCATAGATGTCCACAGTCACTTTAAGTAACCTTTAAATAACAAAGAAATCATTGCTGAAGAGCTTCACTTTTGTTATCCCAGTCACATTTCCCTGTAGTGGTTGAAAGTGAAGCAGGAAACCACTGGCTTTCTACAGACCGGTATAAAACAAAAGGCGGGGGCAACATCCATCCGAGGCAGTTCAGAAGGGGATCACAGAACTAGGCTAACAGCCAGCACAGTCTGCCAGTCGAAAAGAAGCTCTTACCGTCACTGAAATAAATCTTTACTTATTCATACAGAGGAAGTGCCAAATAGCCCCATCTATGAACTCCGGCCTGTACTGTACTAGACACTCTACAAGAGCAGCACAGCATCAAGCGTCTCAGATAAATCAGGCCTCCACAGAGGCTGAAGTAGCTGACCACTTAAGAGAGGTTTACCATAATCCATTCCCACCTGATACGTCTGCTCTTGAACAAAACCCAAGGCAGTCCCCGGGGCTGGCTCTGTGCACATGACGACGCAGCAACATGATACACGTACCGCTCCAGACAAAGCCAGAGCCTCGGCAACAAGGAGTCTTTGGGCAATCTACAGACGAGGGTCATTTTGTTTTTAACTTGATCAGCTACAAAGCTCCAGTATGTTTCAGATTATCTCAAGTTGTGATTTGAGCAAATGTGGGAGCACTGCAGTGAGTGAAGAGCAGTTCTAGTCAGCACTTACAGCTGTGTTCCTGAATGATGGTCCTGAAGGGCAGATACAGACAAGGCCACGGCTCCAACGCGCCGTCTCTGTGTGGACCGTTCACCTCAACACGCGCTCCCTTCCAAGAAGCCTTATTGCCTCCTTGTTCCTGACCCCCACTGCTGGGCTCCTTCCTCTCCTAGTTCTCCCCTGCTCTCCTCTTCCAGAATCCTGCTTTCCTGATCAGTAAAAACCTTATAATTCTCATGCTGATCATGTTATCAACTGTCTGTGCCCTTTAGGCTTCTTCCACTGCTATCTCCTCAATGCTACTTTTCCCTGGAGTTACTTCTGCTGCATCTAGAGAGAATTCCACCCTCTCCTCTGGAAACACTTTCCCAGATACCAGTTTGCTCAGTCATCCTGAGCAAACCAAGTCTAAGCCAGATAAGGCCTCACCAATGCAATGACATTCATGCTTTCCAACTCCACCTTGCCTAGCACTGCATGTGCCTCTTTCACAGCTGTATTGCAACAACAGCTCATATTCCCGGTCACAAGAATTTCTGTCCTTTCCTTGAAATACTTAACAGAAAAAAAAGAACCCTTTCCATCCTGTCAAACAGAGCAATGAGGCGCAGCAGCTCTGCGGCCAGTGGAGCCGTGGGTGGTTCACAGAACGCGCTGCTCGCCGGCGATGCCTCTTTCGGAAGCTGCCGCCCTTGCAGCAAGCAGAGCTCCTCGGCAGGGGTTCACCGCAGCCCGGGCTGCAGGGCCCTGCACGCGGGGCCACGCGCTGGCTGCTGCGTGACCAGGCTTTGCAGTGCAAAGCAGAGCAGTGTCCAGTGCATGGGCAATGCCAAGGGGCCTAGACGTCTTATCTTAAATTGGCCCTGAGATCTGTCAGCAGCGCACCTGTAGAGGAATCCCTGGCATAAGGAAATCTATGCAGAGTATGTGATTCCTTTTAAAAAAATGTGTATTGGTCATCTGAAGAAACCTGCATATGGATCAGCAGTATATAGTGTCTGTTATGCAAAATCTTGACTTAAAAAATATATATTATATATAGGCTTTAGATACTCATTGCTGCTGCCAACAAACAAATTATAGCCTCCATCAGCTGAAAGATGGGTACTCTGTTCATTTAACAGCTATTTTAAAATGCTTTAGTACACGAAGAGATGTACAAAAACCGTCATAGCTGATAACAGCAAAATTTCTCTATTGAGTTGCTGTGTGTCATAAAGGTGGCAATAGTACCTACCCTGCTAGACGACAGGGCACATCTATGCTATGGACTTCCCACCTATAGGCAGCAAAAGAAAATAAGCAGCCTGGTTCTGAATCTCCCAGGGCTGAATTGCTGCCTCCAGACATGCAGCCTGAAGTCAATTCTTAATTGCTTTTCAGTTCCAGTTGCTGCCTGGAGGTCTGCAAACACCTGTGATTAGAAGGAAAGGGGACAGAGACCCCCCAGACTCCAGCATCTCTTTGAAAGGCCAATTGCCACTGGGTGGGGGCCCAGAAAGAAAACTTGGCTGCAGGGACCATGGTTGGGAAAGGCTTTGAGAAGCTGTAGAAGTTGTAAAGAATTCTGCATCTTACTTCTTAGCTTGGAGAACTTGCTAAGAGGGGTTCAAGTTTCTCTGCTCCATGGGCATTCTGTGGGCCTTGTATCAAATATTGGCAAACCAGCAGTCTCCCAACCCTCTTTTCTCCTGCAAGTCCTTAGTCTATGAGAGTCACTTTTTTTTTTTTCCTTCATCTGACTGACCATTTTGCATTGACCTGTCTCCCATTTTTTACCTCTTACATTTCCCTGATTGCTTCATAGAGCAGCATGTAAACCTTGCACACAAATAGCTGAATCACATAAATTGGATGGCATAATTATGTTCTAGCTCTTCTAGTTATACATTATAGAAAAGCAGATTGTTTTCAACTGAAAATATTGTTTGAAGCTTTCATATATTTAAACGTTTCTGATTTTTAAGCTAGCAAGTTAATTCTTCCGTGGCCAAGGACAAATCTTACTTTACTGTGGATCTCTGCTAAGACTGCTTCTTGGGCTGTGTTAAGTCAGCAGACATTATCTGTCTCTATCAATGGTATTAAATGGTTTTTAAAAAAATGTAAAAGCACATTTTCATATTTCAGGTTCATGCCTCTCTCAGGGTTCACTGGTACCCTTTTTGATTATTTGTTGTGAAGTACTAAATTTTATCCTAAATAAATTTATACAAAGCTACCTCCAAAGTCCGAAGACTGATAGTAATCACAGAGCTGTGGTAGTAGGAACTGCACAGATAAATGCGCTGAATTCTGCAGTGGGCTTATTGCACTTGTTTCAGACACTGCCCACAAGGAAGGGGCACAGCAATTCTCTGTCCAAGAGATTTGGTTTCTTTTTTTTCCCTAATTATAATAACTAAATGGTATTTAATTACCAGACTTCAAGAGAGTCTTTGCTCCAATTAACTGATTCATTTGGATTTCCATGTATTCGCATTTCAATACATGATATAACTCACAGCAGGAGTAGACTTTGTTCCTGGATTTTAGTATGCTGCACACACCAAGCAGCTACTGAGTAAATACCAGTGAGCCAGTAAATGCTACTATAAACAGTGTTCCTGAGGGTTCATTACATAACCTGCCACATGGGGAGCATTCTTACACTTTTTATCTTTTCCATTTGTACCTGAGCTACATTTAATAATTATATAAGTGTCTGTAGTTATAAACATTATTTTAAAATCAGTTTTACATTTAAATATATGCATTTAAGAATATAAATGTCTTTAACTGCAGCTGGGTGCTGAGAAATCTTATCAACTTTTTTTTTTTCTCCTTAGAGGATTGGTACCAATGTGTTTTAATGTGTCTTAAGTTTTAAGGCTTAAGAAATGTTCCATTCGCAGCAGTAGGCTTCAGACTTTTGGAAAGCGCTGCTTCTCTGTGGAATCCTGCAAAGATTGCTCTGCTTGTAAGAGGAAGAAATCCAAGCGTCTCCCTCAGCTGAAAGGCGGCTTTCTCTGGAGAGCAAAGGCACCTCTTGTGTCCTCCCCACCCCCTCCAAAGCCCAGACAGCCTTTCTGCCTGAGACTGCCAGTGGGCAGGCAGCATTCCCGAGGATTCCAGTGCCATCCCAGGCACAGGATTTGCAATAAGCAGCAACTAGCTAACTCCGCACAATTGGAAATGCAACCCAACTGTGACTGTATCTCTTTTTTTTTTTTTAAATGAAAAGTGCTAACTGATGTCATTTAATAGCTATACTTCAGCTTAAATCTAAGCATGAATGCAAGTATACACGCACACACAAAATCCATCACACGAAAATTTAAAAGCCTATAGCATATATTTGGAACAGGCTGCCCAGGGAGACTGTGGAGGCTCCTTCCCTGGAGATCTTCCAAACCTGGCTGGATGCCACCCTGTGCCCCGTGCTCTGCGTGTCCCTGCTGGAGCAGGGGGTTGGGCTGGATGATCTCTAGAGCTCCCTGCCAACCTCGGCCATTCTGTGATTCTGTGATATTGGTAATGAATAATGGCTGCTAGGAAAAGGATATGTTTTATCCTTTTTTTCTTCCTTTAAATCCTTTAAGTTGATTTAGAGTTCACAAAATCAGTAAGTAGATAAATGATAAATATCATAGAAAAGTATAAATATGATCAGGATTTTTAACGATCAAGGTTCTTTCTTGAAAAGCTCATTGCCAAATTTTGACAATGTCACAACTCTTTCCATAGCAGTCCTGAAGTAAAAATAAACTATTTGGGATTTTTTTGGAGATAAGAACAAAATTATCATGTTTGCTTTGGGCAAATCTAGCATCTAGAAAAGCTGCTGCTTATTAGGAGTTTTTCCCTTAAAAATATATACTCTAACTATGTAGATTTCATGCTCATTATTGCAGTCAAAATGTAATCTGCACATATGGAATTGCCTGTGGCTAGCAAACATACTTCTGGTGCACATAATGTTTAATGCAGGAAGCATGAGAACAAGTCTACAAGTCAATCTGTCCACAACTAGTAAACTATTTGCAGCATACTATTGGCAAAGGAATTTTAAAGGAAAAGCACCTGTCAGTCTCTAACAAACACACAGATATACTGGAGAGAGAGAGATGCGGTATCTACAACAAAGCCGAGATTTCCAGTGTGATTTCTAATAAAAGACAAAACAAATTTACTAAAAAGATCTCTAGTCCATGGAACTACAAGGCTTACAAAGAGATGCATCAGTTGTATATGTTTTTAATAAGGTAATTGATTTGATGATTAAGAAGAGAAGTTTGCAAAGATTTTTTATTATCAGCTGAGTGACAAACTTTTTATCTGAATCTGGTTAAGCGCTTTATGTCTCATTTTACCACCCATACTGTGTCCTTAGTGAAAAATCCCTTTCTTCTCTGAGTGCTTTGAGATTTTCAGATGAAAACTGTTAACAAATACATCTGTATTTATGAAGATTCAGCCTTATATAATGGATAATTTCATACTTCACACAGACTTTCTTTGAAACATACTGTACAACACAAAACAATAGAGGCCAGACTCCTGTAGTGCGGTCCTTTTAAGAGTGCAAGGCTTCAGGCATTGTTACAAATCTATTTTTTTATTTCAGCACGACTATGTGCAAGAAATATGTTTGTATATGCCCTGATCATTTCAGAAAAGCCTCTTTTGTTTTGCCTGCTTGTGATATGAGCCTGATTAGATCATATCTAATTATTATTTGTAAGATTGAAGAACAAAACCAATAAATATGAGGGTTATTTCTAATCTCATATAAGTTAGATGATTAACTAGGAAAAAAGGGAGTGAATATATAGTACTGCTGTCACTTATGGAGCTGTCTTGTCATTCTCTGATGTTCAGATTTATAAGCTTAACTTACAATTCCTTCTCTTAGATGATTATGCAAAAATGTCTAAAAACATGTTCATAAATGTTTAACATTATGTGACCTTCATGAATGCTCAGTATGTACAAACTCAATTATACACATCTACAGACTAGCATTTTAATGCTGTTTGAATACAGTATCCACTGCTATTGGACTGGAGGTTAAAGGAGAAAAGCAGATGATGATGATGGAGTGTTTTCTGCTCTTAATCATGTAATGTACTCCAGCCACAGTCTGATTCAGTAGAATGTGGAGGGGATCATCTTCAGGGTTAGCTGTATAAGTCAATAACCTGGTATTGAAACAACTTTCCTTCACAATTTGTCTGCAAGAAGTTTAGATGTACACCAGGTATGACCTCATTTAACTTGTTTTCAAACTGCAACTGATCAGGTTTATTTTCGTGATTCATGTGCAGTAATGGCTTTTTGTCATAATGTAGAGGAGGCAATTGATTACTTCTTGCTGAATATGGGCTGCTTTTGAAAGTCTACACAAAGCTCCGAGTGGCAAAGAATGACAGCTTTGTCCTCTAGCAAATTTATTAGATTCCACAGGGGGCTAACATCCAGAATAAATGAAAATACCCATAACCACTGCTACTGAAAACCATCTCTTCTACTACTCAGCCCCTCAAACTTTTGCCATTCTAAGTCCTTTCTTTTGACTTATCTCTCCCAAATCTAGATAGGGAGCTCCTTGGAGAACTCAACTACACATTTACCTCTGTGATTTTCTTTTGCTTTGAGCAGGAGAAGAGCTGAAAGTTCTCCTTTAGTTCACCCTACAAACACAACCCGTTGGAGCTGCACCAAGGGTAGTTCTATCTCCTGTGCGTATTCGCTGAATGTGCCAAGGCTCTGAAATAACAGAGCATAAATGAGCACCCGAAAGGTCATCGTGCTAGCCATAGTTATGAGCATTTCAAAACACAAGGCCTGAAGGAAAGCAATTATTGTTACTGTCTTTTATCCAGCTGCATAAGGCAATTGAAAAATGAGTATATTTTTGTTTGTTTATTAAATATGTGCTAAATTGCTCAGAGGAGAGATGGCATTAAGTTAGAGTAATGCAACAAGCTATGCAGATGATTTGTTTCTAATTTAATTGATGTGTCTTCCTGTTAGAATGGGTGGACATTAGAGGCACCTTCAGTTATTAAAATATCTGGCAAATATAAATGCTTTTTTAACTATTATCTTTACAAATACCTAATACAAGCTAATCTATTTTCTAATGCTCTATGCACTTCATCTGTTAGCACTCCGTTAAGCACTGATAGCATCAGAGCAAGTAAGCAACTCAGCTTCTGAGAGATAATATTGTTTATCATATTGACAAATACTTAGGCTTTAGGGATAGGCTCTTATGTTACTGTACAACAGCAAAAACCATCTTGTCAAAGGTGCCCTGAGTTTTATGTCTGACACCCAGAACAGATTAAGTATTAGGGCAATTGGAATGACAGGCTCATTAGTATTTTAAGAGTCTTAGAAATGCAGGAAAGCAGTAACATGGAAACACAGTCAACCTGTTTCAAAGGACATCTTACTCATATGAAAAATTATCAAAAACATACGGACTTCATCTGAAAATGTCTCAGGGATGAAAGAACTGTGTTTTACCTTATGTTCAGATCCTCTAAATCTTGCCAAGTTACATTTGATGGAGGTCTGTGCTACCTTTGCAAGCCCTGGATTCTGGGAATAAATTCAACCCTGTTTCAAATTATTTAGTGCAGTGAAGCACTGCGAGGCTGTTCTGACAAGCAGCCAGAATCCCAAGGCTTTCTGACGATCCCACACCACCGTTCTCTCTGGAGGCCTGGCCGCTTTGGCTGGGAGGCCAAGTACAATTCCTGGCCGGCCCGACTGCAGCCAGGCAGGCCATCCTGCTTTCTCCAGTGCAGCTAAGCCCTCCCGGAGGGGAGTGTACCCAGGATATGCCCTGCTGCCTCAATTCTCCAGGTGCCAACTGAAACCTATTAAAATATTTTACATGCCCAGTTTGTAAAATGCCATGTGTGAACTAAATGCATGGCCAGACCGTTTTGTCTAAAACAACCAAAGGATGTACCGGGATATTTGGATGTTTATATAGCACTGGAAATGTAGTATAACAAAAGCACAGAATCCCAGAATGGTTGAGGTTGGCAGGAACCTCTAGAGATCATCTAGTCCAACCCCCTGCTCACGCAGGGACACCTGGAGCACGTGGCACAGGGTCACGTTCAGGCGGGTTTTGTGTTTCTTCGGAGAAGGAGACTCCACAACCTCTCTGGGCAGCCTGTTTCAGGGCTCTGGCACCCTCACAGTAAAGAAATTTTCCCTCATGTTCAGACATGTGTCTCAGTTTGTGCCCATTGCCTCCTGTCCTATTGCTGGGCTCCATTGAAAAGAGTCTGGTTCAGTCCTCTTTACACCCACGCTCAGATATTTATACACACTGATAAGATTCCCCCCTCAAACTCCTCTTCTCCAGGCTGAACAGTCCCAGCTCTTTCATATCAGAGGTACAAAAACATTTCTATAACTCTTTAATCCTAACCTCTCTCTTTAGGGAAAGCTAACCTGTTAAATTATTGTTAATTATAATTTAAAGACATTATTGCTGATATAAATCTGACCTTTCATTCTGTAGACAGTATCTTGCCAAGCAATTATTTGTTTTTCAGTTCATCTGATAAGGGGATATGCTTGTTGCCTAGTTGGCTTTCTGAAAGATAGTGTTAACGACTAGAAGTGTAAGTCCATTTTGCAACGCTTCACGTAACACTGATTTCTTCGTCAATAAAGGCCAACAAATTAGATTTGAATTTTAAAGAGTTAATCTCTAGCTGTGCTATCAGATCAGTTCCCAACTATCTTGTTGTGTTGTTCTGATGTTTCTGCTGTGGAAAAATATGTGATGGTATTGTGAAGTGATCTTTATTGAATTATTTTGAGTGATGAAAGAGGTGTTTCTCTCTGTGCTCTTTTTTAAAACCATTTTCCCCTGTGCAATTGCAGGACTTATGCAGATTTCTTTGCATGGTTTCTGCGGAAACTCTTTGCAAATTTTACAAAGAAATATGATTATTGCAACATTCCTTAGAGAGGCTTTTCTTGTTATTGCAGGAGAGTCTGTTGAAAACATGCAAAATGCAATAAAACAATTTGCTCCAAGAAGCTAAGATTGTTAACTGTTTGGTGCAAGTAGTAGCGAGACATAACCTGCCCAATATTATACATTTCTTGTACTAGATTTTTTTTTCTGGGAATATTTGTAAGTTACTATGGTTTCTCCACATATCCCAGCCCTGCTCTTCCTGGCCTTATTGCCTTGGGAAGGAGAGATACTTACATGCCTCGCATGTCTACATATACTTTATTCTAGGACTAATGCTTTTCCTTTTATAATTGCCCAGGCTGGAAAGGACATAGCAATTAGAAGAATGCAGTACTTAATCCATTTGAATTAGACATTGCTATCCATGTTTACAGCATCAACATTTTATGTAGTCTTCTAAAGAAGGAGATTTCAAAAATTTTTATCTATCACTTGCCATGCAATAATGCGTGCCTGGCATTGAACAGAGGATCTGACCATGTTCAGATGCTAATCTTTCTAAAAAGGACTCTTTCAAAAAAATAAAATACAATTCTGTATTGATTCTTTTCACTTTATTTATTGGATGTCCCTGCAATGAAAATATAATCAAAGTGCTGAACTTAGTATCGGGATACATTCCACTATTTTTAGGTTTGCTTCATTAGGATACTTGCTGAGTAAAGTGATATTTAGCATTACTGAAAAGTCAGTCAGGATCCTTTCCTAGCTTTTAAAGAAATAAGGATAAAATATCCTTATTTCTGGATAAGATTCTTTTTTTTTTTATAAAACATTTTTTCTTTGGATAGGTACTCCAGCATATGAAAGGAAATCACTTGGCACTTAGTTTATTACATGGGTCAGTGAAGACACTGAATTATATCAGTTATTTATTCTTCAATTACATATTGATGCCACTGATGCCAAAGATCAAAATCTTTCTGGAACATATCACTCAGGAGCAAAATAGAAGTAAATAGATAAAACAGCAATGATTTTGGAAGCTGTTAACATACAACAAATCAAATTGACCAACACAAGTCATAATTCAAAACATGTTGAGATTTTGTCTGTATGTGATGAAGTGACACTTTGCAATTGAAAGCCACCGGGGTTGTATAGCACAGTGTGTGGATCCACTTGCAGGGCACAGGTGGATTTAAATCTCATATCAAATATGCTTTAGATTTTTCCAGCTGAAATGTTAAGCAATTTAATTCCCATTTTTAACTGGAATAATGAGAAAAGTAAGAAGTCTATGTTTTCTTTGACCATAAAAATAGATCATAGTTATACTGTTTTTTATTCTTCTGTCACATTGTTATGGTATTTATATTTTCTTTTTTAAGTAGTACAATAGCTCTCCTTAATTTAAGTGTTGACAGCTTAATTATATGTGATTGATATGCTTATATAAGTGAGTCAGTAGCAAAACGCAAACTATAAATGTTACTCTTTTGCATTTGCACAGTTTTCCAAGTAGAGGCAGGGGAAATGACATGCTTCAATTCCTGAGAATCCGGCAGATTTTTATAGTAAAAAAATGTAAGTTGTAGTCTTTCTGTATTGAAGCCAAAATTGTCACTGGTAAAGTGGAATACCAGGAAACTTTACTGAGAGAATTCCATTTGTATCTGTTTGACTCCTACCTTGCCATAAATCCATGTTGTCCATGTGCATTCGTTCAGAGACTCATCTCTCTTTCCGATCAGGTTTACACGCAAGAGGGCTTTCCATGACGATTTTTCTCAAATATCTGTAATGTCATCAGTGCTAGACAAATAATAGAAACAACAGCAATAAATAAAATGCTATTGCTGAAGGAGAAAAGCCACTTCAGAGAAGTGCTGCAGCTCTTTTCGTAACATCCTTAGTAAGATCCTTGTAATGTCTACAGATCTCAATGTTGCAGTTTTATATGTCTAAAGTATTTTGGAAAATGACATGTTATGATTTTGAGGGAGTCTCTAATTCTTGTTTTAAATTTCATTCAAGTCTACCTTAATGTTAATTAATGTGCTTAATGCAAGTAGGTCGCTGCCTCAGTTGCAGGGCTGAGGCTTAGCTGCAAAGTTGATTTGAACGCTGCGTCCACTCTGCTGAAGACATGTCAGTTCTCATCTATCTGACACCACACGTTTGATAATGTTCATGACACGAGCATGCAGAAAAGCAGCTAATACCAAAATGTTAGGCATTGCTCCTCGGGATAAATGAAGTACTCCGAAAAAAGTTTAGGGACTTTTAAGTGACTAAGAAGATTTTCATGCTTTTTAAATCTCTCAAAAGGCCTGGAACAAATTTTGGTACCCCATTTGACCTTTTTCCTTACCACCACAAGCAAAAGAAGGAATAATGTACCTTTCCCTGCAACCAAAGGGCAAAATTATGTTACTCATGTTTTCCGTTAGAGATGAAAATCATCAGCACACAGAGCTGCTACACTGTAATTGGTAACACAAATACAAGACTGCTCAAAATATGTATTTTACAAAAAAAAAAAAAAGCTGTGTTAAATAGACTGTCACTGTAGGTGACATAGTTAGAGCCAGCTTTAAGATTGGAACGAAACCCAGTTTTAAAGAGATTTTGTGAACAAAATGACTGTTGTCACAGAAGAACTACTCAAGCATTTGTTAAAAAAAATCATTCTCTGACCAAAAATGCTTGGTTGTCAAGTGGTGTGTTGGATTTCTTTTCACAATAATATTTTCTTCCCAGAAACACCACCACCACCACCACCCACCTACTGTACAAGCGGCTGCACACACAAAATTAATACATCTGTGCTTCAGCCTGTTTTGTCTAAAAGCAGCAGCAATATTCCCAATTCCAGACCAAGAAAGATAAGCAGGAAGAAGTTAGAGTTTACAACTCCTGTGGTTTTGTAACGACTGGCTGCTGTACGCTCTTGCTTTCCGGCGGGAAGGGCCCTTTGGCGCGGAGGGCACCGGCCCTCTGTCAGCCAGCACAAGCTACTCAGCCCTAGAATTGAGGGAATGGAAATTTCTATTTCATCGATTTTCATTTGTCACATGACTGGGCAGCAAGCTGATTGTTGGAGAGATGGTATAATATTAAACAAAATTCCTCTTCTTGATCATCCTTGCGTTTTAGCTCAATGCCAAATCAGAACTATTTTTATATGAGACTGTAAATACAAGTATACTAACATATAAGAATCTTCTTAAAAAGGTCCACCAAAGTTGACCCAGGTGAGCTTACTCTCACTTCTTAAATTGCCACACAACGCAAATAAACTTCTGAAGTATTTCCCACCAAATATTAGTTGTATGACTAAGGCAGTAGGAATTTAAGATTAAATCTCTTTCCCAATACATGGAAAAGCAACAGCAGAGGTAAACGCATGACAAGGAGGAGGAGGAGAGACAATAGCCAGGTAAGGGCAGGTTTCCCCAACGACTGACATAAAAGTGCATCAAAACCCGCGGCGTTCAGGAGAACCCCCTGCGGAGGCGCGACGGGACCGCTCGGCCCGCGGCACCGGCCCAAGGCAGCCCCCGGCAGCCTCCGACTCACCCGGCGGCCTCCCGGGGCGGCCCCTGCGCGGCTGCCGC
>VZSV01000081.1:616946-636423 GCA_013398735.1 Nothocercus julius
CCGAATGCGCTCCGCGTCGCCCGCGCTGAGCACCGGCGGCAGGCGGCTCCGGAGCGGCCCCCAGCCCCGCGTCCGTGCCCCGCGTCCCTGGGTGTGGTGCGAGCTTAGGGCTTCGCCAGACTCTCCTTTAAGGAGTCTCATGTGCCGTGGAAGTAGTTTCCCATCTTAAGTGTTTTATATTTAGTAAAACTGCTTAAACCCACAAGCTGATACATTTATAAATTCCCGAGATAATGATCAGTGGAGAATTAATGTTTGAAGGAAGCTACAGAAAGCAGGCATGTTGTTATCGGATGAATTCCTAGCGTTTTGCAGTAACAATTACATGGCTGCAAAAGGTATATACTTGGTTTTGGAATAACAACTTTGTTTATAGAAGTTTGGAAATCGGTGTTGCTTGATAAAATTATGTAAGTTTTGGCTTGCAGCACTGCTTGCAGAACGTGCAATCCAAACCTCCCTGTCAGGATATTGCTCAGCTGGAGTATGGTACTAAACGTTGCACAATTATAAGTATTTGCGGTGCTGTTTGTTACGTGCTTACCGTTCGATGATCCAGCCCTGCGCCATTGGGAGGCTGCGTGCTTAGCAGGGCTGCGCTCTTTGGTCTCTGAATGAAGGGGAATTTCTCATGGTCGCAGGAGCCTTTGCAGTCCAATTGACTGGAGTGCAGTTTGTTTACCGGTAGTAGTACACCATGCTTAATCTGCTTGAATCCTTCCCTCTGATGCCTACTCATTAATCCTCTGTCTTCGTTTGAATTTTTTCAATTTTAACTTTTTACTCCTACGTTGTACTTCCGCCATGATACTGGATGTTGATATAGTTTAAGAAAATCCATTTTCTCACTCTTTGGAATATGACTGCAGTATGCTGATCCTTCTTTCGTGTGTCACATCTCTGATTTAATGGGCAGGAGTTTCAAGCTACATGCTATCTGACTGTGTTATCTTTTTTTTCAGGGTGCCACTCACGTCCACAGATTCTAGAGTATTTTAGCTACATGCATTTTAATAATTTTAGAATCTGCTGTAAAAACATTACATAAAATACGTTCAATAGAAATCTGTAACTGTTTCAGAGCAAGCCGGCTTGCTTTGGGTGTAGTAGCTGTTGAAGATACAGTAGATGTCCACGTAGGGCAGCTGACAGATATTTTTCATGTATCTCTTAGGTATACTCTGTATTTTCAGCTGTCCCGAAGTCCTCGTGCTCTATGTCTGTAGAACTGGAGAATCAAAGGAAATAAAGTAACAAGATGTCTTATTTGCACTGGTCCAGATTCAAAGGTTGCACAGAAGGTAGCTGGGTGAGTTGGAGACAGTTCAAGACAGATCTTTGGCCGGTGCTGGCTGTTATTAAGACATGTGTGTGTATACACAGACACGTTTAACCATTTTATTCAGGAATTGTACAAATACTCTGAGGTTGCCTCTTGGTGGATTTCAGCGTGGTTAGAATACATTCAGTTTTCTGGGCCTAAAACTGTGTGAAACTAAGTGTCTCTGCAGCTCGATAGATTACATAAAGGAAATGCGAGTTTTGAGATTAAAAAGATTATTTTTGGCTTACAGCTGAGGGAGTGTGCCTGTTTTGGAATAAAGTTGCTGTTAAAGAGAGTACACCACTTAACTGCAGAACGAGGCAGCTGCATGTTGAAATAGCACCTATTATATCTCTTTTTTTCTTTTCGTCTGTCTCTGTGGTATAAATTATTAACTTTTGCTTTTTGTTTTTTTCACGCTCCTTATGGGCTTTCTTTCAAATAGGAATATGTTTTGTTTTCAGCATGATTTGAAAGGGGAGATGTAGGATCACTGTAGGGAAACATTTTGAAAAGGGTAGACAGAAGAGGGGTAGAGCTGTTTAGCTGGTGTCTCCTGGTGCAACCCTTCACCACTCCTCCTGAAATTTTCCTCACTGGATGTTCATATTAAAAACACTTTCAAATATACATCAAAAGAATTATTAGTATCTTAAACATTGGAAGCCGACAGTTTTACGTACAAATGTCTGTGAGCGTAAAGCGGTTCCCTGGGCACTGGGGGCAGGCGCGCTCTCTTCGCGGCCCGCCGAGCCCTGCGTGCAGCTCTCCCCGGCGCGCGCCCGAGCGGGCAGCGGAGCTGGCTGCGTGGTTCCTGTGCAGGGTGCTCCTCCTTTCTTCCAGCGCACCCCCATTCGCCCTGTAACGCCAGGCTGCCCCAACTTCCTCTCTTCCCCACAAACGAGGTTTTCAAAAAGTTTACTCCTTACTTTCCTAGTTAAAAGCAGAAAACATTTGGCTTAAAGCATATGCTATTTATTTTTTAATAAACCAAGATAGACTGCGGAAGTTTCTCACATAGCGAGTCAATATTTTCCAGGTTTGTGATGTGTGTGCGAGTCCTTGTCTGAAGGACTGGGCATTGGGCTCTTTAACACCTCCCTACTTTGCTCCTTAGGACTGTGGCCCTGGGTTTCAGCAGTTTTCCTTAGCTATTAAGCTTAATTGAACACAGACCAAGATTTTGTAGTCTGCAGTGAGTGTGAATAAATGGAATGACCTGTGTTGAATGGAGAATGAATTTTACTTGCCAGTGTTGTTCAGAGCTGAGGTGTTTGTGAAGAAAATGAATAGTGTATTTCAGTGAACACGTGGTGGGCAGAGTACCCAAGGCCCAGGCTTGTCTGTTGTGTTAAGTTTTCACCCTCTTCGTTAAAAGATGAAGACGATTTTCAAGCGAAAGTCTCTTACATGTTAACATGATGTAAAACAAATACTGTGAATTCTTTTTTTTTGAGATAGCTAATTCGTATTAGAGTGCATTTAATCAATACTGCATCAAACACAAGTGTAGTATTTTTCTAGTACTGGGCGGTGAAGCAAAGCTCTTAAAATTGCTCCCTGTAGAGTGTATTTGAATTGGCTGTATGTTTTACAAGGCCTTCCCATTCTGCAGTTGCTACCTTCTTTTGAGATAAGTGCATTTCCAGTTCATACAACCCGGAGCATGCTGCGGTTGGGCCTATGCTTGGCAATCTTTGGATGACGTGGCCTACCTATTACTAAAACACCTCTACCTCTGGTCAACAATTATCAACTTTTACAGAAGGAAGTTGCACAGCACTTTTTATCTGTAAATGTACTTGTGTAATTTGTTTTGGGAACAATTTTGCAATTTTTTTAAAGGAAAAATCTCATTAACCAAGGTGTCCTATCTGAGAATGAGTCATTTCTGTGTTCGCAGTATTTAAAAAATGAGTCTTTGATTTTCTTCAATCAGTGGTTGATCCATGCTGTCCCTACAGCATCTATATCACTTTTTATTGAAGTTGTAAGAAACTCTATCACTACTGGTGCTATTTTTTATAAAAAAAAAATTTTAGAAATAAATGTTTTTTAGAGGATAAAATCTGTCCTACATTTCTACATTTTTTTTTTTTTCTAGATTCTTCCCAGGTAATCAGTAGGACTTACTGAGAACACATGAGGGAGGAGAGAGGAAGATACACAAGTATATCTTGTTTATATAAAAAAAAAAGAATTGCTAAATTGCTAAAAATACAGGAATTTTCAGAACTGTGGTTCTCTGGTGACCTGGCACCTCTAGTGGAGTGGCACTGTTAGAACATGAACATTTTAAGAAAGACAACAAATTGAAACCAGGTTATTAAGTTTATTGCAGCTGTGGGGAGGAGCAAGGGTAGTCCTGAGGGGGATCTGCTGCTCCGGGATGAGGAAGCCACCAGCCTGTCCCTTCCCCTGCTTGTGCTGCTGGGTGCCGCTCGGGGGCAGCTGCAGAGCCGGTGACCAGCCTGGCAACAAAAGGCTATTCCAGCCTGCAGAAGCAGAGCAGAATTTCTCTTTCAGTCTTTGTGCTGATGGTAGTCTGGTCTGTAGCTGATGTATGTATTTGGCCTTCTTGCCTTTATGCGTCCAGGAAAATAGTTAATGTTTCTTCCTAGTCCCTACATACCTTTCCTGCATTTTGTAAACAAAATCCCTTTGAAATATTTCAATGTGCAGATCTGAAGGTGATCAATATGACTTTTCTAGCAAGAGGCCTTTTTTTCCTGCATGTTACCTTTTATAGTTTATGAATAACAACTGCTAATATACATGATACTGCTTTTATATTGTGTGTAATCACAGTAAATTAAGTTTTAGAACTTAGGACATTTTAAAAATGAGCAAAAGTTTATTTCCTTCTACGTGATTATGGAATAATTTGTGAGATGTATGTCGTAGCGTAGGTATAATAACCTGATGTGAGATTTTCACTGCAAAGAGTGAAATATCTAACAGGGATCTTTTGGATGAGGATTCCCAAAGGGTATAAGTGAGGAGCAGCAGTGATGAAAGCTGTAAAGCAGGTAATTCACTTCAGCCGTGGTTGCAGAGCGACGCAGTTGAACGCCTGAGCCTTGGTCAGGCTGCAGCCCCTAACAGTGGTTTCTCCTCGCGCTTTTGCCGTGGCGCCCTGGGAGCGGTGAGTGGAAGGCTCTTCCTTTCCTCCTTCCGTTCACAGTGGTGAGCTCGCTGTGCAAGCGAAGTCGTTCTTTGTTTTCCTATCTGACGTATGATAGTCAGTTCAAGCGGACATCAATTTTTGTCGGACCTGGCTGAGCAAATCAAATACATATGCTAGGCCAGCGTTGTTAACAGCTAGAACTCCATCCTCATCATTTCTGACACCTCTAGTCCCTTTGTGGCTATCCCATATGAATTTTGTCCAAGATGATAGAGAATCCAACAGTCACAGCCAGCAGTACTTACTGAAAGTATTTCCTGATCATACGTTGGTGATTATGGGCATCTTTGTTTTCTAAATTTGAAATTTTCCATGTAGTCTTGCTTCTTTATTACACTTTTGAGAGCGTTAGGTCTGTGTGGAGCAGGGCCATGCTCTGCCCTGCCCAGGAGGCTTGAGGTAAACCCTTGTGGATAGCCAGCGGGAAGGACAAGGTGGGCAGCAGTGTGGGCTTGCAGGAGTGCCACAGAGTTGCAGGTAAATACTGAGAAGGAGTGCATTAATCAGGCAGTTAACACATAGGTAACAACAGTACCCGGCAACAGCATGTGTGGCAGTAAATGTTCCCTATTTAACAGCATAATCAAGGGTGCAGGGGATAAGAGGAGGCATGCTGAAGGCGGTAATTGGGAAGTGGTTGGTTAACAGGATGACAGGCTCCACCTTCTAGCCAGAGTTTGCTGGTACCAGAATGTGCTTTGTAGTCACGAGGCAGCAGCTGTGTATGTCAGGCCTGGGAGCCCTACATCCCACTCAAGAGTTTGTCCACTTTCTCCATAACTGATGTCCCTGCATTTCTTGCTGGTATTAAAAGGTTTGGCCGTGTAGTGGACGAATGATCTGAGACTCCATCATTTCCTTTTAGTGGCTGCTTTTACAGTTTATTACCTTTTCCAGAAGTTTTCCCGCCGGTGGAGCCCAGATATGAGAGTTAACAACTTGGCTTCTTCAGTATCTCCATGCCCTTTTTTAGAACAGCTGCTGCTTGAGCCTGGAAGCTGCAAACAATGAGCGAGTGAATGCAGCGAGCAGGAGAGCCGCATCCGCGAGAGATACCAAGTGTTGCCACTGTGGTACCTCCTGGGGAGGCACCCAACGCTTCAAAGCAGCGGATTAGAGGGATGCTATTCCTTGTACAGTGCTAATGACTTTGATTTCACTGAGACTACCTCTAGCTTCATAGAGATCACACTTCTTACCACTTATTCAAACAGACTTTCCTGGCTGCTTGTCCTCCTTTTGGCTTGTATCAGAAAGCTGGATGTTCTCTGCTTTTCATGGTTGCTCTCCTTGCAGCTTAAGGAGGAAATGTCCGTCTAATATTTTTCTAAACTAGATTCCTTTAGGGATGCCTAATTCAGCTGTTCATATTATGTATGACCTAAGATAACCAAGAGGAGGAATTGTGAATATTTGGTATTGCCAAATATCTGGACTGTATCTTCTTTTCTTACCTAAGGTTCAGGTCCTTTACTTAAAGTGAGTTTTTCTTGTGTTGGCTCTTCTTTGAAAAATCAATGAGAAATTCTATACCAGATAGGAGTGTGAAGCCCTGTATAAAGAAGTCATCAAAGTAAATGAAATAAATTCTAGCAAAAAGAATTTAATCAATTTACCATCAACACCTCTTAACTCCCTCCTGAAGTTGTGTCCAGGGGTGAAGTATAGCAGTATAGTGTGGGCTTTCTTGAAACAAGGGGTTTGCAATTTTCTGTCTGTTAATACACACTTTGAGGAGTGGTAATCTCTGTCAAGATCTCTGGTTTCTCCGTTCTTCATCAGCTCGGAATTTGACTGCCTCAGGAAGTTGCTATGAGGATATTACTTGTGGTTTTCCTCTCTTTCTTTCTCTAGCAACGCTGGTCATATTGGCTCTATTGGCACCACCGGGTCCATTGCATGAGAGTGGAGGAGAGAGGCAAATTCTGTCTTGGCAAGAGAAGTTTGGCAGTGGCATCTTAATCCATGCCTTCTGTTTCTCAGCCTTTGAAAACATTTCATTTTTCAGATCCAACTTCAGCCTTCCTATAGAGTGCATTGAATCATAGAATGCTTAAGGTTGGAAGGGACCTCTAGAGATCATCTAGTCCAACCCCCCTGCACACACAGGGTCACCTAGAGCAGGTGGCTCAGGACTGCGTCCAAGCGGGTTTGGAAGATCTCCAGAGAAGGAGACTCCACAACCTCTCTGGGCAGCCTCTTCCAGGGCTCTGTCACCCTCACTGGCAAGAAATGTTTCCTTAAGTTTCTGTGGAACTTTTGGTGTTTCAGTTTGTGGCCGTTTCCTCTAGTCCTGTCAGTGGCCACCACTGAGAAGAGGCTGCCCCATCCTCCTCACTGCCTCCCTTGAGGTACTTAAAGACACTAATCAGGTCTCCTGTCATCACTGCCGAATCATTGGATTCCTGTCCAAGTGATATCTTAGTGGGACCATTTCTAGTTCCTGCTTTTGCTTCTGATTCCAGGCATTCAGGACTAAAATTACAGAATTATGGTTATCACCATGCTTTTTCTTCTCTGGGGCCTTGTTGCTGATACTTCTGGAGCTATGAAATCCTACAGATTCACATACCAATTGCCCTGAGAAGCGTCCGACTGTTCTTGTCAAAATCAAGAGAAATGCCGAAGCAGATGGAGAGCCTGCAACATGCTGCACGTCAAGCAGTCTTTGACTCCTAAGCCACTTGTGTTCAGGTTCTCAAGGGGATTTAGGTGCTTAATTCATATTTAAATTGGTGAGGGACTCCAGTCACTTTTGAGGACTTAATCTCAAGGACTTAAGCTGCCTTTGTTGCAACTTCTCTTCCAATAAGAAAAGCGCTTCAAAACTAATAATCTTTGTCAGAGGAGCAAGAATGGTCAGGGAGAGTCACTGACCCATCAACCAACGTTGCAGTCCATCATATTCATATTACTGAGAATTCAGCATGTAGAAGGAAGGTTTGATAGTGTGAGTAACACGGAATATCAAGTGTATAACATGTATTTAGAGTCTGAGAGATATGTTCCAATCTTAGAGTCCCTATCATGCATGTCCACAAACCAGTGTTGAGTATAGTTGTATGCGTGTCTATATGGAAGGTGAGAGGTGTAATACATGCAAAATATTTCCATTTTCCTTTGCCTTACATTTTTAAAAGGTACATTTCTTGATTCTCATACTCTTTTTATTCTTGTACAGCTCAAGGTCATTATTTTGCTATGAAATCTCTCTGATCTCTCTCTGACCGCTGAAATATAATTGTATTGTGTATAGGCATACATGTGCACACAGCTCTGTAAAATTAAGATGTTGTTTAGGCAGGATTTTCAAATTCAAATCCCTGCCAGTTATTAAATAAGCACATTAGGGCACTTGCCTCTTGTCTCTGCAGTTAAAATAAATAATTTTAGAGTAAATTAAAATAATTTATCATTTTGAATGATCATGAATGTTTCAGATGTTATGCAGAGGAAATGGAACAAAATAAGGAATCAATAAGGAATGTAAAACAGAATTGCTTCCAAATAAGATGTGAGCTGCTCTACTGAGGGAGGAGAAAAGACTTAATTTGCTTTCTTCTTGTCATCTTGCATAAGAGCTGATTGTAGCCATGTCTTGGAGAAATAAGTCTCGGAGGGTTCACACTGTCTTGTTCCATAGGCCAGAGACACGCAGGCTTGGATTACCACTGCATCTCCTGGCAGACATTTGACCCAGCAGATTTGCACTGTGCTTGGAAACTAAAGGCTGTGCTGCAACAGGCTCTCAGAACGGGATTGGAGACGTTTCAGCTCTTTCTTTGAGATTTATGGGTACCATGAGGTTTGCGCTTGGCTAATGAGTTCCAATACGTAGCAGATGCCGCTGTCCGTGTCGGCATCTCTGCCGTGTGGGCAGCCAGGGCTGGGCAACCTGTCAGGCACCGGCTTGTTACTGTCTACGCTGATCCCCTCGGCACAGTTTGCCCCTGCCAGCTACAGTTCCCCAAGGGCATTACAGCATTTTCATGTTGAGAGCCGTTCTTTCAAATGCAGCATTGTCCTCTTTCAGCCCTTTCCATGATGGGACTGCCCTTCTTCAGAATAATGAAACAAGCAATTTTATATGCAGAATTCTCATTACTGCCCTAATAGCTTAGTGAGTCACAGTTCAGGCAGTGAAAACTTAGTGTGTCCCTTGAAATACTGCTTTGGTGCAGGGAGAGGAACCAAGGGGCGTAACACTAAACAATTCTCCCCACCCTCCCCTTGATTTGGAGAGGTCCAAATCAGCGATTAAGTGAGGGCAAGTATAGATTAATCAGGCTGGCCACAGTTTGGGATAAATTCAGTGAGATTTTAGATTTTGCTGGTGACAGTAGAGGTAATGAACCTTGTATTTAGTAATTCAAGATTTAAAAATCAGTCTGATTACTCATCATAATCATCCACAGACTTTTGCTACCAGAGCTCTGGTCGTCTTAGTTTCATATGGAAATCAAAATTATCTGGAAAGTTAAAGTTGGAAGACAAATCTTTGACTTCCCTAGAGATCGCTAATCCTGATGAAGAACGGAGGAATAACGTTTTGTTAAATGATGCAGTTTTAGGGAACTGTTGTTGGCAGAAGTTTGGGATCTGGAGTTCTGAGCCCTCTTCAATTCTGTCTGTCATTTTCTCTCTCTCCGTTAGTCTTTGCAAACAGATGATCAGTACAGGTTGGTTGCAGTTGCCAAAAAAAGAAAGGTTCCACTTAGAAGCACTGGAAATAACTTTACAAACTTGCCAGATTTCCATTTTCCCCAAGCTCCATGAAGAGAGCTGTGGTTCCATGTTGGTGGTGCTGTGCCCATCTCTCATCCGCGTGTTGCGCAGTTTGGGCTCCGCGGTGCGGCCAGCGCGGTGCGGGTGTCGCAGGCCTCGCCGCCCGGTAGCCCCGCGGCAGGGGCCGCCCTGGGCTGACTGCTGCGGGACTGCTCCCTGCAGCGCGCCGTGCCCCGCTGCGGCGCTCCGCGGCTGGCAGCAGCGGATCCCTGCGCGGGGGTCCGTAGCTGCGCCTCCGCACGCACGTTCCCTGGTGCTGGGCTGCATGCTGCTTCACAGAGAGCACGGCCCGCCCGCTGCTTCAGCGTGCGCACAGGCCACCCACGGGCTGCTGCGGCCACTGCGCCCGCGTGGAAGAAGAGCCTCGCATGGGCGCCTGGCTGGGGCGGACAGAGAGCCCAGTGGTGGGAACTATGTCGTTGCAAACAGGTGAAGTTCTGGGTTTTACACCTGCAAGGCTATTTCAAAAATAAAAGAGGATCTGGAATACGTCCTCTTTTAAAACAGAAAAACAGTCATTTAGAAAAAGATTTTTCCTTTGGCAACAGCAAATCTGCTGGTCAAACAAGCAAACAGCTATCATGATTAGTCATGCATAATTAAAACAAAGAGTATCCAACTGCTGGCATTAACAGTTTTGTCTTGGAAGGATCTAATTAACATACAACATTCCGTGCAAAAATCTCCAGTAGTTTTTGTTATGCAAATTTCAATATAAATGAAGTATATATTTTCTGTACAATATGCTGTTCCTTTTTCAATATTTATTTAAATATACAGGAACAAGATAACTATCCAGTTGAGTGTAGCATCTGTGATATATACCTGCTAAATTTACATAATGCAATTCTGTCAAAAATATGCAGGGACTTTATTCCCTCTAGAAAATGTAGACATACATAATTTACAGCATATCAAAGACATGCCTTTGATATTTCACTGGGCTCATGTTAAAAAATGTTTTAAATTGTTGTCAAAGCAGAATATAATTCGCCACTGTAAACACATTTTCAAACACCTGATTTTTATTTGACTTTTATTCTGACTAAAGTAATCATATGGAAGGAAGTCCTTTGACTATAATGAACTTAAATGGACTTGTATGGAGTGACTGAATTAGCAAACTTTTGTAAAATGTGTCTCCTACCGCACTTGATAGGTTTTCTTTCAGTAGTAATGAATGAATGAAACAGAATAAACCCCAAATAATATAAAATAACATGTGTGTATATATATGTAAGTGTGTGCGTGTATGTATGCATGCACTCTCAGATATGTTTTTGTAGAATTAGAGATGGGTTTTATATTAAAGCTGTTAATTTTATGTAGTTGTTGACAGTTTCTCTTACCATTGTAAATTAAAATGCATTTGTTATTTTAATATATCGACATGGATCCCCAGCTGTATGTTCACCGAGTGCTCTGGAAAGTTGCTTCGTTCGTTTTTTGCAGAGTGCTTGCATGCTGCATGTGGGAATGTGATTCTGGTAGCAGCTCCCGCCGTTGGCAGTCGCCAGGTTCTGGTGAGGGTGGCTGTCCTGTACAGACAGGAGTGTGTTGTGGAAGGGGCTGTCCTGTACTGCTGTGGAAGGTAAATCGTGTTGGAATAAATGAAGCATGTTGAAAAAATGAAGTTTTTTTTTTTCTTCTTGACACTTTTGCTTGCCTAGAATTTCCTTGCCAATTGTTTCTTCGACCCTGTTAGAAAGAAATACTGCACTTTCCAGTAGACTTTATATGTGGCAGAATCATTGATTCTTCTAAACATATCTAGTTTCTGTTAGCAATCCAGTGCTTGTATGAAAACTCTTTTTTAGCATGTATTTTTTTAGCATGTTTTAGTAAGCTACCAGCTAAAGTGCTGAAATATCTAGGCCAAGGTTTTACGTCCATTTCAGTAGTTCTGGTATTGATGACCCTGGGGAAAGTTCATGCAGAGGCAACATGTGAGCGTGTTAGGTGGGATCAGAAGCACCAGAACCTCTCCAGAAGATTGATGGCCAGACTTTTTCTGTGCATTTTGTGGTTTGCTTCATTCAGCAAAGTTTAGTCTCTTCTTTCAAATTAAGAAATCCAGCAACAAGCAGAAGCACTCTCAGGAAATTCAGGCAGTGTTGGCACTGTTCTTGTCAGCCAGCCTAAAGGAGAGTTGATTCCAAACAGCCAGTCCTGTTGCTCCTCTTGCACAGCACAGGTGCTGGTATGAGCTTGTGTTGAGCTAGTCCTGGGACTGGCAGAGGGAGGAACAATCTTCTTCAGAGCCCGTTTCGGTCTCTTTGTTCTTTAACTCTGCCCTGGCTCTGAGGAGGCTGGACAGGCACTGCTGCTGAGCGAAGTTGGGAGCACTGGGATGTGGAGGGAAAGGCTGCTGTTTGTGACGGAGCGAGGGCTGCGCTGGGCCCGGCTGCCGAGGAGGGCCCCGGGCCAGCGTGTGGCCTCGTGCGTGGGCTGCGCGTCCTGCCTGCCACGCTGCTCAGGTGTGGTGGTCCAGCGGAGCAAAGGCTTCTCTTGTTGCGCCGCTGCATGTTGGTGCTCACGTACTGCTACCCGCTGCTCGAGTCCGTTGTTCATTCTGGTACATACGCCCCAAACGTTAGCCTGGATTGTTAGTGTTCAGCAAGCATGTATCCAAAATGTGCGTCGCATAAGCTCTTGGAGCCCTCGTGTAAGTGCTGTAGTTCCCTTTACGGTGTGTGTTGAGTGGAGGCGCTGGCTGGGCAGCTGCCCTGGCAGAGGAGCGGGGCCCTGGCCAGCTGCCCCCGTGCTGCTGCGCCTGCACTGCTGCTGCGCTGCCTCCTTGCTGCCCCTGCGCTGCTGCCGTGCTGCCGCCGTGTTGCCTCCTGCTGCCCCCGCGCTGCTGCTGCGCTGCCCCTGCGCTGCTGCCGTGCTGCCGCCGTGTTGCCTCCTGCTGCCCCCGCGCTGCTGCTGCGCTGCCCCTGCGCTGCTGCTGCGCTGCCCCCGCGCTGCTGCCGTGCTGCCACCGTGTTGCCTCCTGCTGCCCCCGCGCTGCTGCCCCCGCACTGCGCTGCTGCGAGCGGGGGGGAGGCCGGGTCGGAGCGGAGGGGAAACCCTCTGCTTGGAGACATTGGGCAGGGTGATTGTTGTGTCAACACTTGGTGATATTTCTTTGTGGTATCGTGCTAGTCTCAAAAGCACTTAGCGGTTATTAATTATCAGCTGGTGGGCGCTCCTCTGCTGGAAGGTGAGAGCCTATCTGAAATGTGTATGTGCAGGGTGATGAAACGCAGCCGCCTGCGCCTCAGGTGCACTGCTGGGATCCAGGGGTGAGGAGCTGGCTGGCACGGACTGCTCGAAGGAAATATGGCTTCTGCTGTTTGTTCTTTGAATTGTGAAATGTCATCTTACTAGTTTTTGATTATTTCAAAGAAGCTTAATGGGGGAGAGGAGAGCTTAGCACATTATATTTGCTTGTTTTTTGTGGCTGGGATGCTACCCTTTAAAAGTGTTCAGCTTGATACTGGAACTCCAGACATAACCTTAGGTTTGGATAAATTATGGTGTCACTTAATTTTAAAATAGAGCTGTAAATGCATGATGGTAAAATGAAAATGTTAAATATTGAGGTCTGGGTTCTTCCTAAATGGTACATTGCAGGCTTGGAATAAACACATCTTGTGTTGAATGTGACATGGTTCAGAATTAAGTATATATAATTACTGTTGGAAATTATTATCAAATCAGATACTCTGTGTTTAGATCAGAGCCACATGACTGCGATATAATCTTATACCGCATGTCGTAGGAGAGCGTGTCCGGCGCAGACCTGCCGCGAGGCGCTGCTGGGAGCGCGGCCGCTCCTCGCGCGTGCAGCGCGTGCCGAGAGCCCTCCGGGAGCCCGGCGCGCGCTCAGAGTCAGCACGCTGCCTTCGGAGGGCGGCCACGCCGTCACAGCTGCCTGCTGCGCTTTGGAACCACAGCGGGGAATCAGCCCGTGCCGCTCTTCAGGAATGTGGTCACCGCTGCCTGGGCTGCTTTTCCAGCTGGGCTCCGATGAATATGGAGGCCTGACGGAGAGATTCTCTATTTCCTCGTGTGTTTCTTTGCTGCCTGCCTGGCTCAGTGTCCATTACATTAGCCGTTCCCAACTAGTGAAATGAGCTTGCCGGTTCTTCACGAGGCTTTACAAAGACACAGGTAAAGCGCAACGCAAAGCCCAAATTAATGGGCAGTACTGCACTGAAGACTCAGCAAGGTGTGAAACACTGCCAATTTTCTTCAAATTGGCCGTATAAAGGTCAGGAATGTCTTTCTGACGCCGGAGGAGAGGAGAAGAATAGCTTCCTTGCTACAACCTGTGGGAGTATGAAGGAGAACGCAGCAGAGGTTCAGATACTTCAGATGAAGGATAAAAGAATGGGTTTTATTTTTCTGTATAGACTTCTACCTGTTCCAGTAAGGCTGGAGTTGAAGTGTAAGAAGGCAACAGAAAGCAGCAGTCACACGGAGCTGTTGGGCTGTCCACCCGGAGTGGCAGGACTCCATGCCGTCCTGGTCTGCGTGCGTTGCACAGCTCTCTGCCTGCTGCGTGAGCGCAGTCCTGCCAAGCTGCCCGGTGCCAGGAGCGTCCTGTGGGCAGCTTGAGGCGCTGGTGCGTTTCAGAGACGCGCGGCGCGGGAGGCTGGGCCTGCGCCCGCGCTCTGAAGAGCAGAACATGCTGCGCTGGCCCGAGGAGGCTGCAGTGTTCTCTCCTCTGCAGACCTTGCTGCTGCAGCCGCCTCTGCATCCCGTGCTCGGCCGCGGCACTGCTGTTCTCATGCTGAAAGGAAACACGAACATTTAACCAAAAAGAAAGGATGAAGTAATACAATTTCCAGGGAGTTTTTTATTTTCTTTTTTAATTGTAGTCAAGGTATTTGCTTATGTACACCTCAGTCCTCAAATCATACTCATGTGAGCTTTTCTTATTGATTTATTTTTTTCTGATATTGCCATAGAAATAAACGTAAGCCAGAGGTGTTGAAGTTGCTAGGTTTACTGGATTTTTAGATGGATAAGATGCTCTTTTAGCTTAATTATAACAGTAATTGGGAAACTGTCCTAAAAGAAATTGAACAGTATTGTCTCATTTTGAAGTAAATTATAGGTGAGGCTCTCCCAGACTTTGAGCGGTCAAAGTCTTTAGGAAATTGGATGCAATTCCAAGTAAAATCCCCACATAATTTAATATGCTGAACTGAAGCAGTAAGTTTTCAAAGAAAGACATGAGGATGGATGTCTTGTCAGAGATAAATAGATGAATAAACACACAGTCTTCTGTGCTTGTCTGCTCAGTCACAGAATCTGAAAGGTTGGGGTTATTTCTAAATAATAAATTATTCCAACTTTATTTAAAATTTCAGTGGCTTCAGTGGGCATCTCTATCTGCTCTAAAAGCAGTTATTTCAATTATTCTGTTCCTAGCTGGTTTTGGCTTTAATGTCAGATTATAGCAGTTTTTAGTGAGGGTTTTAGGTCAGATTTTTAAACACATCCATTAAAAAATGCGCACAACTGTTATAAAATTGACTTATTTCAGGATTTGTATTTATGAAATCCTGAGTTATCTATTAAAGTATATATTAGACCCGTGATGAAATGTCTCATACCAGTGAGAATTAAAAAATGCAGTATGTTAACAGCTATTGTGTTGTTTACTGAATGCAGAATGAAGTAAATAGTAATGTAACAAACAAAAGCATTTATGTGAATAAACATTATTGATATATTTACTATACTACTTACAATGTATAATATATTTACAAAATCTTGATTTATACTATATTAAAAAGTATGTATGCATTTATCTCGATGCGTTATCTGACATAACTTTTCAGTAATACACTTTTTTTCGTAGAAATTAAATAGGTAACCTGGCAAAATTATTTTTAATATGTGTAATATTTTTAGAAACGTTGAAGTGATTCACTATCTAGCTACTACTTTAGGTTGCCTTGGTAGAAGTTAAATTGTATTGCAGCACTTAAGGCACTTCTTATGATTGGACTCACCAGGCCACTTCTAAATTCTAATCATGCTCCCACTTCGGCAATTTTATACTGTTATAATTCTCCTTAACACAGTTATTAAGTAAATCTAAAATGAAATTTAAAAAAAAAAATGTGGTTGAAATGCTAATATAAACAGCAAAAGTAATTTATTAGTCTGAGTTCTTTTTTCAGACATTAAGGGCCTCTTATACCATATTTCTTTTTTCACGATTGGTCCTAGATATTTAGGTATTGTGGGTCAGTGAGTATAGGGAGCTGTTTTATCTTCAAAAGCTTTACTTACGGTATATGATAATGTGCAAGAGTTAAGCTTGTATTTCACTGTTATGGAATTTATATTCCTCTTGTTGCAGAAAAATTTTACTATTCAGTTCACTTCAGTGAGACAGCTCTTTTCTTGCTTTACTAGTTGCATATAAGGCAATTTTATTTATGTATTTTTTTTAATAGATTTGTGTTCCTTCAGGGAGATCAAAACAATAGCTCACAATTTGCGCAATGTTTCACTGCCCGTCTTTGGAAGCAAGACTAGGTTGTGGCTTCTGCTTTCAGGGGGACTTTACCACAGGACCTGGCTTAGCTGCCCACGAGATTCCTCCTGGAGCTTCCCCAGGGTGCCCCAGTGCTCGTGCTGGCGGAACCGACCTGCTCGGGAAGTTTCCCCCGTGTCGTCAGCCCTTGGCCACGGAGCTTGTGATCAAAACCCGGGGCAGAACATGGAGGGGCCGCTTTCGCATTGCCAGTCGCGTGTGTCCTGTGAAATCATGTGTTAACTGCCCATCAAACTATTTTCCAAGCTAAATGATGAGATAAAGCCACAAGTTTTTTTCAGTATGCAAACAGCTCATATTGAAGGTCGTATTTAATAAGCATCATCATAGGTTATTCAGACTGCAAGCTTTTCAGGGTATGAGTGCTCTCTGCTTCTACAGCCAAAGGCAGTTAATTTCTTGGGACTCTGGTTTCCCTTCAGAAGTACAAAGAGCAAATAAAGAAAGCGGTAACAGAAAGCGGTGTTGTAATAGATACTCCTTGGGGGAAAGCAAAGGGAACCATATTCATGTTGTGCAAATTCTTTTCTTGGTGTCTCTTCACTGTGCAATCCGTGTTTACATGTGTATTTTTGACCTCCTAAGTTCTGAAGCTTTAAAAAGAGAGCAAGTCCCATGATTTCACATCCAGATCCTAGGTATCCAGCATCACCCAGTATATACCAAGAAAGCCCTGTCAGGCAAACCACACCTAAATGTGCCAAGATCAAAAACCCTTGACAACCTTTGAAAAGCAAAGTTGCTCAGCTTTACTTCCTTCCCGAGTGCGGAGTCCGTGACCTTTGAACAAGTACATAGCAAGATCAAAATTAGACGAGAGGGGAGAAGATTATGGAGAGAATAATCAGTCATTAAGAATACACCGATGCTGTGCTTTGGTCACACTGATGAGTAAATACGTTATGAAAATAGCCTGATTATAATAACCAGCTTTCCCCTTGGCTGGGACAATTGATATAGAAAATTGTACTTAACTTTTTCATTTGAGGACCATTAAGTAGCAAAACATGGGAGAAAGAAGTACATCATTTGTCACTGTTCCAGTTTTTAGTATAGTGTCTTAAACATAGCTAAATTTAATTTTAAATTAATTATGCTTAATTCTGTTTTTTTTTTTTTAACTTGCATAAACAGGTATTTACATGTCTAGCAGTATGAAGATGTAGGTGCTGAAAATGAAAAATGCCCTACAAATTAAATTCTCATAACATGATGTTTTACAGTTGATTCCAGCCCTTCAGCTTAGTAGTGCTACGGGCTTTGACGTGCGATTCATTAGGCCAAGCTCGTTACGGTGCCTGCTGCGAGCGGCAGATCCCGCCGGGTTTTGGCTTCTCGCAGCACGGCATCAAGGCCCGTGTGCTTTAACCGGGTGGCAGTTCTTGGGCACTCTAACGCAGGAGTCTAGAAGGGGAGGCTGGAGCGTCTGTCCATGGAGCACAGAGCGCGCCCGGCGCGTCCCGCGGCAGAGCAGCCCGCGGAGCTGCAGGCAGGGCGCGTGCGGGGGCTGGAGCTCGCGTGGGCTCGGGCGCCAGGCTGAAACGCTGCCCTCCTTCAGAGCAGGAGCGAGCGCTCTGCTCGCTGCAGCAGGATGCTGCGAAGCTGCCGGACAGGAGCCTCTTCACGCTTCGGCAGGGGCACGTGCAGCTGCTCAGGGCAGGGGAGTCACACAGTGAGTGAAATCATAGATGTTTCTCGGTCACATTCTGATGAATTATTGATGTGCGCAGCTTCAGTGAGCCTCTTTGCTCTGTAATTTTCTTAATAAGTGGAACAACAATCTGTTTCTTAGAACAACAAAATTTAGAATATCCCTTAATAAATTCTGCTCAATTTTTGCGATTGCAAGACGAAGCAGGCGATTTCCATCTGAAATGGACTTGCTAGAAATAGTTGCGGTGCTTGCAGTGGTGACAGTGTGGGTGGGTTGATTGGTGCTGCAGCAAACACTGGCCACACTGTCCGAAGAAGGGGAATCTCGTTTATAAGGTCCTCCTTCCTCTCCATGTGTGGGCAGCAGTGGGCACATGTGCCCGAACTTGCTAAGCCTGGGAAGGGAATAGCTCGGTACCGCGCTGCTGGGAGCTGCGGCAGGAACCCTGTCAGCACTTGGGGGCCCACAGGTTCTGTCCGCCGAGGTAGGCAGCGGCTCTGTTCTCTCGAGCACTCCGTGGCGTGTGTACAAGCTAATGGTTAATGAGGCAACTCGGCTGCTGCTTAAATGTATTTAGTTATTCATTTATGCCTCAAATATCCATGCTTCCTGAAGGGTTTCCACAGTCTATGTGATGTTGTTATCGGTCTAAATGGTGAGAAAGTGAAGTCATTGCTCACATACTCTGTTTCCTTTTATGCCACACTTTACTGTGTGAGACATGCAGCAGTAAAAAACATATCTCGTAGGCAATATTTCTCATTCACCGGGTTAACTGAAGGCTGCACCGTGATCTCGGAGGTGTTTTGGCTGGTTTGTTTTGAAATCGCTTGGGCCTTTGTGCCCATCTTTCAGCTCAGTAGATGAGCTGGTGTGTTGTGGACGTGGGCCAGCTTCCAGTATAAAGGACAGCCTGTGGCTGGAGGTTTTGGCTGGGAGTGGATTTAAGATACGGCTAGTGAAGGCTGCTGTTATGGGCCATTCTGCAGAGAAAAGTAACTTCTCAAGTTTAATTGAAAGATGGACTGTGTGGGCTTTCAAAGAGCTGTTTATTGTGTGCTGCCTGAGAGGACCTTGCAAAGCAGTTATGTTTGAGTAGCATCTGCCCCAGTGAGACAAGTCTTGCAGTGGTGCTGCAGATGGGAGCAATTAGCACAGAACGGAGGGAGAAATTTCGTTTATCATTGTGAATAAGAGCCAGCAGGACTGGGGCAATCAGCAGTGACTGAGGAGGTGTGAAGGAGTGAGGGCAGAGGAGGAGAAGAAGAACCCGTGAGCCAGCGAGTATCTCTGCAATGTCAAGTACTCTTCAAAATTTTAAATTAGACTTAGGATACAAGTGTGGAGTGGAGGAGATCTAAGAGTCCTTAGCATAGATATGGTAGTTGAATGTTATGGGTTTTTTTATACACAACTGCATGTTCTTACCAGGAGATTATATAAAATGCACTTTTCACACAGCCCACTTGAGTCAAAGAGACTTTGGTCTAGGTTATGACTAATAGCATTGGTGTAGCAGAATTGTGTGTCTTGTGAATGCTAGCCAAGATGTGCAGATGTGTGAGTCCAGTGACTTGAGCAGGACTGTAAAGGCTGACATGGTTCCCTGCAAATTAAATTGCACCTCCGTGTTTTATACAAAAATATCTGATGGTGACTTTTTTTGTCTCTGTTTAACACCTTTGTCACTGATGAAATCATAACCAATGACGGAGTGGTGGATTTGAGGTGCGTGCTGGGCCTGCAGGCACCCGCGGGAGCCGGCCCGGCTGGCAGCGTGTGCCGGGCTGCAGCAGGACGGGCACCGAGCCCACGGCCGCCTGAGCCCACAGCCGCGCTGCGGCAGGACTGGCACCAAGCCCATGGCCGCCCAAGCCCACAGCCACTCTGCGACAGGACGGGCGCCGAGCCCACAGCTGCGCTGCAGCAGGACGGGCGCCGAGCCCACGGCCACCCGAGCCCACGGCC
>VZSV01000081.1:646332-657535 GCA_013398735.1 Nothocercus julius
GCGCCCCGCTCTGCACCGGCGCCTCGCCTCGCCTCGCCTCTAGCGTCCGCTGTCACCTTTCCGTGGGCGAAGGCAGTGCTTTCTAGAACCTGCCGTTTCTGCCAGCAGAAAGTGATTTCTTTGTATTGGCTTCTTTCCTATTTCATTCTAGAAAATCTGCCAGTGTGTGTCTTTATCTTACTCTGTTGATGCAGTGCTCTTGAAGAGTGTTTATGTAGATTATTTCGCTGACAGCTTTCAATTCTGTAGCATATTACACTGCGGGGTAGGGGAGCAGAGCCCTGCGCGTGGCGGCAGCCCTTCCCAGCGCTACTAAGCTCCCGATGGATCCGTGCGACCGGCAGGAGAGGCTCCGCGTGATGCAGCCGAGCACCCCTGCTGCAGGACTCCCTTCTCTAATGCAGCACTATTTCTTACCCTACAGAATAATCCAGACTGGCATGTTCAGTTAGAGAGGAGCAAAAATGGAATAAAATTTAGAGATTTAACCAAATAGGAATCAAGTGGCATATTCCAAAAAGCTCTTTTGATATGGGACTAGAGGTGGAATGAATAAATGCCCAAAGGCTTTGAAAGATTCCTGTTCTATCTTATAAAGATTTGTCTCCTACATGATCAGGTATCTATGTGTTTTCCCCAGTTACTTGGAGGTAGCTCAGTTTGTGCCTGTTTTTCCCAGTGATTATCATCATCTACTAGCAAATTGCAGTCCTTCAGGATGCTCACCAAGGTATCTATTATGTAAAAGTAGTTATTTTCTATAGAAACATTTACATAGTGTTTTTAGGCAAAGACTGCAGAAAAAAATATGTTTTTGCTAATTTCACCATCATGAATTTTCTAACTTTGTCAGAAGTCTATATGAAGTTCTGCTTTACTGATCAGATTTTAATAAAGTGATGGTTAAGAACGGGTTTTCATGGCTAGCAAATAGCCGCTGTGAAGATGAATGTGTTGAAATAATGTAGATTTTCACATAGTAGTGACAGGGGGATGAATGAAGTAAGACAAACTTGAAGCTTTCTGGGTATTTCTTGTGTTAAAAATAATTCTGAAGTTCTCAGAGAGTTTAAGCTATCAGGCCTACAGTCTCGGTGCTAAACCCCACTGCTGGAATCCTCTCCGGTGACATTTGAGTATTTTGAGTATTGGTTTTGAACAGGTCTACCTGTTCTGGAATTTGCCAGGCTTAATAAAGATATACGATAATCTTGCAGATCCAATTTACTAGCTGCCAGAGATAATATAATTTCTGTAGAAGTAAAACTTGGCATTAACATGGAACTAGGCATACTGCATTTCAGGTGAGCAGAAAAATGTAGTCTGCAAGGGACCTGGGAACACAGTTGCTAAAGAAGCGGGCCAGGCCGAGGACTCCCTTGGTCTCTTACTTTCCTTGGAACAATTCCTTAGCCAGCCCTTAGCCTGCAGCAGGCCGAGGTAGGTCCCGGGTGCCACTCAGTGAGGTTGTGACGCAAAGAGAAGCTGCTGCCGCGAGGCTGGCCGGGCGCTGGAGCAGTGCGGGGTGGCCTTGAGCACCTGCGAGTTTAGTGTTGGTTTCCACCCGTGGGTAGGGAAGTGCTCAGGAATTTACACCTCTTGCAAGGGGTGAGTGGAAGTGCCGTTAACGTAAGTGTGGAACTGAATGAGGGAAAACGTGTTTCGCGGGGGGCAGTGGGCTGTGCTGAACTGTGGTAGTGCCAGGGATGTTCAGACTACTGTTCTGAAACGTTGTTGAGTATTTGTCTTTTTAGAGAAAGGATAAACAATGAATCTGTGCGGATTTCTTCAGTC
Source organism: Nothocercus julius (assembly GCA_013398735.1). Lineage (NCBI taxonomy): Eukaryota > Metazoa > Chordata > Aves > Tinamiformes > Tinamidae > Nothocercus > Nothocercus julius. The sequence goes on from VZSV01000081.1 coordinate 648,127, forward strand.
ATGTTTCTACATAAATCCATGGGTAAAATAGTATGACCTGTGTCTGCTTAATGAAAACCTTATTGCCTGTGTGATGTTCTGTAATTTTGCTTTTGCGTTAGACTAAGCAGTGAGCTTGTGGAATGCGTACAGTGAGATACACTCTTCGGGAAGCGGAAATTATTTTTTCTAGTTTCCACTACCTGTGAACATTAGAAACTTCCAAATTGGTGTTTCCTTGAGTATAGAGGATTATATTTGTTGCTTATGTTGTGTCTGGCTGGTTCAGTACGCAGAAGTACTTGATGTTACAATACATTCAAGCATGCTGCACATACCACAATGTGTATGTATTCGTACATATCTAGAGCAGGGGAGTTCTCTGCAGCGCGCCGCGGCTGCCCACGCGAGCAGCAGCGTGTGGTACGGGCGCAGGCCGAGCGCGGCCCCGCTGCGGTGCTCCGAGCGGCGCCCAGCGCGGCGCCACGCAAGCGAGCGCGGCCAGCGTCGCAGGCTCGCGCTGCGGAGCAGAGAGGGGACGTCCCACCAGCGCCGCTCCCTGCGCGGCGGCGAGAGCCCTGCGACACGCGNTGCGGCTGCGGGAGGCTGCGCGGCTGGGAGGGGCGGCCGCAGGGGCCTGCCCGCGCCGGGCTGCGGGTGCGGAACTGTAAGAAAACCATTGATCTTGCCCCAATTCCCGTGCCTGGGGCATACAAAGTAAGGAAGCAGTCATCTTATTTGAATGAGTGGATGGCAGAATTCCCATTCAACAGACAGACATGCTGGAGAAATGTTGAAATCATAGAATTGATACCAACTTGTTCAGGTTTTTATACCTTTCTTGGATCTCCTAAAAGATGCTGAAATGTTTTCCGTCATTTCAAACTTGCATTGACTTTGAAAAGGATGGATGCAACTAAATACTGCAGTGGCGATGCTGTTGAAAAAATAAACAAACCTGTATATCTACAGTGCCTACCATAGAGGGAATAGAGTAAAAGGTTTGTAATTGTTTGATTGCTTGATGCAGCGTGCTCGTCTACATCTGTATCTCACCTGCTGGGAAGCAGTGTTCAGCAGAATTTCTAATCTGTATACAAATCTCAGTAAAGCAGTGCACAAAAGGAAGCACAAAATTTTAAGTCACTGAGCGACCTCTTTCCCATGTAGCTCCCACCCAAAAAGAATAAAACACAGTCACATAAATCTCTAAGGAGGTTCACTTCCTTGACTTGTTTATCAGTTGTGAGTAGTGAAATGTCTAGTTTTCAGCATTGCAAGGCTGTTGTGAGACATACCTTTCAAGTTTAAATGCATAAATGATATACATGTAGTACATATTTTACTTTATAAGCTCAAAACATATCAATGTTAAATGCAATGATGAATGATTTTTCGTAGCATCCTCTTGATGTTGATGGAATACTATTAATTTTCTTTTATGAGGGAACAAGTCCTGGTGAATGAGTGTTTTTTCTCTATTTCTAGCCTTGGATCAGTTAATTTCCAAAGGTGACCTATAGAAGACATATAAAGTCAGTGACTTTTAACTCTAAAGTACTATTAAACTATCTTTTGATTTATCTATTGAAATACCCCAGTACTTCCCAGTTCGGCTTGCGTTGCACACATTAGGTTCCTGAATGATGAAGTGCCGAGGCCAAGTGTTCAATGTGGTGGTTGCAGGAGGGCCTGCTCTTACAAGCCTACTTGAACCATGGTCTTTAGAGGTCACTTAATAATTTAGCAATTTAACCCTCCCATCCAGTAGCCCTCAGGACTCAGGGCCAGCGAGCTGTGCAAAGATCTGGTGCAGTAACTTGTGTTCAGTTAAAATGTTCAGAAAACATTAACACTGCACCGTCATAATAGGGTCCATTCTTTGAATTGTAAATGCAAACCACACAGTTGTGATTTAAAATGCAAGCAGATCATGCAAATCAGTACTAGCTATATAAAAGGAAATCAAAATGATAAAAATTAATCCTAGAGAGAAATATTCATAGTAGTCATGATACACTGGTGTGCTGGTCACAGCTTGATTGCATGTACAGTTGCGTTTGTCGTACTCCTGGTAAATCCATGATTGGAAGGTAATGCTTGCATTTGGACTAAATATATGTTGGAAAAACTCGGAGACAGTGAAATACAAAGCAAAACCCACGCCTGACCTCTTCTCTGTCAGTTCGAATGCATGAGATTTTTGTTCTGCCTGTCTTTGGCCTGGGTGGGGACTTTGTCCCTCACGGGTGCGTGTAAAGCAGCGCCAGCTCAATCCCTGCCAGTCCCTCCACAGGGAGGGTTGGGTCTGCACCTAATTCTCCCCCACGCCCTGCAGCCTCTTTTGACCTCAGCCCTTCATAATCCCCTGTTCCAGTTTCATAAGCTACACAGTTGAGCGGGTCCCACGGCGGCGCTCGGACAGAATTCTCCCTGCCAGACATTCCCCGTCTCACTCCTGCAAAGAAATGTTATTTCTTTAGAGGGCTGCATTGGCGGGAGATAAAGGAGCCGAGAACAACGGAAGAGAAACAGGAAAGGGACTCTTCAGAGGAAGGGCAGTTCAGTGAACGTGTTAACATGCAGGACTGAAACTGGTTCTAAAATAGTTGGGAGAATAGCTGCAACAAACACTTGGGATTTATGTCGCAGGAGGTTCAGAAGTTATTTTCCACTGGGATTCTCCAATGGCAATTTCTTTAGCTGGGGCTGATCTGAGAGAGAGATCTCACTGGAGAGGGGATCGTCTCCGTGCAATTTCCTAAATCCAGTGCACAAGAGGAGAGCGCGAGGGTAAATGTTCCTCTTCAGTGCCAAAATATTGTACGGCAGCATTTTGACATATGGGTAATTTATGAGCCTGTCTTGGCAGTTTAAAAGAAACACAACTTCTTATTTTCTCCAGACTCTTGCATTAAATTGTCACCCTTAAGAGCTTCTTAAAGATGATACTATCATTCACATTCCTCCTCTACTCAGCCTGATTTGGTTTGTGATCTGATGCTCTCGCCTATAAAAGGAAAAGATTTCTATCCCAAGTTTCCCAAGGAGAAATTTCTTTTAATCTGAAATTACATGTGCTGGCACATGATCCTTCATAGTGAGTTTTTCATTCTCTTATATACTGGGAGTCTCCTATTTTTTTGTCATATGGTCTAGAAAAAATTGCCATATCTGAAATGAGCATAGACTGCTCCGGCTCTTTGGGAGCAGGCTTTCCTCTTGCATTAGCTCTCACCCCTATTTTTTGCAATTTAATCTAGGAAAAAAAGGGGTTTTGTTGGTGCTTATGCATCAAGCTCCTGTATTTTATACAGGTCACTTCAGGAGCACGCGCTTTCAATTTTTATACCAGGCACTGCTTAGTTCATTCATTTCCTTGTTTCCCTCTAGACTCAAGGCAGAGGGCGCGGCGGGGGGCAGCGGGTGCGTTGCCGGTCCCCGTCGCCGTGCGCGTGGCTAGGGCTGGCGGCGAGGGGCACGCGCATCAGCCCGCTTCCCTGCGGCGCACCCTGCGCGGGCCGACGGGATCGCTGAGGTCACCGTCCATCTGCCACGGTGCAAAAATAGAAAATGAAATCTGTTGCCTATCTTACAGATGTCTTCCAATCCGGGGGAATATAAATAAAAACAAAGTGCCATAATTATTCCAAGCTGTACATTCAGATAGAATTTGATTTGTTGGAATGTATTATGAATAATATATCTATTTCCCTTAGGGTCTATTTTGTTATAATTTTGATCAGATTTTCAGATAATGGAATGGTTTGCTTTCAAAACTACAAACATTTGTATTGCTACAGCTGTTCTTTTTTTTTTTCTTTTTTGACAGCTCAACATTATGCAGTTACTTCCCACATTTGTTTCATGTTGGCTTTAGAAATTGAAATGCCTATGAAAGCTACTCTCTTGCCCAAGATCCATTAATTTAATTTGAGCAATATTGTCCCGCTCCTGCTATTCCTCAAAAGATACACGTGATGGAGAAAGAGCAGGGGGCACTTGCGGATGTCACTACTGCATAGGAACTGCCCTGTCCTACACACAGCCTAGGTACACGTGCTACCTTAGCAGCTGTTCTGGTTACTAAAGCACGCGCTCAGGCTTGCGAGCGTGTCGTTGGCATCTGAGCAGTGTTGGGGCCGCGTTGAGCACCGCTCTGCCGGGACGATTCTAAGGGAGCGATGGGTGGGTGGCACCTGCAGGCTGTCCCCGTTTGTGAGCGGGCGCGCTGCTGCTCTGCACGGCTGCTCCGCGCGCCGAGCTCGTGCCGTGCTCTGCGGCCTCGCTGCAGGGAGCCCCGAAGCGGCGGAGCTGCCGCGTCGCGAGCTGGCCCTGCCCGAGGCTGCAGCGAGGCCCGCTGGGCGGGGGGCAGCCCCTGGAGCCGCCCGCGGCCGGGCAGCCGTGCGAGCGGGGAGGCGTCTCCTGCTGCGCTGCGGGCACGGCGCCATGCAAACGGACCTTCTGTCTCCTCCACTTCCTTCCACCGCGCTACCCCGAGCGCCTGGTAGCTCGTGATCCCGACACGCACATTTCCGAGCCGCGAGATGAGCTTTCCGTGAGGAAAGGAAAGAAGACGCTGCCGCAGAGGGCAGTGTGCTTTTGTAAAGGTGCAGCCAGGCCTCGTGCGGTGTGTGACGCAGAAGCTGCAGGTGCCTAAGGTGGGGTCTGAGGTGTGTTCCGGAAAGCTGGCGGGTCTGACTCCTAGGCATTTCAGCCCTTAACTGGTCCTTGTCCCTGTCTGAGAAATTCAGCACTAATGGATCACCAGAGACATTTTTCTAATCGTTTGTATCTATTTCTCAACCGAGTCCTAATAGGACATTTGTTTTACTAAATCATTTCTCATGACACACGAGGTTTCTGCTAGGTTGTCAAGTAAGAGATAAAAATGTAGTATATTTGAGAAACTTCAGACATTTTCCTGTAATCAGATCTCCATTGTAAAATGCTGCAGTTTAGTTCAACTGCTGCCTGCCTTCTTCCTTTATATAGCAACTCCTTAGCTTTGGATACCTGTAACTGATGGGGACGTCTGTAAAGATTTTCCATGGCCACTCCAGTGACGGGAATGCCAAACCTTGCTACATTGTGAGGCATCAGGAGAGTGTGATTAGGAAGAAAGCTGTTGTGTTCTGCCGTTGCACAACAGCTGCAGTGCCGGTCACTTACAAAGCAGCGAAGTGACAAGTAACCAGTCCTTCTGGGTGAGTAACTGCGCTTGCATAACGTGGGCGCCGCACCAGGAAAGCAAACCGTGCAATAATGGATGTCCACTGGGTTCTGTAGTTGATGCTCGCAGTGCTTGCCTTTGGTCTTGCATTGGTTTAACTTTTCTTTCTTTTTCACTCAAACACCAATTAGGAGAGCACGTGATGGCAGACTGTTCATGAGAAAAAAAAAAAAAAAAAAGTGTATAACTAATAGAAGGGACTGCTGAAACCAACCCAGCAGTGAATTTCAGTCCAGATGTTTTTCTCTTTTGCCATTTGTTGCTTACAAGTCATAAGACTTCAAAAATGCAATATGTAACACAGTGACTATCTTGCTGACATTGCAGTCAGTGGAACTGCATGAGTTTAAAGACAGCATTTAGCCTGTGGCTGGATTTTGCCTGAACAAAATGCAGCGGGTGGCCAGGGCAGACCACCCGTCTCCTGGGCAGAACTCTAAATCTAGAGTTTTCACCTCATTCGTTTATCTGTCTAGACTTAAAAGAAAAATGATCTGTTAAAATAAACATCTGTGTGAAAGGCACTGCACCGTGAAGCTTGGAACCTGAATTCCATGGTGAAAGAAAGATACTCCTAGTTACTGGAAGTGCTGTTCTCCCTTCTTCCATCTTGGCTCTCACTCCTTCTTCAAGCTTTGGTCTTTTCCCCTCACATACTACTTGCAGTAAGGCTGAATTCACATGGTAAAATATGCCGTGGAACGGTCATAGTCTTTTTCAGCTGACTGGAATATGGAGCAGGCTTGGAAAACTATTTATGTTAAGAGTTTCCTGATATTTTTTAAAATACTTTTGAACGTTCAGAAGTCTTCACCCATCTGATCCTTTTGAATTTGCATCTGTGCCTGTTTCGCATGTGTGACCAGGACCCCGCTCGCAGTTCCGCAGAACGGTGCTGGCTGGGAGATATTGAACCCTGCTGGCAAAAGAGCAGAGAGAGGAGCTGGAGCGCCCGCCAGCCCCGACTCGGAGAGCAGGGAGCGCGGGACACCAGGCAGGGAGCGCGCGATGCCAGGCAGGGAGCGAAGACGCTGGGCAGGGAGCGAGGACGCTGGGCAGGGAGCGAAGGTGCCGGGCAGGGAGCAAAGATGCTGGGCAGGGAGCGTGCGATGCCGGGCAGGGAGCGAAGGTGCCGGGCAGGGAGCACACAATGCCGGGCAGGGAGCACACAATGCCGGGCAGGGAGCGAAGGTGCCGGGCAGGGAGCACACAATGCCGGGCAGGGAGCGAAGGTGCCGGGCAGGGAGCGAAGGTGCCGGGCAGGGAGCGCACAATGCCGGGCAGGGAGCGAAGGTGCTGGGCAGGGAGCGCGTGGCCGCCCTGCCCTCCGGCCACGAGCGAGCTCCTGCAGGGCCTCTCGGGGCAGAGCGACACGGCTGGAGTGGGAACGAGGCTTTGGTGGAAGCTGCACCTTCCTGAAGGGCTCACCGAGCGTTTGTAGGGCATGAGGTGAGGAAATGAGAAAAACCGCCCCGTGCTGGGAGAGCAGCTGTGATCCTGCGCCCGGCCACTTAAGAACCAGGGCTTCTGGTAGACGTGGCAGACTCCAGCGCAACGGTCGCCGGCGGGCGCGGTTTTTCTTTCAGTGTAGTGTCGCACTCTTTTCCTCTCTTCATGAGCACGGTTAATATACTTCCCAGTTTAAAGTCACTTGGATCGGTTTTCCTTTTCTGATCATCAGTCTTATTTTTCAAACCTCCCATTTGATGCAGGTTTCACTTATTGCTCACTTATTGTTACGAGATGACAACAGAAATACCCCATGTTGTCTTCCTTTTCTTCCAGCAGTGTGAGCTTTCATTAGCTTTGAAGTATTGTATCAAAAATAAGATAAATTTGCACCTGGGCATCTTTGTTTCATGCGAGACTTTTTTTTTCTTGACAAGATTGCTGTGCAGTTGCTAGGCATTTCTAGATCCTTCCTGGTTGAACTGGTGATGTTTCTTATCGTAGCCTCTTATAGTAGCCTATAACTCTCATATCACATACATCACAAGGATATATGTGATATGAGAGTTAGATTTTAGCATTTAGTTATTTTCAACACAAAGAAACACAGGTAGTTTTAGATTATCCAGCCCTTGCCCTAACCATTTCCTTAATTACTTTTGGATAATCTGCTTTTTGGTGATAGCTCCCAAGCATCACGAGCTTTCCTGTATTACTTAGCTTTGTTTTGTTTCCGGGTCACTAATAAATAAGTTTTCTCTCCAGAAATAATGGCCTAAGAAAGGAAATCTCCAGACATCTGTCTGTAAAGGTTTGGATTTGTAGATTTTTAATGTACTGAAATTCAAGATTAAAAGACTCTTTTAGAAGCTGGAGTACCAGCTTCTAGTAAGGGATGTGTTCTTAAGTAACAAATATTTTTATAAGAAATGGAAATATATCTTTACTCCATATTTTCTTCTTTCCTTTGTTCCTTTTGTTAAAGTATGTTTGTTTTTTTTAAAATATATATATATGTATGTATGTAAAGGAGATGTGTTTAAATTTTTATTACTTAGGAAAGCAAAGTTTCAAATAGTTCTATAGCTTTTCTTCCTGTTTAACCAGTGTCCTCCTCCGGTGAGGTATATGAACATGTTACCTAGCGTTAGTTATTTCACTAAAACCGAAGGAAGGGAAAGAAGAGAACAAATCACATATGAAACTGTAGTTGCAAAACCATTACAGACTTCCCTGTGCTACACAAACACTTGATTTTCCATGTAGTTTTTGAGCAGAAGCTGTTTTGATTTTATGCTGGTGCTTGATGGATACTTATGATAGAATGACGGGCTTCACAAAATGGATGAGCGAAAGAGATTTTCTGTGTCACGCTGCACTCCTTTGAGGTCGTGTTGCACCTGAAGAAAATGAGGTTGTCTCCACGTCGAGTTGCAGCTGTAATAGCACGTATTAAATAAATGGCCTCTGTTTCTTGTGTACATTGTTCTCCATAAAATCACTAATTAAGTCATGCAGATCTCATTTATATTAGGCTGCAGGGAGAATGTTACTTAAAATTATTACTGTACCTTTCTGTGCAAATAATGAGTTGTACGGAACGGGAGGAGGTGCGCTTGGCTGTCGCTGGTGGCTGGCTTGGAAGGCAGGCGGTGGGGCTGGCAAGGTGGACTCGGGCCCTGGATGGCGGAGGGAGGCCCAGAGGCTGGAGACCAGGGAGGAGGTCTGGAGAAAGGAAGACTTGCCCTTGCTTGCGGGTCAGAGGTGGTTTCAGGCAGCTCCACATTGCCAAGTGCAGGGGCCCTGATGCACGCACGAGTGCTGGGGGAGCTGGCGGGGCCGTTTCTAGGCCGCTCCCCATCATGTCTGGAACATCCTGGCGATCAGGAGAGGGTCCTGACGGCCTGAAGGGAGCCAGCGTCACTGCTTCCGAAAGGGTGGCAGGAGGGCCCGGGCAGCTGCCGGCCTGGAAAGCTGTGCCGCCATCCCTGGCAAGCGCTGCAGGACCGCGTCTTGGAGGCCGTGCCCACGCGTGTGAGGGGTGGGAAGGGCTTCAGCAGCAGTCAGCATGCAGTCAGCAAGGGGAACTCCTGCTCAGCCATGGGACAGCCTCCGTGAGGGGTGACTGGCACGCGATGTAGCCTAGCAGGTCGCATTGGCCACGCAGCACCACTCTGACCGTTTGTGTAGTCGTGGGGTTCGCGGCACTTACCTTGCTTCTTCTGCTCAGCTCTGCGGTGGGTCGTCCGTGTGCACGTGGCCGCGGCACCCCCTGGGAGCGTCTGCGCCACGAGCTCGCGAGGTGAGCGGCAGTGCCGAGCGCGGCTCCTGGGCGGCTCGGCGCTGCCGCCCTTCCTCGCCCGCAGCAGCTCCCTGTAGCAGGACACCTCACCGCCAGAAATATCGCCAGGATTCCTGAAATTACCAGCGTTCTTACTGAATCAGAGTGAGGTGACAAGAGTCCATCCAAGCCGTGCCGGCCTTTGGATGTGAGGGCGGCTGGAGTGACCTGCAGCGAGCTGCGTGCCACCCAGGCGCCCGTGCGCAGAGGGCGAGGAGCGCGCGGTGCTGCTGCGCAGAGCAACAGGAGCGCCCGGGATGGCCCACGCAGGACGCGCGGGAAGGGCAAGGAGCGCGTGGGACTGCTGCGCAGAGCAACAGGAGCGCCCGGGATGGCCCGCGCGGGGAGGGCGAGGAGCGCGTGGCGCTGCTGCGCAGAGCAACAGGAGCGCCCGGGATGGCCCGTGC
>VZSV01000081.1:737875-755089 GCA_013398735.1 Nothocercus julius
CGCGCCCGGCCGCCCGCGTGTCCCGGCCCGGCGTCCTGCGCGCTCTGCCCTCCTGCCCCTGCCCCAGAGTCACTGCCGCTTTCTTTTTGCCTTCTAGACTGATCAATGGCCAGCAAGGAATTACTATTAAAAACTATAGCACCAGATCCCTTCTCACTGTTACCAATGTGACAGAGGAGCACTTTGGCAACTACACGTGTGTCGCTGCCAACAAGCTCGGCACCACCAATGCCAGCCTGCCTCTGAACCGTAAGTACGCGCGCCCCGGCACCGCACAGCCAGCTGCCGCCACAGCGGGAACGCGGGACCTGCCCCGGTCGGAGCGCTGCCGCTGCTTCGGGAGCGCGGGACCTGCCCCGGTCCGAGCGCTGCTGCTGCGGCGCCCCGGCTGTGGAGGCAGCGGCCTCTGCGTCGCGCGGGAGCCAGGAGGGCAGGAGCCCGGCACACGCTCTGCCGGCCGCACGCTCCTGCGGGACACAGAAATCTCATGGGGTTGCAAAGCTGGGTGCCCTTCAAAGCCGGGGAGCGCGGGAATAGACCCCATGCAGCGCGGAGGAATTGCAGCACGAGGTTGCAGTGCAGTGGTCTCAAACAGCCTACTGGAGAGAGATGTTTAATCGGGAGATCAGGGTATTTTACACTTGCTGATGGTCTTGCCATCTGGCAGCAGCATTGAGGGCTGGACACGGCTGAACTTCAGTGCTAATCTTTATGCATTTCAGTGGCCCTAAGACTGGAAGAGAGAACCTAGGACACATGGGACATAGGTATTTTTCTTTTGCAATTAGCAGTGCGATGCTCAACCTCACAGAGAGGTGGGAGACAGCAAGGGGACAGAGCCTGGCTCTGGTCTCCTTGCATGAATGCGCAAGGTTTTCACTGCCAGACCATGACAGAACGCCTCACCCTATACTATGAATTTTGAAATGCGATAAAAACAAGCATTTGTTTCCAAAAGTTGCTGATGTGTGTTTCAAATGGTAACTAAGATCATTCAGTTTGTGGGTGGACACCTTTCCTCGCTCATGGCTTGCACTAAGATGATCTAGAGAGTTTCTCTTTGCAGAAAACTCCCTGAGTAGTGACATATTAAATATGAAATACTTACTTATTTAATACTTCAGAGAGAATTTTATCTTGTAAAAAGTTACTTAGATTTTATTTTGTTGTCAATCACAGAGTGCTAAACATATGCTCTGATTCAGGTATGTGTGGAGGAAGAGAGAGTAATTAATGGTTAATTGCTACATAAGATCATCAAATATAGGTTTGTAAAAATAATTTCATCGTCTTTTTACTTGACATTAAAAGTTAAAAATTAGACATCGATGTCTTATTGCGAAGCCTATTTAAAGCATTACTCGCAGGCATGCGGTGCGGGCTGCGCTGGCGAGGATGGTGCCATTGGGAAAGGTGTGGAGTGCGCGGAGCCTGTGGGACATCCCCGGGGCTCCGGGAAGGCCCCGCTGGGAGGAGGCAGCAGGGTGCGTAGCAGCTCCCAGGGTGTGGGAGCTGCTCCTCTCCGCGTTTTTCTGAAGAAAAATGCAGGATTGGAAAATCTTCCCTGCTTGGAACAACGCAGAGAACAGTGATCCAGCCAGGCAGTGGTGAATGGCAGTTTGCTAATTAGTCGTGGTCCTTCATAGGATCCAAAAGTGCCGTTTCTCACAAGCACCCCGCGTGCTCGGGGGAAAGCGCACAAGCCCTCCCGGGCGGGGGGACAGCATCCCTCGGTGGGCAGGCATCCCTGTCCCGGCGCGGTGGGTGTCCCTCGGCACGGTGGATGTCCCTTGGCACAGTGGGTGTCCCTAGGCATGGTGGGTGTCCCTAGGCACCATGGATGCCCCTAGGCATGGTGGGTGCCCCTCGGCGCGGTGGGTGCCCCTAGGCACGGTGGGTGTCCCTCGGCACCACAGATGCCCCTAGGCACGGTGGGTGCCCTTCGGCGCGGTGGGTGCCCCTTGGCACGGTGAGTGCCCCTCGGCACGGTGGGTGTCCCTCGGCACGGTGGGTGTCCCTAGGCACGGTGGGTGCCCCTAGGCACGGTGGGTGTCCCTCGGCACCACAGATGCCCCTAGGCACGGTGGGTGCCCCTTGGCACGGTGGGTGTCCCTCGGCACCACAGATGCCCCTAGGCACGGTGGGTGCCCCTAGGCACGGTGGGTGCCCCTCGGCACGGTGGGTGCCCCTCGGCACCACAGATGCCTCTAGGCACGGTGGGTGCCCCTAGGCACGGTGGGTGCCCCTTGGCACGGTGGGTGCCCCTCGGCACCACGGGTGCCCTCACACGGTCCCTGCCACCCGCCGCGGCCTCGCGCAGCAGCAGTGCAGCTCTGCCCGCGCTGGCCTCCCCAGAGGTTTCAACGCTTGAGAAGCAGCCGCAGAGCAGGGGCCGTTCCCGTAAGCACAGCACGTGCTGCAAGACCAGGTTTTGTCATTAAATTATTGCAATTTGGAGTGGCCCCAAGAGGCTTTCGCTGCATGCAGAGTGGCAGGGTTCGGTACAGGATCGTCCATAGGGGCACGAAAGCTCCTGCAGTTCTGTGTATCTGTGTGGGTCAGGGTATTGCGGGGGTTATTTTGGATTTTGAGGGAGTTTCTCGTTCCCCAGATTTCCCTATGGATGTTGCAAACACCTCGCCTGGGAGCGCTCCCTCATCTCAAGGAAACAGGGCAGAGAAGCGGCTGCCGCAGAAATGTCCTGCTTTTAATGGCCGGTTTAATGATCCGTGCGCGGTCCCCGCAGCCGGGGGAGATGAGGGGTGTTCAGAAGCAGGAGACTATTGACAGTTACTCCCAAACATAAATCCTGTGCAGCGCTGCAGAGCGGGTCGGTCACGGCGCCTGGCGGAGGCACGAAGTGCCTGGCAAAGGGGCGCGAGCAGGAGCGTTTTCGGGGCTAATTTAATTGCCGCAGCCAAACAGAAGCAGTTTGTTGGATCAGCGCCCGACTGTCAACTTGCGCGTGGTGCAGCACGCTCCAGGTCTTGTCCTGAGCATTCCTGCACCGTGCGCGCATTTTGCGCATGTCGACTGCGTCGTGTCCTGCTCCCCACCCGCGCAGGAGGATGCCCATGCCCACTGCTTTTTATTACAGTGAGATTCTTGTCTGTAATGTAAAAAGTAAGGTATTCTTCCAAAAAAATAAATTAACCCACTATAAATTGCATAGAACATGCAATAATGTGCCTGTTGCTGAGTCATGCTGTGGATAGCAGGTGTATCGTTGGATATGTCCACGGAACAGGACGGTACAGAGGTTTCTGTGGTGGAAACCATTGAAATATCTGCGGAGGGTGTAATGGCCTTGCTGCACTTCGCCTGCTGAATAAATGCTTCTCTGCGGCGGTGGGAGGGGGGTCCGAACCCCGACAGCGGATCTGTGCTGAGGAAATAGAACAAGCAAAATTCCCAGTGAGCGTTAGAGAAGTTACCCGATATGTTGGTGTGTGTTTTGTCCATTTTTTGTTTAACTTCCCAAACCACATAATTGTGGTGTCTTAGATACGTATTTGTACTGAACTCAAGTAATGCAGAGAGGTTCTAATTTACACGTCTGGATGCGCATCTCCATTTCCATTTTGGGTACCAGTAATGATGATGATTAAACATTCAAGGTCATCTTTGGAAATCACTCACAACCCAGCAATGAACACAGGAGCTGCCTGGGGCCGGATTGGGCCAGAAGGCCAATGCTCCCAGCTCTTTCTCCAGCCATGCTTCTTCCTATTACAGAGTAAGTCAAAAACTTCTCTAAATTAACTTTTTGGAAAAACTTCAAAGCCCAAGAGCAAGGTGCGTGGCAGCTGGGAGGAGAGCTAGAGGCGCCGGAAGGTGCTGGGGAGCACGCAGCTCGCAGCGCGGTCGGCAGCGCGCCTGCGCGCCCGGCCTGCGGCGTCTGCAGCGGGAGCAGCGGCAGGTTCAGAAGAGGGCGAGAGGAAACGGCGCCTGGGGAAACTGCTCCGTGGAGAGATCAGGTAGAGAGGGAGGGACTGGAGAGACCGGGCAAAGCTGGGGTGCCTTTCCTGCGCGCAGTATCAGTCCTTGCAGGAGCAGGGACGTAGACGCCGAGTTGACAGGCACTGTAACTGAGACTCGCTCCGTGCTCCTCAGCAGCTCGACTGCGTGGGACCTGCAGAAAACCAGGAAAGATGACATTCCTGTTTCCATGCAAGGATGCTAAAGACACATTCACAGAGCTGAAACTGCAAGAGAGCTTTTTCAGGAGGCTGCAGTATAAACACTAATTAACCTTGGTACTGAACCGGCCGGTACCGAGCGCTGGGGGATTTCAGCAAGCCTCTAATAGAGACACCTCCAGCTATGTTTTTCTTAATTACACCTGCAGTTTTGTGTGTCAAGATTTTGACTGTGTTTTCTTTATATATATATATATATATATATATGCATATAATAAACTAGGGATTTATAAAAGCTTACTGTTCTCAGGATTGGTTTAAACCTCAGAGGAAAAACCTTAGCAGCAGATGCTTAGGTATTGCTCATAATAGCTGAAACACTTGGTGCAAAGACCCGTGGTGATTTTTTTCAGAAATGCACTTTTTTTCCCAACATGTTATTACAAGTAACAAAGCTGTCATCACTACTTCAAAATGATTTGCAAGACTAATCTAAATTTTACTTTGCAATAAGGAACTCCTGCAGTTACAGTCCTTTTCTGTAAATCATTGGCCTGTAAAAATACTTAGATGTTTGGAGCAGTCATCATATGAACTAAGGAGCTCCAGCACAGAGCAGGGATGTTCCATGCAACTGTCATTTATTTAGACTGTAAAATATGCACGTGTACCAGTCGCTCTCACTACTAATGTGATCGCTAAGCTTTCCATGGTGTTGCAGATCAGCAAGGAAGTGTCTGCCGCATGGAAGAGGCTGACTTTGGAGCCTGGAGTGAGAGGCCAACCATGTTCTCTCTAAAGGAGGAGGAGCTCCGGTGTCTCTGCAGCTGTGATTGCCTTTGCAGTGTAGTTCTGCACGTTCCTTCATCGCCACTTGTTCTTCAGCTTCAATCCCTTCCAAGTCTGGGGTTTACTTGGATTTATCTTTTTCAGCAGGTTAATTTACCTTTCTTGGTAACCCAGATTCCTGATAATATCAGAGAAATATGTTATATAAAGTAAAGCAAGTCTATTCTGAAGTATGTTTTTCCAAATTAATGACCAAGTGGATGAAGTTTAAAAGTGAAGTAGCAGTTTTGCAGAACTGAAAAAAGCTTTCTCTGAACTCAGACGACTTCTAAGTTTAGGACTAATCCTTAATTCCTTTTGGAAAAGGATTAAACGTTCCCTGCGATCCTCGTGGTCCTGCAGCGGCTCTCCGTGCCACCCGTCCGTCGGCAGGTCTGGAGCGGCGCTGCGGACGTGCGGCCTGTTGTGCCGCGCGGCTCCGGCTCTGCGCTGCTGCCGGCTGCCGTTCCCGGGCTCCGTGCGGGATGCGGGGCCTGCACGGAGCGACCCTGCCCCGGGAGGACGGCTTTGAGAAACAGCGGGTCCGAGCCCAGGCCGGGGGCGCTTGCTGTGCCGCAAGTCACGCGATGAGGACGCAGACGGACAGACTAGTCCCCAAACCCTGGGACGCGAGCGCGATGTGAATAACTCCCGGTGAACCTGGGAGATTCCTGAGCACAAGAAGGCTCTCGAGCAGCGTCTGCGGGGAGCGGCGGGGAAGGCACCAGAGTAATTCCGACAATGAAGCTCAGCGGAGTCATCAAAGGGATTTGGCTTCCCGGGCACAGAAGGGGTCCCGGAGGCTCGGGAGTTGGGTGGGGGCTGCGTGTCCCACGCAGCATCCTCGCCCCGCCATGGGGCAGCCCCTCGCCCCGGCCCTCGCCGCAGCCTTGGGTCCGCATTCAAAGCGGCCCTGTGTCTCTCTCGCCTCCGTCGGCGGGAGCAATCAGAGCGTCCAGGCGCCCTGAGAGCCCCCTCTGCTCGAGGCTGCTGGAGCGGGGATCGGGGAGGCCGTCCTGCGTGGCGTCTCTCGCAGGAAAGGCACCGAGGCCGCGGGAGCAGCACGGGCGAGCGTGGAACCTAACGAGCAGCTCGCCCGGAGCTTGATAACACCCAGTTTCACCCGGGGCTTCAGCTCTGCTTCCATTTCATTATCCCGCTTAGCAAGCGGCCCACGCGGTCAGCGCTAATGAAAGCACTGCCTGGCGCGGCCATCCACATGGAGGTGCTGATATTCCTAGATTTCCTTGCAGTGATTCTTATTGTCCTGCTTTTAAGAAAAGACTCATATTTATCTTTTTGTAGATGGAGACTTATTTAATTTCCCATTTTTAAAAAGTAGCCAGGCTGTTGTGCTTATTATGAAAGCAATGGAGGGACCCTCTAGCGAGGGGCGGTGCCGGCGCACTCGGCTCCAGGAAGGGATTGCAGCAGGAGGAATGGTCACGCTGGGGCTCTCCTGCTGAGGTTTAGGTGGATTTTGTGTCCTACAGTATCCCTGTTTCTCTTTCCAGACCCAGTATGTACCCTGCCTGCATTCTGATAGTGCATTTGCAATATCCTAATGGCATTTTGTCTGCTAAAGGAGAGTGTAGGCTGTGGTGTGAGATTTGAAATTAAGAAGCTGTTCTGATTCCACATTGGAAGAAGCAGCAAAAGGGGAAGCAGAGATGCACAGTAGTCATCCCTGTTCTGCAGAATGCTCAGTGTCTGGGCACTCTTGCTTAAATAACATGTAATTTAATATTTTATATCTCACAATGAAAAAGTTACCATTTAATCAGCTGGGCAAATCTAAAATGGATGAATGAGTCCTTCGAGCTGCACACGTGGTTTATTTTAACCCATTGATTTGTGTGCCGGACCTCTCTGATTTCTTGCAGGGCATTTGCAGCCGACGTCTCTTCATTGCTCTAAGCGTTCGGCAGCTCCCCAGGCAATAAAAGCATCCGCTGCCTGTGCCTGCTGGCGCTGCAGGGTAGTGAGGCGCTGGTTACCCCGCGCGCTGCCCGCAGCCGCTCCTGGCGCCGGCCCGGGCTGGCCCTGGCCCGGCAGTGTGCGCGGCTGCGGCTCTCAGAGTGGCTTTGGCCCCTCGCAGCAGTACGTGGCTCTGCGTTTTTCTCGTGGAGTTTGTCGCCAAATCTCATCGTTTGCTCCTTAAACTCCTGATAGAGATGTGCAGCTCAATTAAGTTTGCGTTTATAGAAACTGTAAGATGGTCTATGAATTTCATCATGATGTTGGCACGTTTCACCATGTAATTTATAGAGATTTGTAACGATTCATTTGATAGACATTGTCTGTGGATTCCAGTTCACCAGGGATCAGTAGAACCGTAATTACACAGTAATTATCAAATAACTTCCTCCAAATGGCTGTGTGGGTGGGATCAAGCCTTAGTGCCGCCGAGCGGCCCCGGCGTGTGAGGCTTTCGGCACCGCGTGTCCTTCTGCGGGCACAGGGGTTGCCCTGGACGGCTACCCCGGGCTGCCTCCTGTTAGAGAGCGTGCGTGGGTCGAGTAACTGGGGCCTCAAATTCCTAAGTCGCTTTCTCCTTCTAACTTGGGTGCTTGCTTTAGAGCTCACACTTTTCCTACATCTACCTGCAAATGTGCTTACTTTTAAATAATCTTGTCAAAAAAAGCAAATGCAGAGAGAAACAGAGGTGCTGACTAATGTAAAGTGTTTGACGGCTACTAGCAGAAAATCCCCCAGATCAATACATGTCCAGAAAAGTACTCAGACCCTCCAAAATATATTTTGACCTGGCGGGATGCAGCCGAGTGCTTCCCGCAGTGCACGGGAGGCTCCGCTCTTCCTGCCGGGCGTCGCTGCCGGTGCGGGCGGAGGCCGTGGCCGTGCGGAGCCCCGAGGAGGCTGCTGGGGCGCATGAAGCCAGCGCCAGCCGGAGGTGGCTTCTCTCGTGCGGAGGCTCCTCCGCCCAGTCCAGCAGGCCCATGGCCGCAGGTGCCTCCGTGGCCGCCGTGGTGGCCGCAGGAGGAAGCTCACCTGGTAGAATCAGAGAATGGTTGGGAAAGACCTTCCGGATCACTGCGTGCAACCGCAACCCCATCCCTGCCCTGCCTGCGCAGCCGTGTCCCCGAGTGCCTCATCTGCACGGTCCTTCAGCGCTGCCAGGGCCGGGCACTGCGCCGCTTCCCTGCGCGGCCGGTTCCGAGGCTTCACCGCTCTTGCCATCTAGACATTTCCCACCCCTGCACATGCACAGACATGTGGGGTGTTAGCTCTGTAAGTAGCTTGGCCACAGCGTTTGGAAACTGCAAATTCTTTTCAGAAATGGCCAAAATAACTCTTACTAACAAAATCAGGGATTTCTGGGATGTGACATGTAAACTATGCCGTGTCCCATTCTGCTTTCTCGCTGTCCGTCCACACTGCAGGTATGAGGGGGCCGTGGCCTTACCCGTTTGCTCGTGGGGAGGTAGCCAGGTGCTGTCTGCTCAGGGGAACCCGCGGAGGTTTTAATCTCCTCTCACACATCAAATCTAGTCTCTATAATCAGATTTAATGACCATTTTGATATCATTCAATAATACCATTTTGATATCAGTATCAGAGACACCGTCCCCAGCAGAACATCCATCCCAGCATCCGGCAAAGGGACCCGGGAAGATTCCCACCCTCCGGGGCCTATTCCTGGGGCGCTGCCTGTCGGGAGCGGGGGAACGGCCACCCACAGCAACCCGGGCTGGGCTGCATTCGAGGGGCCCGTCTTCCGTCCTGCGCGTCGCGGGCGCCTGGCGAAGACCCTCGTCGAAAGCCCCGCGGCGGCCGCTCGCGGGGACCTCGTGCCGCTCGCATCCCGCTGTGCCGTCAGCCTTATTTACTGCCCGAAACGGGTAGCAGTTGTGCAGCTTCAGAGTGACCTCTGAGAACAAGAATGTAATTATTGGGAGGGAGAGCAGTGCTAATCAGACGTTTCTGAACAGCTAAAATGCTAACAGGTTTTTACCTCTACATTATTCATGAGGTTCCTATTTATACATATTAATGAAAGACCAAAGTACAAGGACTCAGACTACTTTGTCACTTTTCCTGCATCTCATTGTGGTCTCAACAGCTGTAAAAATTACTAAATCGGATGTTTTCTCCAGAAAAATCTGAAACAAGAATCAAGCACCAGTGTACAAATGGTGCTTATCCTTTATAACGTTATAACTTGAACCACTAGGTAAGATCCTTTAACGCAGCGTTTGCAACGTGGCCGTAATTGCGGTGCTGGTGGGGCGGTTTCTGCGCGGGCGTCCCCCCGGCCGGGCAGGGGCAGGCGCGTGGTGTCCCGGCGCGCCAGGGGAGGCTCGGGGCGGCACGGCCTCCGCGGAGGCTGCCTTCGTCTGGAAGGTGGCTCTGCAGCTCTGTCCTTACCGCAAGCTCGGCTCGCGTGAGCGAAAGCCTGGGAACGGGTTAATAAAGCATTTAGTGGTTGTCTCCAGCAGAGCTCTGCATCCCCTTTTACCTCCTCCCCAAGGAGAGTCTTTCCTTTTCCTCACTCATTTTAATTACAAACATGCGATTTGCTCTAAGGCTTTTTCTGTCGCCTCTGTTAGGGCTCCCTCCGCACTCATGGCCCGTCCCGGGCTGCTGTGACCCTGCTGTGGATGTAGCCGAGAGCCCGGGGGCCCCCAGGGGATCCTCCCGCCTACGGACGGATCAGTAACCCCAGGGCAAGAGCCGAAGCGACTGCACAGGGACCGGCCGGGCACCCCGGCAGGTGCCCAGATCCACCCCCTCCAGCAGCAGCGCTCGGCCCGGCCGCCTCTCCGGCTGCTGCCCGGCGGCTGCGGTGGCGCCGGCCACGGGTACCCGCGGAGTGAATGGGACCCTCTGAGTGTGCGTGAGGAGAGGGAGGTTTGGAAATCACATCCTCAGAAGTGATTATTCCCATAAAAGTTCAGGGAAAGAAACTAAACAGTGTGCAAGGCTTCATAAATCCATATTCTCAATAGACATCTGCAAATTGGTTGTGCCTTTTTTGATCTTTTATTTTTTGTTATCTTATTTTTGAAGAGACTTGAGAGGCTTTTCAGGCCTTGAAGGCTTTGCTTTCTCATCCTTGATTTTTTTAGTGCAAAGAGATACCAGTTATGGGACCATAAACCTGTCACCCTGTAATAAAAGATCAAACCATATAAATAAAACCAGCTATCATTGGGCAATTAAGGTGTAATAGCTCAAATCTGTAAAAGAGCTCAGATGGTAACTGCAAGTTATTAATGAGGGGTAAAAGATACGGAAAAAATTAAAGTCATCTCTTGGTCCCAATACACTTACACTTTCACCCAAAAGGGTTTGTATTAAACATGTTTTTTCCGTTTACCATTGCGGTCAAATAGTCTTTGGCTTATGTAGGCTTAAAGAGCTTTATTTCAAAATAAATCATTAATCTTAGCATAGCTGATACAGACCAGAGAAGATTAGATTAAATTACCCCCGCTAATTACCAAAGGTCATAAATGAAACTAGTTATGAGAGTCTTTTTAATTAGTTCATATGTTAATATTTGGTTGCCAGTTGCGTTTTGGAGCAGTGATTAATTCCTCCATTATGTGGGAAGTCTATAAATATTGTGTCAAATCCACCAGGCGCAGCATTCCCGGCGCCGCCGGCCGCAACACCGGCCCGGCGCGTCCTGCTGCGCGCTCAGCAAGCGCCTATAGACCAGCTGCACAATAAAACATCTCACAAAGCCATGCTGTTATATAGTGCGTGCCGAGGTCAATGTATACAATATATGAATATTTAATCTTAGTTTTTGAAATCATTTATAGTAGGAAAAGTCATGGGGTTTTAAACTGAATATAGATAAGTGGTTCAGAGTTCACTGGTCATCAATATCTAGAAGGCTAAACACCAAAACAAACTAGAGTAACATTAGAAGTGAAACTGGAGTGTGTCCTGACACTGCGGTCATGTCACTGCAGTGAGTATCTTTGGCAGAGTTGCTGTCTCGCAGCATTTTTATGCTCCCCATAAAAATGTGTCCCTGCAAGTCCTAGGGAGCGCAGAGCACTTCAGTACTTGTGGGCATCGAATCCGGAAGTGGGATTTCAGGGAACGTTTTACAAAAGGAGCCCCATGTTTGCTGCCGGAGTCATTTCACACATGGCATCAAAGTGCTTAAAGCAATGCAGAAAATGGTGTTAAAACGTTGAGGGCTCCAGAAGCCGTTCCCCTATTTCCTGTTCGTCCTAGCTTTGGTAGCATGGGCTACGTTTCCAGGGACCGGAATGGAGAAGCAGACAAGGAATTAAATTATGTCTCAAGCTTGTAAAGCATCATTTTTTATGCTGAAATACAGGATTTCAGTATCGCATATGAGCGCTGTAGTGATAATAGGGTGCATCTGTGTATTTTGAAACCTGTCCCCCGCTCCTGCCCGCGGGTTTCGTGCCGTGCCGCAGCGGAGCAGAGGCTGCCGCGGGGCGGGGCAGGCTCGGGAGCCGGACGCCAGCGCCTACCTGGGTCTCCCCAAGCTCTGTTCGGCAATACCCGCCGAAACGCGCTGCGGCGGCGCTGGGGCCCTCGCGGTGCTCGCGAGCGCGGCTGGGCCCCGGTTCCTTGCCCGTCCTCGTGCGCTGCCGGGCGCGCGGGCCGGGAGCTGCAGCCCCCGCGCTCTCCTTGGCGCGGGAGCTGCGCGGAGCACGGAGACGGAGCGGTGCTGCTGTGGATGCTCCGCTCCAAGGCTCTTGTTTCAAGAGGGTTTCTGCAAGCCCCTGGGATGGCCCCGCGTTCACCCATCTCTTATCTTGGTATAAATTGTGGCGCGGCACCGTAGATTTTAATTTTTGCAACAGCATCTTAGTTTATCAGTGGGGATCTACCTTAATCCCTCAGTGACAGACATATAGAAACATCAGGTGCATTTTGGAGATTGAAACATTTCATTCATATTAACAGAATTATCAGTGCTGTAAATCTGATTTTTATTGCATCAACACTTAAAGAAACTTTATAACTTTCTCTTTTTGGTAAACACATTTGTAATTTTCCTTAGAATCATTTTTTTGTGTCATATTAACCTGAAAGGTAATTGCAGGGGGGAAAAACCCAAACCAGAGCGGAGCGGCGAGCGCCCAGCCACTCCGCTCCTTCCTGCGCACCGTCCCCGTCAAGCAGCTGGCATTTTCTTTCATTAGTTTCTTGTTATAGTCAGGATATGGTCAATGATCTTTTGAGCTTGGTAATTTTGTTAAATCTTTTTTATTAAGAGCTGAATTGCTGCAGTGAAATGGCAGCTTGCCTCTGCGCAAGATGGATTGGGACTGGGATTTTAATTTTGCTTAGCACTATTCAAAGCTAATAAGACACAGAATAATGAATTTTAAAGCAGAGATACAATGAAAAGCCATAGGTGATTATTTCCTTACACCGCGTGCGGGGGAACCTTGTCCACTGTTAATTCTTTTTTGGTGTTTGTGCCAGGTGCAGTAAAGAGCGAGCGCGGCGGCCGGCCCACGTGTGTGTACCTGTGTGTGCCTGTACCTGTGTGTGTGCCTGTACCTGTGTACGTATGTGCCTGTGCGTGTGCGTGTGTGTGCCTGTGCGTGTGCGCCTGTAACTGTGCGTGTGCCTGTACCTGTGTGTGCGTGTGCCTGTGTGTGTGTGCCTGTACCTGTGTGTGCGTGTGCCTGTACCTGTGTCTGTGCCTGTTCCTGTGCCTATGCGTGTGCCTGTGTGTGCGCCTGTACCTGTGCCTGCGCGTGTGCCTGTGCCTGTGCGTGTGCCTGTGCTGCCTGACTGTTTACTGTCTCATGCTGTACTTGTCTTCCGTGTGATTAACGCCCAAATGTTCTCTTTTTTTTTTCCCTTTTTCCCTTTTTGTAGAAATTATTGAGCCTACTACCTCTAGCCCCGTCTCGAGCCCAGGTCAGTATCCACATACCTTTGCCAAGTATGTCTGGGTACTTTTTCTCCAGGAACTGTGACCTCTGCATTGCCGTGTCACTGAGCTGGACCGATGACGGGCAGTGCTGCACACCAGTGCCCACCCGTGTCTGTCTGTGTGTGTTCGTCAGTCTGTCTTTCCTCAATGTCTTAGACTTTGCTTTGTTCTTGAATCTTCCCTTTTGTGAAACTCTCCTTGCTGGTTTCCTTCCCGCTCGGTGCCTGGGTCTGTGCAGTGGGTGTGTGCAGGGCCATGCAGCAGCGCAGTGCCATGCAGCAGTGCAGCCCATGCAATGGCTCAGGGCCAGGCAGCAGTGCAGGGCCATGCAGCGGTGCAAGGCTGCGCAGCCGTGCAGGGCCATGCAGCGGCGCAGACCTTGCTTGAGGAGTGCACTGTTCTGTCTCTCTTAGAAAGGCAGACGTTCAAAAGCGTGCCCCATAAACCACGGTGACCACAGCAAATACCTGCCCTGGCTAGTGCTGCAGCCTGAGGGAAGAGGACTGGAAAACAGGCAGGGGGAGACCTCGGCGAGCTGAGGGAGAGCGGCCGGAGCTGAGAGGGAAGGGGTCGGTGCCCCGTCCGTCAGCGAGGGGCTCCGTGAGGCCGGGCCCTGCGTCCCACCTGCAGCACGGCCCCTTCCCTCCCCCGCCCTCTCCTCCCCGTCCCTTCGTTTGTAAGCAAATCGCCCACCCTTGTGATTAGCCACCGAGCGGCTCCAACTAAACTAAGAAATTCTTTGTATAGCCACGGCGGCGGGCGGGGGCGCCTCCAGCAGGGACACGGGGGCTGCCCCGGGGCTGCGGCTCTCCTGGCGCTGCAGGAAGCGGCAGCCGGATCGCGGCCCGGCGCGAAGGTCCCTGCACCGGCACGGAGCAAGTGACAGGGTCTAACAGAGGAAAGAAGCCTGGAAATCTTTGAGGATTATTTGGACGGATAAAACCTGAAAACCCCAGGAAGGAGGGCAGGAGTTTAATAGGTGTACGGTGAGCTGAGCAAGAGAGATTTCTGTAGGATCACCTGAAAATGCTTGAATTTGCAGTATATACAGTAATTTTTAAAAGATAGAAAAAGGCTAAAAGCGTAAAGAAAAAGAAGAATTAAACCTCAGAGAGGTCATTTAAGAAAAAAAATGAGAGCCTCCATCAGCACAACTGTGCTGCTCAGCATTGTTATTTGGGGTAGACTCACTGCTTGAACCGGAGCCGCTTTGGTAACTTGTCTGGGATCTCTTGTTAAGCCACAAATGCATGTCGGAATATATTTAAACAGAATATATAAGAAGAATTGTTGTCATGTGGGTATCTGAATATACAGCAGGCTGGGCAGACAGCAGAGCACTGCATTTGCAAGAGTTTCCCTTAATTGCACTTAAAAAAAAAAAGAAAAAGAAAGGGAGCATAAATCCATTATTAAAGCAAAATTTAGCTGCTGCTTTGTTTACCACCATTCCAATTTGCTTCACTGTTCCATAGTTTTCATTTCTGCTGTTTTCTCAAGCTAGCCATTTGTTCAATTGTATTGTATTGCCTGCTCTCCACCTGAGACCTGGGGCATAATACGGTGATGGGCAGAGGCTGCTGGGCAGAATCCCGGTCCGTGCCCCTTCGGGGGCAGCCGGCCCCTCCTGTGGCCTGCGAGCTCCAGCGTTCGGCACAGCCGAAACACCTTTCCATGCTGCTCTGCAGAAAAAATACGGGACAAGCTGGTTTTGCACAGGAGGTAGGCTCCAAAATACGAGTGCACAAGAATCCATATTATATATAAGGTATATCACATGTAATGTAAACTATATGTGTAAAACTTTATTACACAAGTTATTAAATACTTTCTGGATACTCATAAGCAAAAAATACTGTAGCAACATTTCCAAAATGTCTTTACCTAGGGAAATCACTTTTTGTTAAACCAAGTGTATGAATAGCGTTGGGGTGACGGCCAGCAGCGTGAGCACACGTCGCAGCTGAGGCACCCCCAGGCTCTCCCAAGCGCTGATCCCCCACCCCTGCGAAAGCCGTTATTCCCAGCGG
The DNA here is from genome assembly GCA_013398735.1 of Nothocercus julius. Lineage (NCBI taxonomy): Eukaryota > Metazoa > Chordata > Aves > Tinamiformes > Tinamidae > Nothocercus > Nothocercus julius. The sequence continues at coordinate 752,776 of VZSV01000081.1, forward strand.
GAGAGCAGTGCCGTATGCGCCAGCCAGGGTCGCTTCCCTGCGCGTTCCCAGGTTCCGCCGTGGGCCGTTGCTCTCCCTCCTAGGCGCTGGGCACGGGACGCGGAGCAGCGGCAGCAGTTCCGGAGCGGCTGGAGCTCAGTCGCTGCAGGAGCGGGGGCTCTTTGCTGCTCCCGATGCAGCGCGCTGGGTTCGCAGGTGGCTCGAGGAGCCCTCGGAGGTGCTGCTGCACCCATGAAGCTGAATAAGTAACAGCGAGAGGTCAGAGAGGGTGATTGAGGAATCGTCTTTATTAATGGTTTCGCATATTACAAGGCACTTTTCCAAAACTGGTCCCGGAGAGAGAGGGGCTTGACTCCTCCCGCGTTGCCGGGAGCAGCAGCCTGTGTTTAAGCGAGCGCTTGGGCGGGCGCGCTCGGGGCTCCGCTCGCTCCCTGCCCGCCGGCGCCTCGCGCGCTCGCCCTGCTCGCCCTGCTCGCCCTGCAGCCTGCTCCCTCCGCAGCGAGCTGCTTCCTTCTCCCACGTTGTGGGATTTCTTCCCAAAACTACGCAAGTATGTGATGGATGATAGAACCCTAGGAGCCCAGCTCCCGACTGCTCTCCCTTCCCTTCGCTTTGCAGCTAAATCACCCTTCAAAAATCATATGAAAAAGACATAAGCTCTTTAGTCCCAGTTATTAGGGGAGCTCCTGAAGTGCTGTGTCCCTCTGCGGTGGGGACCTCGGCGTGTCAAAAAACCCTCTGAATCATTCAGGGAAGCTGCGCTCTCCATCCAGGAGCTGAGATTAGGTAAATGTTTCTGTTTAAGGAAAATGCATGTTTCAGGTAACTCACAGCATGAACTCCGTGACATGCTGCAACATTGAAAGACTGCATCATTTCAGAAGACCGTTTGAACCCAGTAAATCATAAATATATTATTCGCTGCTTGCTGAATAAATGCATCACTTAATATCAGAAAAGCTACTCTCTATCAGCTGAAAACCAGGATTAGAAATAGGTCATTTTTAGTCCATTGATTTCCTACTCTCTAAACCAGTATGTAAAATGCAAGAATATTTTTTTTGATGTTATATTCACTGCATAGATGTCTCTCTTGGGAGGATTTCAATATTAATGAGTTTTTCCACAAATCTGAGGAGTCCGTTGAAGTGAGAAGCTGCTCTGAGCCTCCCTGTTTGCCCGGCCAGAGCCCTCGGGGCTGCGTGGGGACGATGCAGGGACAATGTGGGTGTCACGGGGGTCTGTGCTGGGAGCGCTGGGGTTTGGGCCCCAGGGTGGCTGCAGTGGGGCTTCCTGGCCCTGCCTGAGCCTGAGCAGGGTCTTCCTGCAGACTAGGAAGAAACTTCAACATGTCTTAAGGTTGTTGAAATTTGAATTTGGAGATGTTGGAAGATGGCAGAACTAGATATGTTTGTTTTTTTGCATTCTCATCTTGGTGCATTTCCGAGTGCGTCCGCCTCGGCCTCGGTGCAGTCGGTGGGGAATAACCACAGAAACATTACTGGGGTCTGGATCTCCTCACCTCCAGCAATGATTAATTCCCCAGGAAAATGCAGAGACACACAGGCTAGAAATGCCTTTTCTCGAGGCAATCTGGGGCAGAATCCATTTGTTTAAATTCTGTTCTTGGTCTGCAGATGTAGCTGAGGACTGCGCTGGGCGGCGGATGGCTGCCCATGTAACGCTGAGCTCGGCGAGGGCGACTCCGCTGAGGTTACTCTGAAGTGTGCCAAAGCACGCCGCTGCTTTACCCCCCGGCACACGGCGCGCGGCGCGCGGCGTGGACATGCGGCAGTGCCATCTCCTGTCCTTCGGCAGCTTTGAAACAGAAGGAAAAATGCACAGTGTAAACCATCCAATTTGCAGCGTTGACAGTACAAGACATAGCAAAGCTACTCAAAGAGAATTTGCATCTAGGGACATGTCGTAGTTGAGGAATAGACAAGTGGGAGATTCCGAAATGTGATTCATGAGCTGAAAGACAGCAGTATTTGTTTGTATTTATCACATAAGGCTGTGTCTTATGTGCAGGTCTTACTGGGCAGAATTGGCTGACTGAAACAATTCTGGCAGGAATATCGGTGCATCTCTCCGTCTGGCTGGGCTCTGCGGCCACGTGCAGAGCCCAAAACGCTGACAGAGCCGCGCGGTTCTGGGGGGAGCCGAGGCTGCGCCGCGCCACCAGCCGCCACGGGATGGGGCATCCGGCAGCCTTGGCACTGCCGGCGGCACACGGAGCTTGTTGGAAAATGCTGATTTGCGGTTGCCATGAATATGTCAGTTTTGAAGAAATTCAAAAAAAAAAAAAAAAAAA
>VZSV01000081.1:762094-805918 GCA_013398735.1 Nothocercus julius
CATTGGCCACGCGACACAGCGCAGGCCGCTCACAGCCGCTCCTGCTCTCGCGCAAAGCTGGGCCAGGCCCGGCCGGTGCAGCCTGGGAGAGGGGCCCGAGCAGCCTCACCTGAGCAGCGCCGCGGTTCCCGTCCCGCAGGCCCCGGGACACGCGCGGAGCTCCGATCCCACGGGCCCTGGGAGACGTGCGGTGCTCCGATCCTGCAGGACCCGGGACACGCGCGGTGCTCTGATCCCGTGGGACCTGGGAGACATGCGGTGCTCCGATCCTGCGGGACCTGGGACACGCGCGGTGCTCTGATCCCGCGGGACCTGGGAGACATGCGGAGCTCCGATCCCGCGGGCCCCGGGACACGCGCGGTGCTCTGATCCTGCAGGACCTGGGAGACATGCGGTGCTCCGATCCTGCGGGACCCGGGACACGTGTGGAGCTCCGATCCCGCGGGCCCTGGGACACGTGCGGATCCTGCGGGCTCCAGGACACGTGCGTGACGCAGCAGCCGGAGGGCGCCGGGCCCGCCCCTGCTCTGCGCTGGCTCTGCGGTGCCGCGTCGTCCCCCGGGCGGCTGTTCGTGCAGGCCGGTCCACGCCACCCCGGCACACTTTTCATGCTATAGCTGAACCGGTGTGAATACAGATGTGGAGAAACCAAAAGGGGCCTGAATAACTGCAAGACCTGATAATCAGGCTGAGAAACAACTGCAGGGATTTTTAGGTCCCAGATAACTGCTTATAAATGGGGACTTCTTTACTGGTGGTCCTTTGCTAAACTTCAAAATGTAGGTTTGAAAACAAATTAGAGCTAGGTAATGCAATTTTCACAGTACTTTTTCATTATGAAAATAGTAGCAATATAGTATCTTTCCGTTCCAATGCGGTCGTATGGGATGTATCATTTTTCAACAGTTTCGTAATTTACTCATCAGTTAAGACGCAGCGCGGACCCACGTGGCTCTGACGCGGCACTGACTAACCCCTGAGTTGCAGTCCCGCCGCGCGGGCGCCGGGGGGCAGAGGCCCTGCCGGGGCCAGAGGGGCCGTCGGGCGAGCGGGGCCGGCTGCAAGGGGCCGGGCACATCCGGGCTGCACTGCCGCCTTCCGCGAGCACGGAAGGCGCTCGCCGTGGGAATGCTGCCTTCCCGAGGGCTCGGAGCAGCAGGGAGGGCTCCTCTCGGTACCTTCGCACGTGGTTCCCAGTGGCCTCCACGCAGGGTTTAGCTGAAGTTTTTAAGCTTGCTAAGCACTAGTACTTGGTGCTAATATTCTGGGGCTGAGTATCTCTTCCCTGACGTCCTCACCTGAGTTTCTTCGCTGCGATAAGCAAGGCAGTGTGACCATAGTTGCTCTGTAAGCTAACCACGGCAGCATAGTACGAGCGTACCCCAAAGGCGGCCGCGCCGCGGTGAGACGCAGCCGGGACAGGCCGGGGCGGCCGCGGGGCCGCGCTGGGCCCCACGCACTCTGCAAAGTTACGTACGTTGTCAGCATTTGCCAAGTGTTATTGTGGTGGACAAAGCTTTGTTTAATCAAAGTCTCCATCTGGCATCCAATTTGAAAGGACCTCCTCAGTCACATCTATCTATATTTAACTTAACGAGTGAATTTTCCATCGCTGTAAATTCCATGCCCGGGGCGCTTAGTCTTGAGGATGATTGCATTTGCATAAGACTAGACAAATTGGTGTCTTCACAGATTCATTTTTAGGTTTTTAAGATGTTAAGGGCTTTGTCCTCCAAGATGAAGCTCACTCTAAGCCCGCTTCACAGGGCAGGGGGAGCAACAAAACAAACTTCCCTTTGCTCAAAACACTCCCACGTTTGTCCCAGGCCGCTCCACACAGATTTCCTCTCCTCTTGCAAGTCATTGCTCTTAATTCAGGCTTTTTAGAGGTAGCCTACACGTTCCTCCGAAGCTGGAAATCCTCCACTGACCTTAAGCATAACAGTATGTAGAGATGCTATCTGTAGGACTCAGTGGAGACTTGGGAGTCCCATTTTCTTGCAATCACTTCTTTTAAGCAAACTTTACTGGCAGGCCAGTCTTTCATCTTCTTTTTCTTACAGCTTTGACCTTGAGTTAGTTTATTCCTTACTTCTTTTTTTCCTTTTTTTTTTCTTTTTAAATTTGCATATAAACTAATTATTAAGGCTTTCCCACAATAAATCATTAACCTGAGTATAGCCAAATGAAACGCTTATTAGCATCCCTCTGTATAATCCATTTAACAGAATTACTCTGGCTTGTTGAGACAACTAGAGGGGTCCGTGCTTTTGTCTGCAAGACATCAGAACTAAAGCTTATAATTATTTCTGGTTAATGCAGCCCTTGGTTTTAGGCAATGTTGGTTAGCGCATTGCAGCATAATACTTTTGCTAATCTCTTGTATTAATTAGAGATAGTGATATAAGGACTTTGTTCCTTTTAATTCACTACCAGGAGAGATGTCAGTATATAATCCGATCCGTGCCAAAAGTGTGCTGAAATATGTGTGCTGAACAGCTACTAAGTGCTATAAAACATGGAGCTTACATAGAAAAATCACTATATTGGGCAGAAGAGGGGAGCTCGGCAGGAGGATGCCCGGCGCACACTGCACTCGCCGCCCTCCGCCACGGGACGTCCGCAGCCTCTGCGCCGGGAGAGCGGCAAAACGAAACATCGGCCCGCGGGGGCTGAGAGGAGAAGTTTTTGAGCTGTTGCATCTTCTAAATCTGATGTCATTTTGTATTCTCAAACACCACAGCTCTTTCATCAAACTCATTTTAATCTTTTTCCAGATAAAGATTCATTTTCTTTTATGGCAGCTCTGGAGCAGATTGTAAAAGAATTTGCATTGCCAGATCAGCACAAGGGGAGCCAAGATGTTTGACCTTGGTTTCTATTTTAGATAGTTACAAAGATTTGCTCTGAGTCTTTGGACAGAGATAATTCGCTGGAGGGGACGGCTGTGCCTCGCAGCCATCCCTGGGCACGCCGCGGAATCAGGTACAAACACACTGCTCCCTTACTATGGTGAGAGGAATTATGGAAATGCCTCGGAGAGCTACAGATGTGATCAGGGAGTCAAATAAATTCATGCTTTTATTTAATATCCAGTCATGGATACCTCTGTGATTTTTACCTCACTGTGCAAATGTGAAGGCTGCGTGTGCCAGTATGTGCGAGCACGGGGGTAAAGCTGCCTTCAGTGCGAAGATCTTAGTGGAAAAAATAAGAAGCTGTGCGTTTTATGCTGTTTTGAAAACATGTAAACATCTTCCTTCATTCTTGAATTGAAGTTCTTAGCGTGGCACAGAAAACCTTGAAGAGATCGTGAAAGGTCTCCAGTCCAAGTAGGAAATGATCTTGCCGGGCGTTACACAGCAGTGGTAAAACAGCGATTCATTCCAAGGGAGGAGTAAGCAGGACCTTATCAAGTAATGTTTGAAGCTTAAAGGTAGTTCCTTTTGCTTCTAAAAGCTATTAAGCCACCACAGGAGAGCCGCAGATCTTGCTCCGCTCGGGAACAAACTGGTGTTGTCAGTGGAGCAGGCGGGAGCCGCAGAAGGCACCAAGCGAGCAGGGGCCGGGCGGGCTCCCCGCGGCACCATGGTCACAAACAGCACCCGGGCTCCGGGCGCTCCTCCTGCCCCGCACGAGGCTGACGACGCCCCCCACGCGCCTGAGTGCTGAACTTCGGTCATCGCGGCCGTGCGCCCGGCTCACGCGCGCGTGGCCCCCGGGGCCGCCGCGGCTTTGCTCTCCTGCAGGCTTCTTGCACACCACCTTCTTCTGAATCGTCAGCTCCTTTCGGTTATTTACACAAGGATGTGTGTAATTTTCCCCCATTCATTCACCTACTGTTTTTATGCTGAACCAAACTGCAGATGATTTAATAAGCTTTAGAAAGACAGCACTGGTTCATGCCCAGGAAATCAGATTTACATAATTTTCCACTTGCTTTTAGAGCTGCAGCAGTTCAAATTATCTGTACTTTGTGAAACTGGCTTTATATGATAAGATAAAATTCCACCTACACTCTGGTTGAGCTTGCAGCTTGATTTTTGTAATAAATTTAATGTTGATTTGTCATACTGACTTATCACAGAAACTTCCTTTTCTAACGAGGAGAGGAGAAGCTACAGCCCAGTCCTGCAGTGCACTGTGATTCTAAGCGACTAGACTAAAAAGGGTCCAGTATCTCATGTTTCCATAGAGAAACCAAAGGGCATGTTTTAGCATTCGAACTGCAGTAAGACTTAGCACCCAGGCGACGGGGTCCTGCAAGATGCTGGAACCCCGGTTTATTTTACTTCCCTGTTTGATCGCTGCATTCCCCGCTGGTGTTGCACACAGGCCTGACATCAGTGAATCAGCCGACCTCGCCGGGGGCTTCTCTGTGCTGCTCGTCCTTGCTGCAGCACCGTGAGCTGCACCACGGCGGGAGCAGAGCAACGCGGACACGCTGCGTGGCGCTCGCTCCGCTGCAGCTGCAGCCGTGGAGCACCCGACCGCTGTGATCGCTGCATTAGCGCGGCTGGAACGACCCCCGTCGCTGCGTTAGTGTGGCCAGAACGATCCCTGTCGATGCATTAGCGCGGCTGGAACGACCCCCATCGCTGCGTTAGTGTGGCCAGAACGACCCCCGTTGCTGCGTTAACGCGGCCAGAACGATCCCCGTTGTTACGTTAGTGTGGCCGGAACAATCCCTGTCGCTGCGTTGATGCTGCCGGAACGATCCCTGTCGTTACGTTAGCGCAGCCAGAACGATCCCTGTTGCTGAGTTAGCGCAGCTGGAACGATCCCTGTTGCTGCGTTGGTGCTGCCGGAACGACTGGCCGTATCGATCCGCGTCGCTGTGTTAGTGCGGCTGGAACGATCCCCGTTGCTGCGTTAGCGCAGCCGGAACGATCCAGGTTGTTACGGTAGCGTGGCCGGGACGATCCCTGTCGCTGCGTTAGTGTGGCCGGCACGATGCCGGTCGCTGTGCAAGCGCAGCACAGGCGAGGGCTCCTTGCTCCCGCGTGGCCCGAGCAGGGACCCCACCGGCTCCTGTCTGCTCGCACACGTATCGAGAGGGAAGGACTTCTCAATAAATCCTAACTGCTGGCATTTTCTGAATGCCCTTCAAATGGGATTCCTAAAGTTGGGAGTTTGCTAAGCAGTCCATGTCCACACAGTAGGACTAGCTCTGTCACCCAAATAAGTTCTCCAGAAGCGTCAGTGTTGAACTGTGGATACCCGAACGTGATGGGAGGAGGAGCAGCTCTCACAAGCAGGGTGGGTAGCACCACCAGCAGGCAGAGCAGCACAGCGACGCTGGCACTGGGGTCGCTGCCCTGCCCCGGGCTGTGCCAGGCAGCAGGGGCTGCGCTGCCGGGGAGGCCACGGGGCCCGGCTGAGCGGGGCCCGGGCACACGCAAGCGTAAAAACGTTGGGCGTCGTTTGCAGAACGGTTCCTAGCGCCGCGCACGGAGCAGCTTCGCCCAGAGCTCCCCGGCCGTGGCGGAGGGAGCAGCACGAGGCTCCTGCTGAGGTCCCCCTGCGGAAGCGGAACCGGCTCTGCAGTGGCGCGGGGGCTCCGAGCGCTCCAGGAGCTCTGGTTTTGAACATGGTACCGTTACTGCCGCTGCTCCCGTCTTGAAAAGGAGCACGAGTTCGGAATATCAGTGATGAGAAAAACATGTGTGCATGAGGAAGCGAGTACTGAGCGTTACTCCCTCTCTGCTCCAGTGCGCTCTGTAAACAAAACACAGTGACTGAGTAAAAGCAGTGTCAGAGAAATTAGAGGCCTGTGTTTTTTGTTGGAATATCAGCCTTCCCAGCTCGTAAGATCACAGCAACATCCCCCAAAACCCTACGAGCGCGCCACACTTCCAAGGAGGGACTCACCTTTGGTGTTTCCCCATAAAGCGACATTGTCCCCAGTGTGGTTCACACCTGCAAATTCCATTTGTGATTCCTTTGGGGATAAAATTCACGAGTGAAAATAGGGCCCAAAGCAAGCAGCAAGTGACAGGGTTTCCCAGGAAAGCAGAACCTGCCCGGGGGAGCGCTGGCTGCACAGTTCGAGTAGGAGAAAGTAAAAAGAGGTTGTAACTGAATTCCTGGGATTCTGTTAAGGGCATAATTGGCAGCAGACATATGAAAATGAGTGTAATTTAATGTTTCTCTCATGTAAAAGAGAAGTACCTGATCCGGCGGCAGGGAAGTCTGCTGCGTGGTAGCGGGAGGACGCGAGTTGCGGGAGGGTTTCGGGGCGGCGGTGCCGCCGGCCGAGCCCCGGGAGCAAAACCCAGGGCTTTTGTGCTGCGCGGCGCTGGGCGGAAAATGTGAATACACCGTAGAAATAATCGGCTGTCCTCAGGCTAGGGGCAGGACGGCTTCAAGGCTCATTCTCCTTTCTACTTTCCGCGATTTTACAAGAACAAAACCAAGGCTTTGTGCTCGAATGTGTTTCTTGTGCTGACATCCCAGGCAAAATAGCCAGCAGACGTGATAATCGTGACTGTTACAAATTGTTTTCTCAGTTGTTTCTCCAAAATACATTGTTACATATGTTACAACAAACATATGTTGCTATTTTAATACACAAGGTATTGTATTAAAGAAGGTGAAGACAATTTCTTCAGAGAGACTGAAAATGAATTAGTTTCTTTGGCTAAGCAAAGTTTTCAAAGTCTGGCTTCTAAAGTCAGGCAGTGATAGAAAATGAGTTGTTTTCCCACAGTGCATTCACCTTTCATTGATTTCAGTGGGGATTTTAATGCTCAGTAACTTAAAAACAGATAAATTATTCAGATGCTGACATATGATGCACTCATCTAATGTTAAGTACTCAGGTTTTCAAATGTTTGCATTAATAATGATTTATTCTCATTAAAACAAAAGGCAATATTTACTTGGTTTTGTGGCATGCTTTTTCTTTGTATTTCTGCAGCATTTTCTTATCAGAAGAATGCGTTCGCTGCTCTAAAACATTATCATATGAGAATTAAGTAAAATTAAGAATTTGGGGTGTGGGGTAGAAATGTTCAGTTAACCCCTCGTTCTTGTCTCTGCAGCCCCCAGTACTGCCCAGTACGGGATTACCGGCGCTGCCGAAGTCGTCTTCTCCTGCTGGTCCCTTGTGTTGACACTGTCCTCTCTCACCAGCATGTTCTACCTGAAGAACATCATTCTGCAACACATGTAAAGAACCATAAAAGGCTTTTAAGGATTCTCTGAAAGTGCTGATGACTGGCTCCAATCTGGTAGAGTTTGTTAAAAGCAGCGTGGGATATAATCAGCAGTGCTTACATGGGGATGATCGCCTTCTGTAGAATTGCTCATTATGTAAATACTTTAATTCTATTCCTTTTTTTGATTAGCTGCATTACCTTGTGAAGCAGTACACATTGTCCTTTTTTAAGACGTGAAAGCTCTGAAATTACTTTTAGAGGATATTAATTGTGATTTCATGTTTGTAACCTACAAGTTTTCAAAAGCATTCAGTCATGGTCTGCTGAGTCGCAGACTGTAGTTTACAGAAAAAAAGAATATTGCAGTAAAAATGTGCTTCTTTAAGGCTGCAATACAAATATTCAGTTCCCTTCTTAAATAATATTCTATCCACATTTACACAGAAGCATTTTTTCTTTTTTGATTAAAAAAAAAATCAAAAAATATTGCCTTCAAATATTTCTTCAAAATATTAAACATATCTAGATTTTCTTCTAGCATGATATTCAGGTTTCAAGAATGAGCCTTGTATTATAACTGCACTGTGCAGTACTGCTTTTTGGTTCCCTTTTCTTTTTCCTGCAAATTCAGCATGGGTGTGCCTTTATAAAATACTATTTTTCTCCTCCTCTCCAACAAATCTGGAATGTGTTTTGGGAAATGCTAAAGCATCCTTTTGAGCATAACTAATCTCTAATTGAGACAAAGGTGCTATTGGCAAAAAGATTATCTCTGCTTCCATCCCCGTAGGCGATGGTGCTGCTTCAAGCCTAGGCTGCGAGGTTCTCTGTTTAGGCAATCAGTCAAGGGTAGCACCAAAGCCTTTTTCTTTTTTCCATATACTGTCACTAATCAGTAGGTGATCTCTGTTTAAACAAGTTTTCCCATTACAAAATAAAACACACATAGTTTCAGACACCATGTGAATGTAAAATTTTGTTTTTCCCTCAGTCATTCTAAACCAAAATCCTTAGGTGGCTGCATATGTGAGAAGCTGAATAGTCCCTTTTTTATTATTGGCCAAAACTATGCGATTTTTATGTTTTGGCTACTTTAGCAATGATAAAGGATGCTTTTAAATATTACATATCTGAAAATACATTAAGTATCAAGCAGATTTTTTATATATATATAATACATATACATATTAATATGAGATTGCTCCAATAACTGTACTTAAGTGCATGTTACCAGTGATGCATCTTTAAAGACAGAACTTCATTACTGATGTACTAATACTGTACAAATATCTTACTACAGCAGTTAACTTCTCTGTAACTCAGTGAAGGAACAAGTTTCAAAATAGCATATGGTGTTACTTCTTTTTTTCTTTCTTAGAAACACAGCTCCATACAGCACTAACATAGCATTTTGCTCACAAATTACAGCTGAATTTGAAAATGTCATCCATATAAATTGCTGGGACCTGACCATGTCCAACAGCCTTTGAATACAGAATCTCCCATTGACCCCATAGAGGTTGACTTGCTTACAAAACAACTGTTGAAAGCAAATGTAATAATTATCTACAATATTAATTTACTTTCCATGCACCTGTTTTATATAGGAACTCCAGTAGGTGGTACAATTACTATAAATATAACACTTTTTCTCCTCTAAGCTTTTGTAGCTAGCAATACCAGATGAGTACTGTACAAACTCAGCAGTTCCAAATTCAGCTTACAAATATTCCCATTTTTGAAAGTGGAAATTCCGAATTTCTTTAGTTTAAGGATATGCTATCCCATGCTAAGATGTAGACAGATTATACAGTGAATCTGTTTCATTATTGATTAACTCCGATGCGGGGTATAAACTGAAATATGTTGACTCCAAAATATGGCAATAGAATGTCTTAAGTCATGCTATTTCTGTTCAGTGATAGAATTAACAAATTCTATTATATTATTTTCAGCTGTGTGCTAAGCAATTACTATTTTCAAAAATCTGGCATTTTTTAAAACCTTGAATAACATGACAAAATTCATTCTTTACAGAAATCGTATAAAAAAAAAATTCAAATTATATTATATACTGTCCTGTTACTCTAATCTCTCTTGTATTGCAGCTTTAAAGTGCTATATTTTAGAATCATTCATTAGAAACAGTGGTGCTTCAGAAAATACCATGTCAGTATAGCTCTGTGAAGATGGAAAAGAAAGAGTTAGGAAATGCATAACCCAACTCACATGCCTCTTCTTACGCAAAAATGAGAGCTGTTTCTATACTGTGGCTGGATAAAATACTGCATTTTGATAAACACTTGCAGTGATTCCTAATACCTGGAACATGATGATTCCAGCAGCAGAATAGAATAAACAGCTTTTCTATTAAATACGAAAAAAAAAAAAAAAAAAAAAAAAAAGACAGCATTGACAGTTTCATTCTGGGTGCCACTGGAATAGCGTGGACATTTGGGGACATAATTATTGTCAAGTCTCAAAAAGAACAAAACAAAACAAAAAATTCCAAATATTTCTAGGTGCCCATGGCATTTTCTTAGATGAACTAGGCGTTTCAACATCACTGGGATCTGCGTGTTTAGCAGTGGAAATACGTGTGTGGGTGTGTGTGTGTGTGTGCGCAGGTTTTCAAACTCAGCCCTACGCGTGCTGGGACTGCCGTGCACCAGCGGTGCCCTCAGGGTCTGTAGGGTCTGTCTCTTGAAGGCTGCTTATCAGAATTGGACCATTTAACCCTCCAGTCCTACAAAGACACACAGACAGGCTTAACTTTATGCACTGATTAATTCAACAGTCTGAGTACATAAAGTTAATCAGTCTTGATTTTTGTAGGATTGGAGCTATAGGCAATATAGATAAATGAAGAAATTTGATTCTTTGGTTAATCTGTTCCATACGGTAAACTGATAATTGTACAGTTTGGGACTTATTGGGATGTTCTTCCAAAATGGAATGTGCAGACTGTTGCAAATTGAATACAATAACATTTTAGAAGACCTGTTCACCCTTTAATTTCTGGGGTGTACTTGCTTTAGGCAACTATTTCAAGGTATGTTCTGTGCTTTTTCAATTCACTAACCCATACTGTTCGTATCTGTTGATCAAATATCACTATATTTATTCCAACCTTTAAAATGTGAAAAATAAATGGACGAGCTCCAAGCAGTATAACTGAATATAAGATTGTTTTCCACATTCGAAACCCTGAAGTCTGTAACACCGTAAGTTCCTACTTGTGCAATAACTCAGGTTTATTAATTACCATCTCATTGGCGGCATATATAGAAGCAATGATGCTCTAATCATATAGTTGATGATCACGATATTATACTGAATTAAAGGATGTCTCACAACTTCTTAAACAAATGCAGTTTCTCAAGGGTTTATAATTTGGCAGGAAACGTATTCATAGCTAGACAGCTTTTTTTAAACTTTTCAATATATATATTATTTTTAGATACTATGCTGTTTTTAAGATACAGGAGTGTTAAAAAACATCACCAGTAAAAGCTGCTTTTTTGCACATTTTCAGAGTTAGCATTCTAGAAAAATAATGGTAAACGTTTTGCCTACCAAAATCTCTGCTTATTCCACGTAACTGTGTTATAAAGAATGTGTATACCAAAATATATATTTACATGGATAAACAATATGCCTTAAAGTCTAGATATGCATTTACTTCTAAGACTGGATCATGGTAGTGCCCAGTCTGGAGGTAAATAATCCATATTTCATAACCTGCCATGGAAGTTTTTGTTTCTTTCTGGAAAGAAAAAAAAAAAAAAAAGAAAAAAAAAGGCAAGCAAAAATATCCAGTTTCTTTTAAAACAATCTTAAATAATTTAAAATTCTTGCATAAACTGCCATATGTGAGGAAGTTTAGGAAAAGGATAAAGTTTTAGCCTGACACTTTCTCTTTAGAATTGGAAATGAGTTGCCTCTTTCTCAGCACTTTGCACGGAGTTGCTGGCAAAGAGCTTGGTGTCGCCGCTGAAACCCCGGTTACTCCTGCGAGGGGGAGACGGCATCGCTCCGTCCCCTGTCCTTGCTGCGGAGGACCCTGTGTGAGCAGCGGTCAGTGTAAACTAGCACGAGGGCGTTTGTGGGGATTTGAATGAGGAGCGCGGCGCGCTCACCTGCAGCGTGCGTTGTCGCCTGTGCAGGGACGCCCCGGCTGCCTGTGCCTGTCCCGTGCCTCCTCCGGGGACGCAGCGGCTCCTGCTCGGCCCTCTGCTCGGCCCCGCGCGCCGTGCCCCGCTCCCCGTCCCTGCAGCCGGTCTGTGGTGTGCGCCGCGCGGCGGGTTGCGGAGCCAGGCCGGGAGGCACCAGCGGGGCCGGAGGGAGCGGCTCCGGGGGGTTCGTGGCGCAGGGCGGCGCGAGGCAGGACCGTGCAGAGCCCGAGCCCCAGGGCCCGCGGACTCGCAGGCTCTGCGGAGACCAACGCCCTGAGCAGCGCAACTGCGCCGCCAGCAGACACCTGATAGATGGCGAGATAGATAGCGATTTACACTGGGACAGGGAAGCTTTCGGCTTGTCCGAAGTTAAGCACTGCACCTGGCTGGGTGCTCTGAACATGCTTTGGTTGGGTTGCCTTTAGTTTGCAGTCCTGTTCCATGCTGCTCCATTAAGCTTTAGGGGTGAAGGAGGGAATTTACTCTGCTTTCAGCAAAGTCCATAACATAACTGAAAACAGCCAGATTGTTGCCACTGCAGAAAAAGGGTCTCAGGATAATTTGGAAGGGATTCTCAGTAAAACCTGCTCTGAAAGTTTGTATCAAAGGGGTGCGTGAGATTTTTCCCTGGTTGCCTTCAGCATTGAGGAAACACATTTTTTTCCATATAAGTTTCTACCAACTTTCTGCCTAATTTATAAAGACATCAAAAGTTCCTTTACATTAGAAAATTGTTGAGTTAAAAATGTAGAGATTGGCATACTTGTCACAGCCCATAACTTAGCTTTTAGCCATTTATATTTAAAGGATATTAAACTCTCCTTGGTAGGACATAAATCTGTATTATAGGACAAGACATGGGGCCAAATTCCCGACCTCCACTGGCTTCTTAATTCCTCTTCCAGTCACTGTGTGCTGCGATGAGGCCACCGGCTGTAATCATGTGAGGACTCTCGTGTTGGAGGGAGTTGCTGAGTGTGTGTAACAGTTATTAGCAGCTCTGCTTCACCTACACGCTGATGCCTCAGTACCTCTTGTTTGCCGGAATTACCCCCTAGGGTTTGCTCAAGTTTATGCCAACAGCCATCCCTGTGATTGGAGAGGTGCAAACGTGACCTTTTACTTTGAGCCTACTCTGAGTGTACCCAGGCAGACCAGAGAACTTGGCTCTGGAATGCGATGAACTCTGAGCCGCATCGCAAACAGCAGTGAGAAAGGGCACAGCTCTAAGTTTTACCTGCAGTCACTTCCATCATCTTAAAGTTCTTTACTGATCCTCTGTGGCAACAGTACAGCCAGGTAAACTTAAGCCTCCATTAGTGGAATAAATTATATTTCTGCAACAAACCAGAATTTAAAGATAGAAGAAAGCAGGAGAGAGGGGGAGACACTGGTTACTGCCACTAAAGCCACATGAATTTCCCCCCTTATCTTTCAAATATGAAAGTATTTATTATCCCGCCACTACTTTTTTTATTTATTCTGCCAGCTAAAAAACCCTGTAATGATGTATATTTTATTTAGTACCCAGAGGGCTAAGAAGTCTGTTCTCCCCTGATGCACATCCATCCTCCTCTTTATTATTTTTCAGCCAAAACTAAAACACAATTCACACATTATATGATGCAATTTATGTGCAATAACATCAGCTCTTCCACTTAGCAAACCCATTATAGTCATAAGTACATAACTCCCATTAACCTCAGAGGCAGCAACTTAAATGTGAGCCCCAAGCAGGAATAAACCTTAAAGATGCCATTTAACAGAAGCAGGCTCGTTTTCTGGTACGTGCCCAGCAGTGAGATGGCAGGCTCCTTCCTCCCAGCCCCCTCTTCCTTTCCCTATGTGAAAGTGTGCTTTGCTCTTCTTCAGGGAGATTAATTTAAGTTCGAAGGTGTAGTCACTTAGATGTGCTTAACATTTTTGACGTATCACTTCAGGCAGTGATCCTTCATCAGCTGAGTACAAATGCGAGAGGTGAAGCATCCCGGGAAGCTGCAGTAAGTTGGCCAGTCGGCTCCCACTTAATGCTAATGAGACAGTTTCTTGCAGAAATTTCAGCTCTATAGAAGCTACAGGAGGTAGCATGGTTCATTAGGCTATGAAAGCTTTAAAATGTTAAAGGAACTGGTTTTCCCCTCTCATTTAAGTGAATTGCTAAAAGCTCTGGGTTGTTCCTCTATGGAACTTTGAATTCGCTATTTTCTTCATTAACTTTGACCTTTTTACATTTATTTTTTGAAAAGTTAACTTCAGAGAAAGCTACTGCAAATTCATTTCCCTCAAGCATTTGAAAGTGTACTTAAGACTGTGAGTTTCATGACGGAAAGAAACGGATCCCATTTGCCAATATAATCTCTGTATAAAATGGATTTTTTTTAATGTGTCAAAAATTAAGGATCGCAAGCATCCTATGAATCATTTCTAAATTGCTTTTAACAATAGCAGTGTGTAAATCCTATTTTGCCCAAGTGTTCATTGGTAGCAGAAAAGCAAATTGAATTATGCTGCTTTTGTGGTCTGAGAGCTACCTACACCACAACTGATCCATAATCTGGAAAGGAGCTCTGGTCTCTGGCATTCTGCACCTACCTGTTTGGAAACTGGTGCTTCTCACACGAAGCCGCTTTCGCTGGTGTCTGTCCAGAATTCTCTGACTGCTCTCAGTGAGCTGGGAAATAAACCTGTGAGGCATCCATGTGGGGTTGTAGGTCATTCAAGGGAAAATTACGGCAACGTGGATGGCACGTTTTTCTGAAGTTTGGTTCCAAGATATTGGCGTAAATCTTTTCAAATAGCTAATGATGCAGACATGTGCTTAATCCATCGGTAAGCAAAAAGTTATTTTTGTGATTAATGAAAGTAACAGTGAATTCATTAAAATCTCTTTTAAATAGCCCTAAAAAAGTGTCTGTATCAGCTAAGTGGGGTTTAGTTCTGGACTGATATTTAACTGTTACTAGAGGCGCTCAGGCTTTTGCAGTGAGTAAATACAACGCCCCTGGTGACAGGAAGGCAGAGGGGAGCGATCCTGCCCCCTCGCCCGGCGTTTCGCAGCCAGCGCAGAGCGGCGGCGGCCCTGGGCTGCCTCCGGCACCCCGTTCCCGCCGCCCTTCCCTGCGGCAGGTCGGAAGGGGCGAAGGCGGCTTCGGGGTCGGCTCGCTCCCTGCCGGCAAAGCCTCAGCGGCCCCCTGAGCTGCCCTCCGCTGCCGTAGCCGCGGTGCCGCGGGGCGCCGGCCTCGCCGCGGCGCCCGCGCTGCTGGACCCTGCCCGGCACCGCTGCCCCTGGCCCTTCCGGGCCATTTTATCCCCCTCTCTCGCCAGCGGAGAAGGTGAAAAGGTAGCGCAGGGAGAGCAGGAACAGGAGGGAGCATCTGTCAAATTTAGCTTCTACGATGAACCTTAAAAAAGTGTCAGATGAATAGGCAGCTAAAAGGGAAAAGACTTGATGTCAAGCTTTGTGAGTAGAGAGATGAAGTTTTAACCAAAGAGGCCAAGATTATCACACTGTAGTTACTTTGCAAGCAGCAATGGATGGAGAGCAGCCTTTAGTCAGTAATTCAGTGCTCTGGACCTTTTGGGAGTTGAGGATTTTGAATAGAAATACAGCAGTGTGGCACAGCGCTAATGTTTGAGTTGCTACTGTTGTGACGCCAAGGCACACGTGTGGGGGAACGGAAACACCGTAGAGATGTTTGTCTAACAGGATTAGGGGGTTTGCTTTTTTTAAAAGAATGTGAAAACTCTGTCTTGTTTATCTGACTCAACAAAACTTTCTTCCCCAAGCTGGACACGTAAGCACTGGCTTTCTTTGCAGTACGAGGTATGGTGTTAAATTTTTTTCATCTGGACATAAGTTTTCATAATGCAAATAGTAGAAATGTTTGATTATAGGTTTGCCTGCCCTGTTGGCGAAGTACATACTGGACAGGTACCTGAATTTCTACAGCATTCCTATTTTGCACAGCGGTTTTGGTAAGTGTTTTAGTCTTTGTTTCAGTGCACTAAGCAGCTTTTTGCATAGGAACATAATGTAAGAGTTCATTTTAAAAATTAATTTCTGAAGTTAATCACCCATAGTAACTTGGCCCCCAGGAATGTTGTGTTCAGATTTAACTTGAGCTCCTTGTGAAGTGAGATTGTGGTAATGCCAGTCAAGAGGCACTGATGAGTACTTCTTTCATGGTGTTTCTTGCTGGAAGATTTTAGATAAGACACTTAGGCCTTCTGAAGAGAAATCAGCTAAGGGCTTTGACCTTATATTTGAATATGGAATTAACACTCTGGTAAAGGTTAATGAACAGAAGAAGCAAATAGAGAATTTTGACTGAAATACTTACGAGAAGAATTTAAACACATGAAGATCACAGATCAAATTTGCTGCTCAGCACCTGCTCCTCCTCTGCCTTCCAGCTTTTAGGGGCTGAGTCTGCTGGGAAAACATGCCTAGAAAACAGAAAAAGGAAGAGCAGGGTTAGCATTTTGTGTAGAAAGCCACAGAAATTATTATGCGTTAAGCTACAGTTTTAATTAATTATGGATCCTCTTCAGGCTAATAACCTGCAAGCCTGCCTACTCTCTGCTTGGTCTTTAGTTGGTGACACCTGCCTAATGATAAAATACGTAGGTCATAATTTTGCTATTTGCTCCCTCCTTGCCAGGCAGCTCGTCACCAAGTGCACGGGTAGCATCCAGCCGTGGCCGGGAAAGTGGAAAGATTAAATACTCCTTTCCAAAATGAGAAGCAGGTTTACTTGTGGTAGCAAACGCGAAAGGCGGTTATATTACTTCATTCTTCTTTTTGGCTTTTTCAGTTACGCAACAGAAAGGGCCTGAATTTTACTGTAGTTTTTGCATTCTATTGTCTTCATTTTATTCTCAGCTAAAACCTGTGTTAGGAGAACCTAGGAATCTCCCTTTCATTTCCTTCATTAAGCTGATGGTTGTGAAAAGTAATTATTATTTTAGCATATGGTGAAATGTGCCATTATTAGTTAGGCTCTTCTTCCAAGAGAATCCGCTTGCATATGGATCTCTCATCAGCACTGACAAGGCAAACAAGAAACAAACCAGCCTCCTCCCCTCAAAAACGTTCTTAACTTCTGCTTCCTGACGCTCATGACACTATTGTTGTAATGGTAAATAATACTGGGAGGGAGTCTTAAAATGAATGAAAAGAGTTACTTGTCATAGGCTATTAATTTAATTATTGCTTTAAATTGCTGTGCTCGTGATTCCTCTCTTATTAAAGGCATTTAACTTATATTTGATGCTCACACTATTAGCAGAAACCGTGAGTTGTGAAAATTATTGTAATGTTCCGATAAATGATGGGTATTTTACGGCTAAATCCCTTCCCAGCTTGCAGGGCGTGAAGGCCCCGTCGCGGACCCGGCTCGCAGGCGGGCGGCCAGCGGGCCCTGCCGGTGCCGCAGCTCCCAGACAGACCTTGTGCACCCACTCACTGCGGAGCGGCGCCCCAGCCTGGGCCTTTCCTCTGGTTCCTGGCCACTTTCACTGTGCAAGGGCCAGTCAGCTGCAGTCTGGCTAGTTAACACGCGGTCAGTGTATTTGGAAGAGTTAATGCGGACAGAATAAGTACAAGAAAAAATACCCAGTGATTTCTATTTGTTAAAGATAGACACCATTTTAACATAAAAGCTAAATCTCATGCTGGTAGTGACACAGAATTGTGTGTAATTACCATTCTATGATTCAAAATACTATTATTAAAGTAACTCCCAGATCAAATATCTGTGCGGCTCTCATGCCCAGATTAAAACAGTTATGATGCTGTATATTTATTCTATAGCTGAGCACATCTGCATTGCTATGTATGAGTACACATGGCTCTTTTTTAACCCCAGTGTCTTAGCGAGACCCTTTGGGAGGCAGGGAAGGCGCTCCTGGCCCCGTGCCCGCTGGCTTGGACTCCCCCCAAGCAGCCCATCACGTTCTGCACCGTGTCGGCTTTGCACACGCGAGCAGCACGCGCAGCTTTTGTACAAAACCAAATCCCTTGGTATCCCAAGGCAGAATTGGATTGGGATGCCGTGAGCCGGGGCCAAGCAGCCGCACGCCCCCTCGCCGAGGCAGCCCAGCTGCGGAGGCCTCGGAGAGGAGAGGTGGTGGGGAGCAGCGCTGCCTGCGCGGGGCGAGGGGCTGCGCCCGCACCGCGGCTCCTGCGCCCCGCACCGCCCGCCCGGTGGAGGACCCTTCTTCCCCCCTTGCTTTCCAGGATATGCTGCTGCTCATAGGGAACTACTAATGCCCGAGTGTCCAATCTGTGCGCAGGGACAGGTTTTCTGCATCAGGGGAAGCTGGAAACTTAACTCATGGATCTGCGTGGTTTAACCCCACAGTCCTTGGCACCGCCCAGGCCTTCCATGCCCTTCTCCGAGGAAACTCAGCAGCGCTGCCGGGGCCCCGGCCCCTTTTCCAGCTCTGCCAGGCCCGGAGCTGCTGCCAGTCGGATTGTCTTAGGAGCTGGGGCCCAAGAGGCAGCATCACGTTCAAAGACAATCACAAATGCAAATGCGAAGAGTGAAGCACTCCCGCAGATGTTCTTAATTAAAGCAATCTAACCCACCCCCCGTATATTCTAAAGGAATAATCCAGCAAACAGCCTTACTACTCCCATATGTTCTGAGTCACTGCTGCAGCTTACTACAGTGTTATTATTTTCATAAGATTAAACCATTTTCTAAATAATCCACCTGTTAAAATAAACACTCCCACTCTTCAAATATTGCTGTTTTGTTTTCCAGACTATGTACAATCTGGACTTATTTTAGATGAAAAGAAAAGATAAACTCTGAAGAAAAGAACTGTATTTTGGCTATTTGAAACTATCCATCTTGTGTGCACATCTGCTCCTCTGCAAGCTGAGAGTTCTTACATTAGAAGAGAATCATAGTTACTTAGCCAGCTAGGAGCTAATGAATTTCCAGCATCGGCCCACTACAGTCTTGGCATTTTAACCTCTTAAGAACTTGAATTATTTCTTTATTCACCTGACTTGACTTTCCAATAGATGTACCTTCTCAAAGGGACAAATCCTGGCCCAAGCTTGCTATAACAAACTTGACGCATGAGCAAGAACCGCATTTGGCTCAAATTTCACTGTATGATCACATTTTCCATGCTTTAAATTAAGCTGAATTCCCTCTCATTATCCCACTTCAAGTCTATCTTGGGACTAAACACCCTATTGCATACATCTAAAAGCTCAGTTCGACCTTTGTATCCCTCTTTCTGGCCATTTTAGGAAGTTCCTGGACAACATAGGGTTGGTTAGTTCTACAGAATGCAAGTCAAATATAAATAAATACATAAATAAAAATACTTTGGTTAAATTCATTTATCATTTTCATTACCATTATTCATTTATTCATTCATAATATCATTTCTTCCCTATAACAAATAGGTTGGTTTGCCCTCTGAGCTTTCCCAGCTTGTCGGGCATCTCCAGGTGCAGCTGGATCCTGCGGGAAGAGGCCCCGGCTCCGGCTTGCCCCGCTCTTGCTTCTCGCCTTGCGCCTGTCTCCTTGTCACGTAACAAACCCGAGCACCGACCTCCGCGGGCTGGAAAACAAAGGCAAGGGAAGCCCCTGGCCTTCCTCGGCCTCGCTGCTGGTGCAGAGCTCTGCGTTCGCAGCGGGAACCCAGGAGCTTGACGGGATGGCCGGAAGGCAGGAGCCGCCCCGAGGGGCCGGCGCCGCGCTCCGAGTGAGGCCGGCGCGGAGCCCCGGAGCTCGGGCACGGCTGCTGCGCACGGCGCCTTCTGGCCATAGCGGCACGTGGGGCCCGAGCGCGCAGACGTCACTGACTGGCAGGAAAAGCTGCCGGTGATCATCTGAGTGCGTAAAAGGTGCCCGTAAAGCTGCAGCAGCATTTTGGGTCCATAGGAAATGGCAGGCACAAAGCTGGACAAAACTGCTTTTCAAAACCAGCCCCATTATATCGTGCTCTCCTCCACAGGCAGCCTTTGTGATAATAATCCTTCTGCCATTTTGCATGTTCACACATATCTGAGTGCTCTTTGACACTCAGCACCCAGCAACTTGGCTCGTTCACCTTCAGCTGGTATTTTTCTCGTGCCTTCTGAGTAAGACACCATGCAATATCCTCTATACAAGTCACACGCTTGATCCTTAAAGAGAAGCCCTTTTTTCCCCGAGGGTCTTCCTGTTTTCCTCCAGCTACAGGCTTCCCTGTGTCTTTTCAACACTAAATCCTGTCAGTTTGTGATTTTTTCCAAGTGCTTTTATGCATCTTTACCCTACTGGAGATTCTTAGACAATTGTGCAAGCCCATTTTACTGATTTCACTTTGAATGCAGCTCACAAATTAATGAGGTCCGTTAATTAGGTAGCTAAATCTGAAAAAAAAAAAAAAGAGTGATGGTTCTCATTTGAAGGTATCATGCTCGCGAAGGTATCATGTAGAACACGTTAAAGAGGTGAGCCCAGGTTTAGTAACTGAGAGGCTTTAAAAAGAGCAGACATATGAACTGAGTAAGCCTACCATGCCCAATATAGAGATTTTTATATAAATGTGTATGTATGCAAAAAGGGTTGTTTTAGCTGCAATTTTATATTCTGTTTATATTCATGTATATTCTTGCATGAATTAGCCTTATGAACAGGCAGAAACAAATATTCCTTTAATTGTGTAAGGAAAATGCCGCTGCAGCCGCTGCTCTGCGAAGCTCCCTGGGGATGACACTGCAGCTTCCTAACTAGCTTGTGCTTCTCAGCAGTGACCTGATTGGCATCAGATCAGTAAACACAATGTGCAAGGATAATATGTTTGTTCTTCACCCACAAAGACCCTGAATAACACAGCTTCTATCCAATTTACTGCCCAGGTCTATATGTCTTTTGTATTTTGCGAAGCCCTAAGTAAATGCCATGAGCGCTTCCTCCATGTCAGACCTAATTGAAAACTGTGCAAAGTCTGGCTACCGTGCGGGTCAGGTACGACTTGATAGATGAGAGTGATTCAGAAGATCCAAAGCAGTCTCTGCCAGCTTGTAAAAGATCTGGTCTTTGATAGGAAGAGAGGAGAGAAAAATATTTGACATACCTGAATATATGTTACTTTTTTGGAAATGTTTTATTGACCTATACGTCCATAGGAAATAAGAGAGTTGTATCACTGTAGGACAGAGCTTTGCCTTCATCTCTGCATCTCAGTCCTTTCCATATAGAAGCCTAGGAATTGTTTCAGTCAAAGAATACATTTTGAACACTATATGCATGCCAGGATACCATTAAATATTAAAACAAGATACTAAAATCTTCAAAAACCCAAATCAAACCTAAGGTATACAAAATGTGAATATTTAGCATTAAAGATTTCATAATTAACTTGATGGATTCACTTCAGCATCCTTCCGGAGGCCCATGGGGTGGCCCCGAGCGAGGCCGCCGTGCGCAGTGACCACGGGAGGATGTGGAGCCGCTGCTGCCCTCAGGGCTACCAGCTCTGTCTCCTTTCGTCCCCTCTGCCCCTGCCACCAGCAACCAGCCACCTCCTCTGTTTCTTTTGGGTAAAATACATCGAGTTTCTTTCATGTCCAGCTCTAAAATAGGCTGCTTAGACTCCGGGTCATCTCTGCAGCTTCCTTTTCCAGTCTGTCTCTATCTTGTTCAAGTGCAGACACCACTGCAGTACTGCTGTTTTCTCTCCCAAATATGATAGAGAATTGCACGCAGGACTAAAAACGCCATGGCCAGAACAGTTTACTGAATTGAGACTTAAGAAAATGCAATTTATGATATGACTTGATGTGATTTATGATTATATGATATGATTTATGGTTATTTTAATTATGAGCATTCTATGAAAGAGGCCTAGATTTATTAGGATAAGGAGGCTGGAAACCAATTCACCCCAAACTAAATTATGTGGTGTATTTCTGTAAAAAGAACTTGTCTCCAAGTTATTCATAACAGCAGATTGCCTACCAAGAGGCCACTAAAGAAGCCTCGAACTTTTTGGCGTCTTCCAAAATCCTTTCAATCCTCTCCGCTTCCCACCGTCATAACATTGTTTGCAGTCTACCTATCCATTAACACTTGCTCCTGCCTGCTATAGAGAGAGGCCCCTATGAGCACAGGATTTGGCCCAATATTTCCACACTTTAATCATCCCCTCTTTCCTGATCTGTTTTCTTCTTCGGTCTCACCTCTTCCGAGACCGATTCCCCCAGAAGACTTATGAGAATTTATTGTTCTAATGTCTTAATCTCACATGCATTTTTATTATTTTTTATAAATAGGAAGTTGCCACAAATCAGCAGTATGCCAAATGTTTAGCTCCCGCCGAGAATTTGGAAATAGCAAATAGGGCCGGTGATGTACAGTGCTGCCTGCACAGAGCCAGAGGCGCTCGGGACGCGGTGGCAAGCGGCCGGTTCCCAAGCTGCCCGTGCTCAGAGCGCGGCGCGGCTGCGGCTGCGCCCCGGGGCCGTCTCGGTGTGCGCGCCCCGCCGGGCGCTACGGGCCACGGCAGCCGGGCAGCCTCCGCGGCTCCGCGAGCGCCGGGTCGCTGCAGCGCTGCTGCAGGCGCTGCCCACAAGTGCCGGCTCACCATCGACGGCACTCGTGTCTCTGCAGAGCCAATGGACACCAGTGGAAACAGGATAAAAAAGGCTGGTAGCTCCTTCAGTCGGTGTGGGGACGTAAACAACTTCACAAAGCAGAATGGTGGTCTGTGATAATGGACAGAGGAAAAACTGCAGGTTCAGTGGTGCAGGCTATAATATCCATAGTTTCTATCTGATCAAAGTAAACGTGCCATTTACATCCATATCTAAAAGTCACTGGATTTATATGGGAAAAGGAGAGTCATCAACTTTGTCAACAGTGACAGAAAATAATTACAGTCATTCAGAAGTTAACACGCGTAACACAGAAACCAGCTCTGGGTGGAAGTCCTGTCTGAGGTGAGCAAACGCGTGGCCCGGCTTTGTGCCGGCTCCTAAAGGTGCCCTAGGGACACGGCTGTAACTCCAGCTCCTCTCCTGGGCTTTCCCTCCCGAGCCCATCCTGGCAAAACGCCTGGATGCTCCTGCGCAGCCGCCCGAGCCCCGCGATGGGGAGTGCTGGGTGGTGTCGGCGCAGGGAGCCGACACGCTCTCCCCTGCCCTGCGTGCTGTCCCTTACGGGCTGTTATTCTTCATTATTTCTGTTAATTTGCAGAACTCATTTTTAGAGCTTCGCTCAATAACATATAATAGAACTAACAACATTTACTTTCAGCAAAATGTCAGATTATGGATGGAAGGGAAGAGAAGGGGGTTGAAGAGCTAAAACCATATACTGACAAAACAATAAAAGAAAAATCAATCTTTATGACAGATGAGAGAGTGAGATTTACAGTGTAATCAGAAAGGCACAAAAAGATTCATGGTTTGTCAGGAATGGTATCTAGCAGCATTATTCCATAGATGGAAACACAATCGCACTAGCAGGATCTGTTTCCTTATTTCTGAACAAATCTTCCAGCACATTTTGTTGATGTGGACAGCTAAAATGTATGGATCTTGGTACTTCATCTGTATTGGTGCAGGTCACCTTTCTTTGAGCTCCTGAACCTTCCAATCCTTCAGCGTTTTTGATGTGATCAGCTGGCACACAACAAGCACTCAGAAAATTGTTCCAGATAAGCAGCAGCCCCAGTGAAAGCGCATGATACAGCCTCCTCCTCCTGTGCTCTTACACATTCAGAACAGCAGCTAGAATAAAAAGCAACGTAGATTTGTTCTAAAAATGAGCTTCTGGCAATCAAGTGATTGTATTAATTTTTTTTCAGTTTTATATGATGCCATATATGTGAGCAAAATGAGCAGTCAGCTAGAGTTTAAAGAAACACTGATCCGTGAATTTAATGCCATGTAAAGCTTAATAAATACTTCAGCCTAAACCAGTTTAGACTGCTTGGCATTATTAATCTAAAAAGGGAAAATAACACAGCAAGAACCTTAGGTGATGTAAATCATCCAGCTATACAAGTGGAAAAACAAATCCTTCCTTTTTTCCTTTTGTAAAATTCCTTCTGCTACGTGATGGTTATCCTGGTCTTCTAGGTCAATCCTTTCTTCTTTGCAGATGACAAATAAGATGACATCCCCATCTTACTGAAGTCTGTAAAAATCCTGGCATCAGGATTTCACATATAATTCCCTCACTTTTACATTGACAAAAGGGGAATGGAGCTTCATTCATAGTAGCCAATATCTCGTTTGAAACAGAGATCGCAACTGAGCAGCAAAGAGAAAACGCAGCAGAGCCCAACACCTTCCTCCCTTGCAGCCAGAGAGGCAAGGAGGTGGGGTTGCAGGAAGTGAAACTGTTGAAACGCACACCCATGAATATAATTTAGATGAGATTTTTTTTGATCGTACTAAATGGACCTGCAAGAGGGAGAGCTTCCTTTAATATCTGGGCTTCTTGTTTTAAAGTTCTCATGGGAAGTCTCTTCCATAGCCATAGATTTCACTGCAGAGAATAGTACCTTCCTGTTACTGTCCCACTAAGGTGACAAGATCAGCTATAAAAACCAGTCAATTAAAAAATTACCAATTGTTCTGTAACTCCAAATATATCATTTAATTAATAACTTAGAATGGATAATTCAAATAGTTTATGTGTATCTGAACCCATTGAAAGGATTCATAGCGCCTCATAATCCTGAGTTTGGGAGGACAGAATTTCCCCAAATCAGTTATTGTCTTACATATGTTACTGTAGGAAATGTAATAAGTCTTTGTATAGAGCATTGTACGTCTTAACTAGACCAGACTAGAAGGAAGCCTAACAAAAGAGATTTGAGGTAACTTTTCAAAATACAAATTGTGTTCTACATCTCCCTGTCCGTATCAGGCCAGGTCAGGTGTGTACAAACAAGTGTCTCCAGAGAACAAGTTTAACTCTGCTAAAACATAAGACACCCATTGCAAAAGTGGCTTTTGTTTGCACCGAGATGCAACTTCTATTTATGTAAGATAAGCAGGCAGCTCCATGAGGCCAGTGCAGAACAAGAAGCTAAAGGGAAGTGCAGCCTATTTTCCAAGGCACCAAAGAAGGCATTTAACAGCACCGCAGTTTAAAGGCCTGGTAGCTTGTGAAATTTCCCTATTAGGAGCAAATCCAAGCTCTCTTTCCACAACCAGCACAGTGAAAGGTATCCAGTTCACAGCAGGACTGTTGTGTGGACCATCCAGCCTTAACAAGAAAAATCAAGGGGGCGGAGGGAAATTCTGACTTCTAAAGGGAGAAGACTTGTCTCTAGCAAGTTTTAGTTGTGTTTCAAAATCAATTGTTTTGACAGTTCTCAGAAACTACCAATATGAAGAGGTGTCAGTGGGCACGGTATAGGGAAAATAATCAGACCTTTATATTTAAGGCCACGTACAGTGCTCCTCCAAGAGTAACATGACTTTTATTTACAAATCTGCTGTCAGCAAAATTCTATATTAGATGGGCAGATAAATGAAGTTAATGTAAATTTTTTATTTTTTACTACAAAGAAACATGTTTAATATGCTGAAAAATGCAGATAGTTTATTTAAATTTAGTAAGTTCATCCTACCAGGTAGTCAGCTATAAAGGATACCTCTAGACAAAAAAGCTGCCACTTGCAATTTGTTTTGAATGAGATACAATTTTATTCTGGTCTATCCTACTTCTCTTCAATGTATAAAATTCAGACATATGAATGATAACCTAATACTTTATTTGAATAATAGTAAGTTCTGATGAATTAAAACCAATTTCTGTAGCAATTGAAGTATAAGCAGTGTACTGCTGAGATAACTACACAGCACTGTTATGTTGTAACTTAGTAAATCACAGGTGGTAGGTTCAGTCTGTGCAACCAATGGGCCTGCAGAAACAATTTTGTAATCATAAAACAGCTTTTTTTATTAACATGATATGATTTTTTTTCTGTAAATGGTTAGAAATTCTACAGATTTTCTGCTGTGTCTTCAGTATAGGCAGTAATATGTGAGCGATTCTAGTTTTGCTTTGCTTATGTCTTTTAGTTTGTATCACTTTACACGGAAGGCAAGCAAGGTAGAATACGAGCTCCTGTTGCTCCTGTATTCTGTTGTGGGAAGGGATGACGGACGTGTGGGGGGTCATTTTCCTGGCGGTGTGATGGCAGTTGGTGAGTGAAGGGGCAAAGTGTGCAGCTGGGACGTGGCGGGGAGACAGAGCTGCCGGCGCACGGTGCAGGGCCGGGGCGCTGGGCAGCGGGGCCTCCTGCGCAGCCCCGTGCGCTGCCGCTCGCGGGACGGCCCCGACGACAGGCCTGTCCCCCCGGCGGAGCCATAGCCGGGACCTGCTGGGCAGGGCTCTGCTTGGAACTCTACACACCGACTGAAACCTAGAGAGAAAACACAGGCGCTCCCAAACTGTGATCCCGGGAAGGAGGAAGGAGGAGGAAGACCTCCCTGCCTCTGCCTGCCGTGCGCTGAGTCACCTGGCGCTCTGCCTCCCGCACCGCAAGCCCAGCCCGCTGCGCAGCGCTCCCCGGCCGCCCGCCCGGGCCAGCTGAACCGGCGCGTTTCCGCAGGGCAGCACGGGCCTTGCCAGGCTGCAGGCGCTTTGCAGCCGCCGAGGGCTGCAGGGCTCGCTGCAGGCTCCCGTGTCTTGTGCTGCAGGAGCGCTGCCGCGCAGCGCAGCTCTGCGCCCCGCGCTCGCTCCGCCGGCCCCCGCGGAGGAGCCGCGCACCTGCAGCCGCCCGGTCACCTTTGGATTTGCAGCGCTGCCCGGGGGCAGCTCTGCAACCCCAGCACTGCGGCGATGCACAGGCAACCTCCGCAGCTTAGTCTTTCCTTGGTAACGCAGAAAGCCTTGGCTTTTGGGCCCCCAAAGCGCCTTCCAGGCCACCTCTGGCCAGTACACTGCACAGATCCCTACGGCTTCTCTTGTTTTTCTGTTGTTGTTGCCTCCTAGGCTAAATTTAGTCAGCTCAAGATTTGTGGTAAAGCCAAAAAGATCAAAACTAGTAGCAAAATCTACAAAGACAAGTTCAGACTGAGCCAGAAAAACATGATAGAGGTTCTCCCCCTCTCTTAAAAGATCACAGAGACCGGCTTCAAAAGGAGATCTTTAGGGAATTTGCAGTCCTGCACCCAAGGGTTCTCTGGCAACATCCAATTATAAGCTAAGGTTTAAACACACATAACAGTCTGCTGTACACATACAGGCTTGCTTTATCTACAGACACTACCACCCAGTCAGTAATTTAAAAAGTGGTTGATGTAGCGCACCGCAGAAGAACAAGTTAAGGCTGCAGATGTTGATGCAATCGTCTAGACCATTCCCAGTTTGTCACCACTGCCATCACCCTGTAAACAGATCTAGCTGCCTTGGCTCCCTTTTGAAGATAAAAATTAAATGAACATGAACAAAATAGATAATTTGTATTGTATTATGAAAAGTGAAGCACTGTATATTAGATAAAAGGGACTATAATAGCAGCTGTGTTATTTACATATTATGGAAAATTAATTCATCATTCACACAGGTCTGCTTCATGATAGCAACAAATCAGTTGACTGATAAAGGCAAAAGTACTGAGAAATTACATGATCTTTTGGCCCACTGACTCAGTCAAGAAAATGTCAGTGTTGCACTTTCTCAGTGTTTCTCTGCACATAAGCTTTGGTTAGTGTGTTCAGTATTGCCATTTATGATTCAAAAGAATTAAGAATAGAAATCAGAGCGGAGAAAAATTTTGAAGGCATTAGCTTTATGCCACAGTGCTCCAAGTTACAGATGACTGAATAGAATCCTTAATTTTCCTAAGATAGTTTCAAAACAATGAGTTTACCATTTGCGAGTCAAACCATTTGTTTACATTCCTTTCTTCTTCATTCTCAGATGGTGGGCAACAGTGGTTTTATTTTGCACAAAGTTCCTTTGCTCGTATTCATCCATAATCATCAACAAAATAACTTAATATATGTAGGCGACTATAATGACAGTAAACGCTGTGTAGGCGGGATAATGTATGCTTCACTGTCAATGTTGCATGCTGATTAAATACTCTATTATGGTCAAATGCTAATACATTCTAGGAGCGCTTTTCCATAAACACACGTATAAAATGTGGCATAACAAAAAGGTGATATGAATAATATATTGAAATAATCTTATATGCATGAGTTTAAAGAACCATGATTTTTCAGTAGTGTGCTGCTTGGCTTTGCCACTGAAATGATCTGCATGAAAAAACTATTCATGATAGCTTCACTTCCACCCTAAATGCAATACACCCGTCAGGACAAAAGTAGCATCAAATCTCAATTGAAAGTGATGTATTCATTTTTAAATGAACTTTGTTACAGCTCATTGCTCTGCTGCCACCAAAAATTATATAACATCTTACACTTTGATGAAAAATTAAGTGAAGTAGAAAATCAGTGAAAAATAAATTTGTGCAGTTCAAGTTTAAAGAAACTTAGATCTGAGCAGCACTTCTCCCTCAAGAAAGGTCTTAAAAATGATGGCAACTCCTAAGTCTACCTGTATTTTGTTTCTTTGTTGCTATGTTGTTTTTGAGTATTGGACCACAGTACAAAAAATGTGATTGCAATAATGTGATTCATATGGGAGACAACACTCATAGTAATTGTGAATACTTCTTGTTTAAATCTTTCATTGGCTTCAGCAGTAAGGAAGGGTCAAGCTAGAAAAAGGTTGTTAAACTCTAGTGCAAATGGGAGCAACCAGTACCCTGTGGTTTCAACCTGGAATAATACTTCTGATTGCCCAAGCAGTGCTGTAGAGATGCAGCAGTCTCTACAAATTTTATGCAGACATCAACTGCTTTGAAAGCATTTACTGCTGTGAAGGGCTGTCCTCCTACCAGAATCTGGGGCTTAGGAGAACAGCAGTGGAACAGGTCTGAAGAAACCAGTGCAATCAAGCATGGGTACCAGGGACTGGGTTGCCAAAGAAATCAGAGTACCCCAAACTGTCTGACTTTCTTTGATATATGTTACATATATGCCACCTTCCTGAGACACAGGCCAAATTTAACAAAGCAAGCAAACTTTGCAAAAAATAAAAGCAAAAAAATAATGCAAAGTTCAAAATAACACCATGATGCTGCACAATGGCAAGGGGACAGCTCTGTGTTAGTTTGAAGGGTCTCTGCTAAGGCTGTGGTCTCTCAGTAAAGGATGCATGTGCTGGCCTGCCAAAACACGGCCTGAGGTGACAGACACATGGCTAGGCTTGGCGCAGTGCTAGTGAAGATCAGGTCAGACACAACTCATGCTTCTTTCTGTTTGCAGGAGTAGCAACCTGTGCCTTTCATCCCGTACCTGCTGCTGGCCACAGCCCTCTTGCTTCGCACTGAGTCGCTGCCACACCGAGTGCCTTCATGTCACCCAGCCAGCTGCAGCCTTTAGCGAGTCCGCTAGGCTTGAGGGAAAGCTTTAGCAGAGCTAATGATATTTCTTTCAATATTATCATTTTCTACCTAGGCAAAAGAATGCAGGACTGACAGTCATACTAAGCAGAGCACAGACTGATCAGCTTGATTATTTATTCCGTTCTTTTAGATGGGTAGTTGTAAGATAGATTGCTTCTCATTATAGATTCAAAGTTTTCAATTAAAATACATTAATGCACTGAATTGGGAGTATATGTATTCCGTACAATCAAATTCAGTTCCAGATGAAATAAAATGTTAGCAGTGTTAGCTTGATTCAACCAAATGTTTCTGTGGTTTCTATACTGCACAGTCCCTTGCACGGTTACACATCTTAATAGGATACTGCAGGGCAGAACAGGGGTGAATGTGTTCCTCGATTTTAATAACTATTGCCTTGCCTTTGATAGCTTGTAGCTATTGATTATTCCTCTTCTCTGATATAGTTTAGATTTTTCTTTTCTATTTTACATTGCAGTAATTGGGAAACTTAGGGAAACAATATCATATCAAGTCTGGAGTAAAAATGCCCCAGGTTCTAATGCATCTAACTTATATTTTAATTACTATACTAATATAGTGAGGATTTCAAAGAACAGTAAACAGCAGTGCCCTGAATAATGTCTTGATTCTGAGCCAGCTGCTCTTTATTCCACATATATATTTTCATTAGTGATCCTGAACAAAAGGTTTAGCACATTATCGCATGATAAAGTAATTTAAAATAACATGTCCTGCACCACAAATCTTAGAATTAAAAAAACAACATGACAATAATATTTGAATGATGCTACATATATTAGAGCTAAAAACAGATTAGGAAAACTGCAGCACTTGCAGACAAGTAACATAAATGTTTTTTCAAAGCAATCTATTAGAAATTATGAATCGGTTCTGGCTTTGTGCAGAGCCATGAGCAGTGAAATTGGAATAAATAAAATAATCTTGCTGCATTAATATCTTGTTCTAAAAACATATTTATAGATACATCTAACATACTCGGTTGATTTGCTAGGTGAGGACCTTGACATAAAATATAGATTTTGTTTAAAATCTTTCCTGTTCTATAAAGATCCTGAACATAAAAACATTAAGGGAAAGCAGATGCTTTATTTTCACGAGTTACTTCAATAAGTAGTGGACTTACTGGACTGCCCAGGTGAAAAAGTTCATGAAGTCTGTCAGCAGGATGAAGCTCATTACAGGGTGAAGTATATATACTAAATCACGGTTTTCCTTCATCTGAAAGATACAGCATAGTAAAATTCCTACCAGAAATATGTTAAAAGTAAAATGGGTCAGTTCTTCAGGTATGTCTGAGCTACACCTGTTACAGCCAAGGTTGGCAGGTACCTGTTTTTTTCACACTCGACCCATTTGTTTTCCTTCGCCGTTGCGCAGAAGCCGCTCCGGGCTCTCGCGCCTGCCCAGCGAGGGAAATCACAGCAGCAGTTGACAGACGACTCGGAGAACCCTTGGGCCGCAGCGGCAGCGGCAGCAGCGGCAGGGCCTCCGCACGAGTCTTTCGGGGCAGGTCTCACCGCAGAGGGGAGCGGGGCCCGTTAGCAGGGAGAACCTGCGCTCTGCGACACCCCTGACCAAAACACGTGCGGGGCACTGAGCTCTCCGGCCCTGAGCAAACAGTGACAGTGACACCTGGGCGAGCGCCTTTGCCGGGAAGAGCTGGAGGGGTCGAGGGAGCTCGGCAGAATCCACAGCAGCTGCTACGGGTTAAGAAAGCAGCAGCAAGCACAGTTCAGAAATCAAAATGTTTGGGATACTTTTTGAATAAGGAACTGAGGTCTGTCATGACACAGCCGGTCATGGAAACCAAACCAATAACGTGAACCAGAGATGACTTTGAATTATCTCATTTGGTTCAGAATTAGATCTCTTCTCAATCTAATGTCAATACTTAATGTTTGAACCTTGATGGGCTGGTTTGCCAGTTATCACTAGTGTCTTTTGTGAAGCAACTTCTCCATGCTTTTAAAGCACAATTACAATGCTGTTTTAGCAGACAGGATATATGCTACTTTTTTTTTTTCATGCTGAAAATAAATAAATAAAAATATAACAAAGTAAGACTTTTATTAGTAGCATATTTTTAGGGAAGAGTATAAAATACCCATTAGAAATCCTGTTAACATCATTGGTCATTATGACAAGAGGGAAAATAGCTTTCAAGGATCTGATTTCTTTTTCTCTTAATGAGTATTACTCTTTTACCATCACCAGTAGACAATGTTGTCTATTAACATTTATTCAACAGATACCATTTTTATATTTTCTCATAACCATAATAGTTCCAATAATGTTGCTCCATTCTGTTTTCTTTAATAAATATGATTAGGATCTACCATCTAAGAAATTCCTGCTCTCACTGACATTCCAAAAATTCACCTAATTCATATACCATATTCCAAAAAACCCTATGTTAAAAATGACCAAGTAGGGCTTTAGGAAGTCATTGTTTCTCAATTTTTCTTCAGCAAAAAACATACAGTATTTTGAGATCCTCATGTAGGTGGGTCCTCTGGTGTATTTGTGCAAGGTAGCCCCTCCCCAAAATACATCCCAGGACTCGGTGGACTCAGTGAACATGGTTTCTTCTAAGGACACAGCCACAAGACAAGAGGCCCAAGTAGAACCTATTTGACACTTAGATAGTCTATTTAATTCGCACCCCATGTGCAATGCAAAAATCAATTATAGTGGAACACTATATTTAAATGATATCAATCCAACTATGCTATGACAGTTTGATTTGACCTTTTAGAAAGGAATCCAGTAGAAACCAGCCTAGATATTTTCAATTAAAACTGTAATAGCAAATTAGTAAAAGGGATCTGATTTACATTTACCATTGAGAGGAAGAAATAGCAGATTGGATGAGTTCCATAGGATACAGACTAAAGCTCATTTCTACGACCAGAGGATGACACTATAGCATTACTATGACCCACTTAATTGCTTTTTCTTAGAGCAGGTCTAATATATCTGAATATGTATACTTTGTACTATACCCAGGGCTTAAAAGAGCTTGACAGATAAAGCCCAGTATCTTTGCTTTCAAGTGCTAGCTCTTAATTACATGGCTCGGAAAACAAGATGAAAGTGAATTTAAAAGCCAAGTTACTTTCTGTTGTTAACATTGATCTTTCAAAAAATTAATACAATGGATAATGGAATTTACATAGCTTACAAAGCTAAAGCATTGTCATGTGCACATCAAGCCATGTGCACAAGCTTCGGCATTTAAATACATTCTCTTGAAATGAATTTATGATAAATAATTTGTTTATCATAACAAGTATTAAATTTTAATCTAATGGATGGATTTATCATTTATGCTGACTTTAGTCTCCAGTCTTGAGTCCCATACGTACGTGGCCTTTGGCATGTTCAAGGCATTTGACCTTTACACTGCATGAGCTTATTTAATTATAAGGTGGTATGAGCTGGACTGCAAAATGGAATCACTCAGTAGTAAAAGCTGCATGTAATGTAATGTTGCACACTGAGATTTGGCAAGTATTACACAGTAGGACTCCTCTTGCACTTGGGAAATCACTCAGCAGAATTACAACTTTTGATGGCAAAGCTACTCAAAGGCAAATAAGGTCAAAAAGCATTAAGGAGCATGGAGGAGAAACCTCACAATATTCATGAGTTCAGAACATAAAGCTTCCATGTCAGCCGCTAACAGTTCAAGTAAATGTTTATATAACAGTCGCTTACATAAATCAAATTGCTGCTAGAGAATTATTTCTATTTTGTAATGTGATCACTTCTCTGCAAATGATGAAAGGATAGGTGGGATTCAATATCCTCTCTGGTGACATATTTCTGTTGTGTCAGTGGACAGCAGCAAAACAAGCAGTATCACTTTTTACTCTCTTAGGGAGATACGGATTGTAGGTTTCATCTTTCACCGTGTGATTCCTTGCAGGCAAAAGAAAAGTGTTTTCTGGCGTTCATGTTTGAAACACATTTATGACAATCCTAGAAAGAGCCAGTCTTTATCTTACATATCTGTACACCATAGGTTGTGGGATTCCCAGGTGGAAGAACCTGAGTAAATGCAAATTAAAAATTCAGTATGGGGAAAGTTTGAGTCTCACCTCTTTGCTTTTATGTGTGACTCACTCACACAATGCTGCCCTTGGAAATCTGTGATGGGAGATGCTTTTTACATCAAGTTGACACATGAAAACAAATGTTTTCACATTAATGTAAATATTGCAAATTAAAAAAAAAACACTTTTTTGCAGAAGACCAGTAATCCTTCAATTGTACAAAAACAACGGTGAAACATTAGTGTTATTTAGCAAGTATAAAACTATCCTTTTAAAAAGAATATTTTAATGGAATTGCCAGGTTTGACATGTATAAGCTATGATGACCCACAGTAATCAAATGCTCTCATTACAGAAAATAGAAAAATAAAAGATGCAGATTTAATGAAAACCCTTTATCCTATGACTAAAAGGAAGAGAGGTCCAACTTTGGGGGGTTTATATATGAAATTGTGAACATACAGCAGACTTGTGCTAAAAAGCAACATCGTGTTTTTCCTAGCACAGCTCTTCTGTAGATCTGTATATAATGTACATAGCCTCTGGATTTTCTGTTAAAAAGGAGATTTTACCATTTTTGTGTCAATGAGGACTTCACCATGACAGGTTGTATCACCTTTGAACTATGAGGCTAGATATGTGTTTTTGTGCAGCAAAGCTTTCTACGTGGCGGGGCATGCCTAAAGGCCAGCTAAGATCCTCTGCGGCACTGCTCTGCATGCCTGTAGAGGTGCTCTATGCGAAGGACTTACAACACACACCACGTTCTGCTACAGCTTCAGTACTACAGTTGTGTTACCTTACTGGTTTAAATGAAGTAAGACAAGCTGAGGTTAACATAACAGAAGGCAGAATTAGGCCCTGTGTATTAACTTACGAATTTCTGTAAAGTATTCATAGTAAATACTGGACTTCCCTTCTCATTTCCACTCTAGAGAAAGTGAGGTAGAAAGTGAGGTACATTCAGATATGTAAATAAAAGAAAAAACAAACTATGAATA
This sequence comes from Nothocercus julius, assembly GCA_013398735.1. Classification (NCBI taxonomy): domain Eukaryota; kingdom Metazoa; phylum Chordata; class Aves; order Tinamiformes; family Tinamidae; genus Nothocercus; species Nothocercus julius. The sequence goes on from VZSV01000081.1 coordinate 795,967, forward strand.
GATGTGTTTGAATCTTAGACATTTGCACAATAAAATAGACAAGGTAATACTTACAAAATGTGTTTCCTACAATCAACCTTACAGAATGAAATACATACTAGTAATCCAAAGAACGGAAATATGTACTACATGTTCATAGACTCAGACACAACAAACTGAATATAAAAAACTTCAGATATAACTATATGTGTAGCATATATGTGTATTCCATACACATACCTTAAACATGAAAAGATTATCATTTTTATATTGTGCTCAAAAGACTACACTTCATTTAGATTAGGCAAATTTGTTCTGATTATATTAATGATTGGACAAAATAAAAATCAGTCATGACAGCCTCTTTTTAATGAATTTCAGAGTTTTAAAACATTAAAAGGAGGTATTTGCATATGTCAGCAAATAATGCTGTATTTTAATACAGATCAAATAAAATAGCATATTGCCAACTTCTGCCCTTGTCTGTGCATGGGCAGCTTTCTTGCAAACAAATTGTTACCTAAATTGTTTAATATATACAAGAATAATACTGAGCACGGCTTCAAAGTGTTCCTATATAATGTGCCACTCACATAATTTCAGAAGCAGATTTCACATTATGGATGATAACCATCACATCTTCCTCTATCTTCTGCTGATGAAATTTCTGCTTTGAGTCCAATGTACAGTATCTGTGTCAAAAGATCAGATATTGTATTTGTTTGTTTTCTAGCTTGCTTAGAGCTGATAACAGTATAAGCCAAGTGAATCCAAGGAAAAATAATACTTTACAGTACACTGGTCACCCTTGCACCATGGCAAAAAATGTTCCCATAACAAGTGTGAACCCAACTGCATCAAATTCTGCTTAAATATCATCAATCAGCAACACAGAAAGCACTTTCCTAAAGCTCCTATAGGGATGGATTGAATGAAACCAGACAGTGTATATTGGCTAAAGCAGCAACCTGGTCAGTGCATTTTTCAAATAACAAATCCAACACTGAAATCACATTCCCATTACATACACACATCCCTTAGTCTGGCAAATTCACCATGTTAATCCTTGATTACAATAAGGATTTCATTTTAAAGCAGTATTGCAGCTAATGCTGCAACCATAATTGGTGTGAAACCATATATAATATAAAAACACTGCAGGATGCATTTCCTCTGTCTGAATGACCATTAGCCACAGAGAAGATAAAGCCATTTTAATATAGTAAACAGATCACTTGTATAATGAGAGATAATTGAATTACTTTTCCCTACGTTCCTACTCCTTCTGTTAAGGATTGTATTTTATTCCAGAATCAGGTTGTGGACTGTACATTGTGTTACAATTAGAAAATAATACTACTATATATATATATTTCTCTTTTTTATTCATTTCTAAATAAATCTCAAGATGACAGTGATATGGTGGGAAATTTAGTTTTTAAAAAGTGGTTTACAGTAACTACATTAAACAGATGCCTTATTTATGAGAACTGAAGGATTTTTTTGAAGAGAAACAATCCCCTACTCCAAAGGTAACTGAAATAATCTTAGCAGGGGATATTCTCCCTGGAGATGAGCTAAGGTGGGAAGGGTGTTTCTGTGTAAAGCCAGCCTGACAGCAAGATGGGAACAACCTGTGCAAAATGAGAAGCTGATGTCTGAAAGGCGCCTTGAGATATCGAGCTTGGGTCAATATTTCCTGGAAGCTAGAGCCTGACTTCTCTGAAACCTCAGGCACGCTGGGATGGGCCTGAGCCTGGGAATTACCCAGCACCTCCCAAGGCCCTCTTTTACTTCCATAGGAGTTGTGGGGGCTCAGCATCCACAAGGTTGCTATGGGAAGCGGCAGCTCCTTTCAGGAGGGATTCAAGCAAAGAAAGACAGTATATAAACAATGCTACAGTACATATTCTATCTATCTCAGCAATTTACTATTTGCAATTAAAAAAAAGCCTCTAAAAACAATACAGAAATTTTCCACTCGGTAACTTCCTTGGAACCTTACTACTGTACAATGCATAGGAAGAAAACCACTCTTCCATTACTTGTCAGAAAAAAAAAGCATGCCTAAGTCAACAAGAGAACTTCTCTCAAGATTAAAATATAGTGAATTTTTCCTTTTCTGATTTTTTTAATTAGTTTAACCTGAAGTTAACAGAGTCTCTAATTCTTTCCAAATCTCAGTAACAGCCTATAGGGATCCATGTATTTATTTCCTGCATCTGTTCTCCAAATTAAATCAGAAAATGTTTATAAAAGAATGGTTCTCAGTAGTCCCTGAGGAAGCTCTTATGGAAGCGTTACATTATAGAGATGCTTGCTGCTAGTGATCTTTGTATTGCAGCATGGTTGGAATCTTTCTTCATCAAACTTTTTTTTTTTTTTTTTCCTCCTTTTATATTGTACTAATTGTAAGGGAAATATAACACCACTGCAGGGTTAAAATCTGGCTCCGCTCAAGTCAATGGCAAGACTTCCGTTTATTTCAATGGATCAAAGATTTCATTTCAGATCTTTATTGTGCTGTCAGAATACTGAGCAGACTGTGTGTCTCCAAGGCACACAGAGTATCAGATGATCGGCCTTGGTGTTATATTGCAAAATTACTTGCATTTGCTCTAGTATTAGCAACGCTGAGGGTTATTTAATTGCACATAAGAACACAAAGGAATAGTCAGTGTGTCATTAACACAAAACCGATGCTTAATACTTACTATAAAGTACCGTGTGGAACTATGATCAAATCTGACAAGTCCAAACTTTAAACAATGATGTACAGCATTTTATGATGCATGTAGTATTTTTAGTAGCAACAGACTATGACATTTGAGGGCTGCAGCCTAGTAGGATATACCAGTGTTTCTCGCTTCTATGTAATATTTTGTATGGGTTTAGAGAAGATGGCCTCTGTTGTGCATTGTTTGTGAAATGTTTCTTATCCCAGAGAGGTGTATGATGTAAAATACGTCAGTGAAAAGTGTATATTTTATGTGAGAGGAAAATACATTTTAATAAAGTTAAAGCTTTGTTAGCTGTAAAAATGGCAACTGTTCAAGTGTACAGTAACTTCTTACTAATGTATGAAAATCTGTGATATTTTTGATTTGATTGTATTTGTATTGCCCAAATAAAACATTTTGGCTGTATTGTTCCTAACTGTTACTTTTTTTTTAAATAGGAAAGTGCATTTATTACTCAAAAATGTATTCAGTTACAATAAGCAAAATTCCATCTTCTATTCTAATACGCAAACCGAATTTCCAAAAACATTTTTCTGCATATTGTTAATTAACTGCAACACAGAACTCCTTTTCCAGGGCTTTCAGCAGAGAAGTATTGGTGGAGTAAGAGCTTTTGGTGAATGTGTGTAACAGCCTTTAGTGCAGAGGACTTTGTGAATTCACCATACAGAAGCAGAACTTGAGATGAGCTGCAATATAAAATAGCAGTGGAGGCCTTTTAGCCATCATGGCCTTTTCCCTTACTTTTTTTTAAGGAAAAAAAATTGAAGATTCAACTAGAAGTTGGACAGAACAAGCCAGCTGTATCCAAATCTATAATAATGAAAATGCTGATGCCAGAAAACGAAGTTATAAGATACCATTATTTCATTACCATATACGATAACTAAGCTCTTCCTTTCAACAGCATAAACAAAAATCTGATGCATCACCTGCAGTGCCTATTTGGGTGCTATTTTAATGCCCAGGTGTCATTTGTCTGCCTGTCTCCTTACAAAATTGAATGGGGTGGGGAGAAGGAACAAAATGAACTGTATCAAAAAAACAGCTAGTATTTTAAGTTCAGATGAGTAGCAATAAAACTGTTCTGCATTCTTCAGCACCCTGAAAAAGTATATAATGAAATGAAATTGTGAGATGGTTCTTTATGGGGATAAAAGTGTATTAGCATTGATAAAGGATGTGATAGAAAAGTGCATAGCAGTAGAGTCCAGAGAAAAACATCATGCACACAGTCTGACTGCTTCACGATGACTAAATTGTATTTGAGTTTAAAAAAATGCTACTAGTGATCAAACCAGATTGCTAGCACTGGCAGCTAAGTCCGTGAGCAAACATAATACAATAGAAGTTCGCAAAAAAAAAGAGGAAATTAACCCTAGGTTGCTTGTTTATCAGTAAAATCATAATATCAAGACAGTTTGGGGACACAGTGGGAGATGTAGGAAAAAAGAGGCAGCAAGCTAGGGCTGGACCCTGCGAGAATATGGAGCAGCTGTATTCTGAGTGAAACGGAGCTGATGAAGTGTCCCCTCTGGGAACCTACCAAATAATGAATTACAATTGTCTAACACAATTTTTTTTTAAATGCATCAATTACATCAACAATGTTTCCTAGCCAACCCTGCCAAGAAAATACTCATGCTGCAGATATTTCTGTGGAAATGGAATAGCAATGTATTAATAGATCTTTTAAATTGCCTTTCATTTCAAAAGGATCTAAAAACATTTTAGAAACATTTGCACACACAAGTTTCACCTGCTGCTGAGCTGCAGCTGCCTGCGGGTGAAGCATGGTGACTCCGGGAGAGCTCAGAGCGCACTGGGGCCGTCTGGAGCATGAGACGAAGCAGATGAAAACAAGCACATGCTAGGAGGAGTTTATGGCAGGGGTGCCGGAATGAGGTTACATGCTGAGAGATGAGATCCCAGGGGACTCGGAGCAGCTGCATTCCAAATGAATCTGACTTTAAAAAAAATGAGAGAATTTAGGCAAATAGAATATAAAAACACAGATAGAAATTAGTACAGGCTCTGAAGATCCTGATGTTAACCATTTTCCCAAGCAGCTTTACCTTGGATAGTCCTTGGTAAAATTACATTGTTCTTTGCTGAACATTGATTATGTTCAGTAAAGGCTACGGAAAAATTGTAATGAGAGGTGAATAAAATCAGCAGCAATACTTTCTGCAGCATCTTGTTTTCTCATCAAAGGCTGTGAGATTCCTGTATCCTTCCTGCTGACCATGCAGCTTTGAACACTAAGACTCTCCCACTATCTTAGACAGAGTTTGTGTTGTGCTAAATTCTTGGCCTGACAAAATTTTCACTACCATGGTGTTCAAATATCCAATTTTGGTAACACATACTTTCTCTTGAGATTTGGTCTCACCTTTAATGACTTAAGTCAAAGGTAATGTGGGATCTCAGCCCATTGCCAAATACCACTTCAGTCCCTAAGGGCTACGCTCAGCAGCGGACCTCTGCTCGCATGAGCTGCTCTCATGCTTCAATGCATGAGCCAGAGTTTACAACCAAGAAAAACATCTATTTGAAAATCCACAATCTTTATCATGTAACTAATAACCAAAACCAAAGTTACTTCCCGTCACACTGAAGCAAAACCCAACTCAGATAAGCTCAAGAGTCCTTTCCCGGGGGCTCACTGGCCACAGCACTTAGTACCGGCCAGCAGATGTGGGCTTACTGCAGCCACGGCTTGGGGATGGGGAGCCTTGCGTGCTCTCCGTAGGCCTTGGAGCACCGCCGGAGAGGCCTGATGTTTCTCGGAGGTCAGTGTGCAGCATGCCCAGAGCAAGTAGAACTGGGGCAGCCCTGGGACTGGGCTGCGCGCTGCCAGAGTGCACTCCCTGCAGCCTGTGAAGAGCCTCTCCAGCACAGCTTTTAATGCCGGGCCTAGCACGGCATGTTTGGCGATGCCAGTGGGACAGGTCACTTCCTTGAAATTCTCTCGATTTGCTGAAAAAACTTCCCTGTATCAAACTGCATTGCTTCCACCTAGACAAAGTCACAAAGTCACCAGTGTGTACCTAAGTGCAGGTTATATGTGACAGTGATGGCACTGTATCACTGACTCTTGCTGAACTGTCCTGCGTTCCCACTGAAGACAACAGGAGTGCATTGAGCACCTATAGAGCGTGGTCAGTGCCAAAACGAGACTGACATCTTAGAAGGTGATAAAAAATGCCAAGGACATAATTTCAAAGCAGAAAACATGGCTCCTTATATGCAATGCTTTTAGTGGTACTTTAGAGTATATAACTTTGCAAGTCTCATTTGAAAAAGTACTTACTCCCTTAGCCCCACTTGGCATTTGAGAAACTGACTGACCTATCATGGTGCCACTTAATGTGATTCAGACCCAGACAGTCTCAGTTTAAGTCTGCGATATAAAAGCTTCCACTGAGCACAAAAGCATTCTTGCTGCTAGAGTGCAAGCTCATATTTGTGTGTCGTACAATTAAACCGAGAGCTATTGCTAACTGTTGGGGAAATGAATTGCACTGAGTACTGAACCTTAAAATTCTCTCAGTAACAGTATTACAGCATTCCCAAGAATTAATTTCTTTCTGTCTTCAAGTTAATGAGTTGAAAACAAATATATAGTCTCAGGCAACAACAACAAAAATATTTATCCAAAACACACAATCTTTCCAACTGGATTTATTTTACTCTTTAACATTGCTAATGTGTAATGTCAGGTTTCTTATTTCAGGGAGAAACACAAGGGTTTTTTTTCTCCAATTGGAATCAGATGATGTCTGCATTTAATTCTGTTTGTTTTTCCCAGGGTGTATTCATCCTTACCTGCTGAACGGAGACTTCTCAGCTATGAAAAGGGAAAGCAAATTGAATTGTAATCAAAAGGTTGCTATTCTGATCACTGCTGGTCTATTTTCACTTTATAGTTACCAATAAAAAGTTAAAGAGTATATCACCCACTGAATTTATTTTGATTGATTGCATCTGCTCACTCTCTTGCATTTTAAGGTACCTCATTACTGTATGTTCAAGAATTTCATTTTCTAGCATGTGTAATAAGCCTTAAACTTTACGTAGCTAATTGGTTCAGCTGGTATTCTGGTGCCTTAGCTGAAAAGGCAATAAAAAGAAGCACAAAAGGGAACAATATTAATAGTTTCTACTTGGTAAAGATAAGCTTAAGCTCTAGTTTTTGTTTTAATTAATACACAGGAAGCAAGAATGCTGTCTTAAAAATAGACATTACTATCAGATTAAAGACTACCTTGAAAGTTTTTTTTCCTTCTTTTTTCTTTTTTTTTTGGTATCCCACACACATTTAGCTATTCATGTTCATATAGATTCTTTATCTCTTGGCTTGTAGGTTGTGAGATAAAAACGATTTGTATGTTAAATCCTGCAGCAGCAAAAAATACACAAGAACACTTTCAGCATCATCTTTTATTTTACTAGAGGATCTTTTCTACTGTTCATTTTTAATAAAGCAAAATATATTTTTCATTCTGTCTTACCCAAGATATTTGCAAATGGTGAAAAAAAAAGCCATATGTGTTTTTATGATCTCAGGTATTTTAGAGGAAATAACTAAAATATCATCTTTTGACTATACTGGTTTACAGTGTGTTAACTGATGATGTCACCAAAATATAACAGATAATTTTGCTGAAAAAGTACTTGTATGCATTTTTTGCTCTTTGTGATTCAAAGACCCAGATGTTTTGCTCAGTGATTCAAAGGAGCACCTGACCTGGAGTCAGCAGGCTTGCCGTGCTTCTTCTCCACACACTGGAGCTTTGGTTTGAGCATGTGCTCTGCAGGCACAAATACTGCCCTACCTGATGCCTATATGGGACTTGTTAGAAAGAGAGATCACACTGAGACAGGCACAAAACTGTTCCTGGAATTAATGGACCATCTTACAAGAAACAGGAAGTGGCAGATACAGACCTGTCAAGTCTCACCCATTATACGAAGTTTGGCCCATGGCTTTCCTGTGGTGCCACAGGGAATTTACACATTCCCCCAAACATGCTTTCTTTCGTTCCGTTGACGCTGTGCCAGCCACAGATGATAAAGCCAGACGTCCAGCCTGCCCTCCTCCTCTCTCCATTGCCTGTGCCCCATTCCCACGTCACAGCTGCAGCCACAAGGCACACAACGCAGGTGCAAGGACATTCACGTCCCAGCGCATGACCGGACATGCAGGAGAGCATGTCCCAAAACGAAGGGCACCCTCATAAAATCTTACACACAAAGCTCCTGCTCTGGGTCTTGCTGGTCAGGCCTTCCATTAGATTGGTTTCTAATGAACAACCCCTCTGGAAAATGTGTTTTCTTGCTTTTTCTACACAGAAATGCCAGCTAGGATTTTTAATGGGATATTTGGCTTGCTTGAACAAATGCAGACTTCATTAGTTACTTTCTTTCTTTTCAGTGACAGGCAGTGGTAAATCCCACACTAGACTTTTGTGACTGTCTCTGATAAATGTTGCCTACAGCCCTAGTGCTATCTTTTAATAAGAACAAATCTTGCTGCTACACTATTTTCTGTTCTTTCTTCCACAAAAAAAAGAAATATCTGCTGATGTGTTATGCTTCCCCCATCTATCCTTTGTTGGTAGAGAGGCTCATTTTTCCAATATACCTGAGTTGAACAGATATGATTTTCTTTGCTAGAAAAGGCACCAAAACAACAAAAACAAACTTTGTCTTTATTAGCTGCCTGGTTTCTTAAGCCACCATAATGACAGTATCTGTTTGTAATACCGGTGTAGTTCAGAAACCCTGCTATCAACACAACAGGTATAAAATGCCGTGTTGCAGTGTCTGTGAATCATTATACCTTTTCAGATGCTGCAGGATGGAAGTTACTGATGATTTCTATCTACCATCTCATGCCAGAGATCACCTTTTCAAGGCATATTTTTTCTCTAGTGCTCTACACTTTTAGAGACTGATACACTCAAGGAAAGTTCTAGAGGGCAAATCTGCCTTTTGCGATACTATATGACTTCACAGCTGAACCAAAATGTGCCTTTCCCCTCTTCCTGCTGCAGAAGAGTTAGAGAACTGTCTTTTAAAAATATTAGCTCTCAGATCAGGTTCACAGGTAAAAAATGAGAGAACAAAAGTTATTATTCACTGCAAATATTCTTCCAGGTCTGTTTTGCAGAGAACATGGTATTTTTTTATATTTACATCATCCCTTGGAACACTAGATGCAGATAAAAGTTTGGAGAGCGTGGCAAGTACCATTCCTACAGATAATGAGGCAGCCCTTGCAGTAAAGTGGAGATGCTCTTCAAGTGTCAGTTGACTTTGGCTTTTCTTGAGGCATCCAGTTATCTGAAAAGATAGGATAGGCTGACAAGTTCAGTTTTCCTTTGTCTGGGAGAAAAAGGAGGTGAGCCTATCTACAAATGTCACTTACTCGTGGCACTGAAATGAAGCATCTTTCAAACTGCATGATCCAATATACATCCAATGATGTATATTATCGCTGCTTGGCATCTGAGTTGACACCTGCCTGCGAGGTGAGAGGAATCTCAGACAGTACCAGGATCCCAGCAACGGCAGCCCTGACACGCATGCAGATGACCGTGTCCTGCCCTTCCGCAGCCCACACCAGACCGAGGGGAACCGTCTCTCACACGGCTAGTCGGCCTGGGCTCATTCAGGAACCACAGCACCATACCCTGCATCACTACATGGATGCAACTTTTCCAAATGTGAATATTTATACATATAAATACATCCTTTCTTTCATTTACGTCGACCATTTGTCTTCACCTTATGGATATAAGACTAAGCAGGAAGTCAGGCTAGCATGGGAATATTTCAGGAATATAACTTTGCAAACAGGTTAACTTTAGCACTTCAAGTAGCACTATTATGTGCTCTGCCAGATGTCAGTAGGTATTTCAGCATCAGGCCATGACGCATTGCGCAGCAGCATCCCGCAAAGCAGAGTAAACAACCCCGGAGGATGCGAACGTTTAACACATTACGCTAACATTTGCATCCCATTCCCAGCTGGCTTAGGCAGCGCCACACAGCCCTTCATTGTGCCGTACAGACACTTCCCTGCTCCCTGGCAGCTCCTTGCGCTGGGAGGGCTCACAGGGACCTTCTGCTCTGCCTTGCTCTGCGCTGCACCCCGCTGAACTTTACCGGGCGCCCCCGCGGTGAGCCGTAAGGCAGCCCGCGGGCACCCGCGGCCACCCTTCCCA
>VZSV01000081.1:806018-825760 GCA_013398735.1 Nothocercus julius
AACCGGCCGCGGCCGCCGCCAACCGCCCCACACTGCCCGTGCCCCGCCCCCAGGGAGCTGCTGCCCAATCGGAATGCCCGGCATGGCCACCAGCGCCAAATGCTGTCCAATCCGAGAGCATGCTGCCGCTGCCCAGTGAGAAGGGGCCAGCTGGCAGCGGGCCAGCCAATCACAGAGCACGGCGCGGCCGTGTCAGGAGACGCTGGCAGAGCCTCGCTGAGGGAGGGGGCGGCTGCTCAGAGCCAGGCGTGGGGCGGCAGCCTCGAGGTTCCGCAGGCCGTGCGTAAGAACGAGCGCAGTGAGTGTCCTGAGCGTTTCCCGGGGGCATCACTTCTGCTTTAGAAACAGGGCCACCGAGGTGCAGGGGAGTGCAAGGGCCTTGCTGCCAAAGCCTGAGGGACAAGCTGGATCCAGGCCCCGGGGTTCCGCCGTCACACCCTGCCACTTACTTTCCACCAGGACAGACTGCACTCCTGTGAAGAAAAAAGCTGGAAAAGGGGAGAGAGGGTTAACGCAGCCTCTCTGATAACAAGCAGATAAAATATATTTTAATTTTTCTTTCTGTGAAGTGTTTATTTTAGTGTATTCATTTCTTTACAAATATATTGGGGTAAAAATCCTCCTTTCTGACCTTTCAGTAAGCTGATAGTTTGGTGAGCTGATAGATTTACACTTAGACCACTTAAATATTAGGACAGATTTTGCCGTTGCCACTACTTCCATTTTATCTTTGCTTCACAACCTATAGAAAACGTTGTAATGGGACAGGCCTTACATCGTTCCAGCAAACAACGATCATGATTCACACCAGAAACTAGTTTCATAACAGGTTTTTGTTTGCTACCACTTTTTTAACATTGAAGTACAACTATTACCCACTAATCTGACTATTACTCATTGTCAATAGTCTTTGAGAAATCTTCTTCACTTGTTATGTTCAGGAACGTAAACAAATAGACTGTATTTCAGATAGTGTGAGTTAAGGTAAATGGCAACTTTAAAATCAGGGTTTTGTATGCTAGTCAAGTTTTAGCACATTCTGAGAAGCCTGCCCAAGTTCACCAGAATAGGTGCTTACTTGCTGTGTTTCTTCACAAAAGCAGTTTTTATCGCTTACCTGTCCAGGATTAGTATTTACTTCATACCAGCTGTTCAGCTGAAGTCAATAGGACTACAAAAGTAGTCACTGTTCATCACATAAGTCCTAAAGGAAGTAACATTTGGAAGAAAAAATGCATCCTCAGATTGTCTTCAGTTGTCTCATACCCTCCACGAACCTACTTGTTGTTCAAAAATCTTTTATAGTTTTTTTTTTTTTCTGCATGTGGATGACCAAAGTTCCAACACAAGGTCATCCAAGCAGCTGTCTCTTTATAAATGTGAATGTACTGTAGCAAAAGCTATCTCCTGTGAAATCTAATTTAATACATTAATGTGGATCCATAAAACAAAGTCACATATTGTATGAGCAAAGTTATTTACGGCACTAGAATCTTACTGATTACAGCAATAAATAATATAGTACGTATCACTGGGAGATAATGTAAAGTCAGTTAATCCACAGAAGCAATGAAAGGAATTGGAACAATTCTGCTATTACTCTAATGCAGTAGTTTCATAAAGGCAGCCTTCACAATTCCACTTTTCAAAGTGTCAAGCAATTTTGGTCTAATATTGTTTGCTATCCTGTTGCAAAGCACCCTCTACTCACTTGGTAATACTTTTTTGGAGATCCCTTGCTGTTCTTCATTGTATGAGTGAAACTGCCAGATGCTACTTCAAACCCATGGAATTGTAATTCTCTTCAATATTCCCAATGAGACCCTAGGAAATTTTCGGCTTCATCCAGGGCTACAAGTTCAGTCAGTAACAACTGTTTCAAGTTCCATGGCTGTTTATTTAGGCTTAACACTGGCAAACTGCAACAGCTTCTTTGTCTGAATCCTATGAAGACATTTTCACAGCATTATTTCAAAAGTAAAATCTATAGCTTTCCCTTGCTTTGTGATTTACATAACTTGGCTAATTTACATAAGCCAAGAGGAAGAAAACTGCTATTTACCTATAAAAAAATTTCTCGAAGAGCTTTCTAGCTGACTTATCTCCACTGCAGCTACAAGCGTTTCCCCGAATGAGAGGGAAAGAAGTCTCAAAATACATAATTATATTATTTCTGGACTTTAGCAGAACTGGACCAGGCCTTCTGCCCCTCCCTGCCTATCTTAATTTGTATAGAATCCAGACTATTTTCTCCTAATTTAAGGTTGGATTATGGCATTGATACACAGCAGTTTTTGTACTGCTGTACACTGAAAGAACCCTGCAAAACATTATGCTAAATGTCTTAATTACTTTCTCAGGCCTTCTAATGTGCAGGTGAACAGTTCCCCCTGCTGCACTGAGATAGACTTCTGTCTCCTCTAACCGAACACTTTTGTCCTTTATAACAGATGACTCAATGTAGAAGAACTAGCCTGGGAAAGGCTTTGCATTAACATATGGCAACCTGCACTAAAGATACAGATGTACCTAGTTATATTTAGGTTGCCAAGGGGATAAAGTTTCCTCACATTTATTCCCTTCAGTCCTGCTAAGACCAAGTATGATCTAGAATATAATATTGCTTTACTTTTCCAGTACTCAGTATAACGTCTCAGGAAATCATTATATTTAAAAAGATTCCCCAGTGTTTTAGGAGCCTGCTCAGTGAACACTAAATTTAAAATTTCTAGAAGCTACTTACGTATTCCCACTGCAAGGTGAACTGAGCAACAACAACAAAAAAAGACATGGTTGGGAATGTTCTTTCTAGGTTCTGCAGTAATTCTGCAGGGTCTGCCTTGAACTTGATCAGCTTAGGTGCTCAAATGTCACATATCTGAGCTTGGAAAATGTTCCCATCTAGTCTCCTTTTGGTGAACAAGTTTTAAAACTGTCTTGGTCTTTCAGGAATAGGGCTTGAAGTACCCCATCAGGAATGTATCTGAATTCCTCAGGAGAATGTCCCTTTATGTTTTTATGCACATTTCTGATATCTTCAAGTTGTATATTTACCATCTCTCTGGGAAACTTCAGAGAGTACTTATGTAAACTGTCAGGCTCAGAACAATAGGACAACTGTTTCTGCTACTGAGTACCTCATTAATTCAATATATTCTGTGTATCCACAGTGAATTGAGTGATTGTAGCAAGAGCTATGGGACTTAAATTATAAGTAAGTTGTAGTATGAAAATCAAGCCTGTTCTTCAGGTGTAATTGCGGTGTAGTTGGGTATCAGGGCTATGCCCGTTTGCAGACCTAGTGCTTGACGTTGGAACCACCTTGGGTGTTCCACACATTCCTCGGCTGCTCATCCATCCAGGTGAGAAGATGGATCAATTTGAAGCTCAGTGGTTGAGTGAACATGTGCCTGTGTTGGGGGGAACCCTGCTTTGAGGAGTCTCTCCCAAACCAACTGAAGATGCTGCTGCAAGGACTCCTGCAATGAAGACTCCTGTCACCTTTGATCAGTGACTGACCATCCTGTGCAGGAGATCTGATTCCCCATGAAGGTATTATCCTCTGCAAAGATCATAATAATTTATTTTCCTTTTAACAAGCCTTCTATCTGAGTGTTTCTGCAATATGATGAGGGGGAATGTGGATATAAAGATAGAATTTCCTCATCTCCTGCTCTTCTATTACCTTGTTGACTCCTCCATTGTACCTGTCTGATTTTAATGCATCTCTCCCTTACGCTCTCAGGTGAAGACAAAGTGCTATGAAAAATCGTGTTTTCAGGTGGGTTGCCCAGATACTCCTTTTTAAACAGTAAAGCTGCATATGGGCTTTTCTAATAACAGATTTTCTTAAAGTCCATAGAGAAATAAATACATTTCTCACAAGTAGTCAAACTGATCAGAACTGCTCAAAACGCAAAACTCTGCATAACGTGGGAATAATAACCCAAAATAAAAAACATTCACCTATGTTTGCTGAAAGAATAATCAAGCATTCATCAGTAGTTTCCTAGAGACTTGACTCTTGCTGCTCTGAACTTGCCTGCTTTTGACCTTCAGAACTCTCAATGTCAAAAACAGTGTTTTCTGTTCACCTGCAAATACCTGGAGCTTCTGTTTTGTCCAGTTGCCCTCAGTTGCTAAAAAAAACAAGGAAGAGCTACAGACAAGCTCTTTTTACCAGCCTGACTGCTCATCTCTCAGAGCTTGTACGCATCTTCTCAAATAATTGTATTCTCTTTAAGAAATATTCAGGGAGAAGTACTCAGGGCCAGAGTGAGATATTTTGGCACTCATGGGAGGTTGTTCATTTGTTTGTCTTCATTTGCTGAAAGAGAGCTAGAACTGGTACGTGAAAAGGCCCCCCCGTTGCAACTTTGGATTAATCAGAGAATTCACGCTGTTGAGAAGGTCTCATTTTGATCAGAACTTAGTGCTTTTACCATGTTTCCAGCCATTTTGTGTCCCCATGCTATGCTTGCTATGGTCCATGCATTCCCTCAGCTTTAATAGTTAATTTTCAATATTGAATATATCTACTCTGTTACAGCAGAAATTCAAAGTAAGCATGTTTGATTTGAAAAGATTAAAGTTATGTTATCCAAATAGAAGTGGACTGTCAAGAAGAGCTTTGAGAATTTCAAGGAGAAAAATAACATTGAAATTTTATTCCTTTTCTCTCCCTCTCTATGGATTTAGTTTTATACTCTGTAAATAGTCTAAGAATCAACCAAAATAAAAATCCAGCTATTTTTGTTTGCATAGAATTGAAAAATAACAGGTGTGTGTAGAAACTAGTCCAGAGTTGTATACTGTTTTATGAGAGCTATCAAAACTTATAAATGGAATGTATATTTGTCAAATTTTGTCAAGGGAATTAGGGAATGTATTTCCCTGAATTCCCTAAATACACAATCTAAAAGTACATGGGAAAGAATGTGGCTGCTGCAGATCTAGGTGTGGTTCTGAGTCCGTAAGTATACAAGCAGAAGTGCAATTTTGTTACTATAGTTTACATACTGATTTCAAATGAACTTTACTAGCTTTAATTCCATAAACACTCAAAACCTGCATTGCCACTGATAAAATGTTCTCCCCTGCTTCCAGCAGCACATATTTGTTCCTAGCCTGTGTGGTATTTATGCTCGCATATTTATATATACCATATCAAATGGTTATATATAAGCATTTTTCTGGCTAACCAGGAAATTAAACTGGAGAGCTAATCTTGCTTTAAACTAATCCTGTTTTTCTTGGCAGTTAAAACCAGTTTCACTTGCTTAATCCAGTTTAGTACTCTCAGAGTATTTGTCATTATTTCCATGATCAGAATTTGTCTTCTACTACATAAAACAATGCAAATTCTTCCATAATGATAAGTAATACCCATCTTAAGATACATTTCTGGAACTAAAATCTCGAAGTTGGCAGAATATGACAGATGTGTGGCCCCTTATCTGACTGTCCGGCTTCATTAGGGTATTCCAGGCTGGGCTGCCATCATTAAGCATCCAGAATGTTTCTGAAAATGCAGTCTTGGCTTTACTGTTAAGTCAGTTTAAATGAACACCAAGCCAAATGAAATAGCCAAGATGTACATGATGAGAGTTGTGCTTACTTGCAACCCGACATGAGAACAGCAAGAAGCAGTCTGCCAGACTGATAAAAGTGCATGACTATCTCTTGTCAGGGCACGCAGTTATTTCTCACAATTAAGAATGCATATTTTATGCCTACTTCGTAATTTGGGGAGTTGTTGTAATATACAAGTAGGTGCTCATCTTCCATTTATTTCTTCTTCTCTTTTTAAATATCTTTTGCTTTAGCAACCTTTAATTTCTATTTTTATCTTCAAAAAACAACCTTAGAGAGACTTGCTGGATTCTGAGTGAAACTGATAAAACCAAAGAAATTGGGAGATAATGGTAGAAATTCTCGTATGTATTTTTATTCTTCTTCCTCTGTCAGGTTTGAAATGTAAATTATGGGAACCTGCACAGTGTAGTGCTTAAAGATAAATGCGTGCAGTTTTAAGTCAAAAATCTCACAAGCGAAAAACTACACTGCAAGGATTCCTGGGCTCAGTCCATGTATTTCTAGCTTTGAAATGCCATAGAAGGCACAGTCCTTAAATTTTATCCAGAATATGACACGTCAAAACAATCTATGCAGCAAATTAATGCAAATGTACAGTATGTGACATTTATCTAAGGACCAGATAACTGGCTCTTTCTCTCTCCTATTATTTTTGATATTCCGCATTAATTAAATTCCAGATGTTTTTGATATTTATACTTTTTTTTGTCGACCAGTCTAGGAAATTCCATTAGTGATTTTTTTCGTAAAGATTCCAAATGGCTACCGGTCAAAACTCAAAAGCCATCGCCTTGCTTTTCAAGCCACATTTGCTGCTTCAAGAGCAGCAAGAGGAATTCTGCCTTGCTTGCCTGAATCTACCTCTTTCAACAGACTTTTGAGAAGGTTTGAAATTCTGCTACTTCCAAAACTACAGAGTTTTCTTCATAGAGACATATCAAACTTCTTTATCTTCTTTATCTGTTGCTGAGCTCTCTGAACAATATGCTAAATTCAAACATACATGAGAGGGGAAAGTTCAAGAAATTGCTAAGGGCAATACCTGCTTCAACAAATAGGTCTCACCTTGGAGAGTCAGGAAGTCAATGAAAATTGCAAGTGTCAGCTCATTATTTTTAAGCATTTCTATACTTAAAACCTTTATGCCACACGAACTTGATTCATTCTGTATCTCTTAAGGCACTGGGGTCCTAAGACTGTGGTAATTGAACTGTCTTGAGCATCGTCTCAGGTCCCTTGAAAGTTATGTCATCAAGCTTGCCTCGGTACTTCCTCTATTAGAGAGGTAATGCTCTCACCATGAAAACGTGCTGAGGATTTAGGTTATTGTGTTTATTTCTCTCTGCTGTGACATCCTTTGCTGAGGCTCTGTCCGGATCCCATGTAGAGCTTGAGCTTTTTTTTTCTATAATTAAAGGCCCTATTTGTCGTCTCTCGCCCATAGCCTCAACACTGACCTGCAATATGGATCAGAGACTGTCCACATTCCCTCACTCTCGGGGATATTCCACAGCCAGGGATGGTAAATAACTACCTTTTAAATGCTTCACTATCAGTTCAAGTAAGGGTATCTTATAAACTGTTTGGTCCACCTGTGTCCAATTTATGCTTGCGTTCTTTTAAATCCTTCTTATCAATATTCTTTGGCAGGAAATACAAACTCAGTAAATCCCAGATCCACTGTCACAAGTTTAAACTGAGATGAGGAAGCTACTGTGCTACGGGATTTCTGACACTTAGCAGGAGACAAGCACAGACTTTGGCCTTGTAGTCTAAGTAGATGAAGATAAGGCAAGTACAGAACGATAAAGCAGCGTGACTGAGTTCAGAGCAGTGGCACAACTGAAAGAGTCTGGATTCTGCAGGGCAGTCCAGAGCCCTGCAAGGTGCCCTCTCTTACTGAACAAATAGACAGGAATCGTGGGCTGCAGCCTTCAGCTACTACTCCTTTGCCCAGAGGAGAAAATGTTTAACCTTCTGCTGCCAGGAAAGCTTATATAGCATCAGACTAAATGACAGGTTTTGAACAAAAATATAGCTCTGACTTGTAATCCTGGATTCTATTTCAAAACTATCATGACTTAAAGGTCAAGAGATGCCACTCTTCTTATTTCTAGCAGACTCCTGTTTTCCTTTAGAGATCTAATAGTTCAATCTTTAAGTTCTTCCTCAGCTATATGATTCCATTTCCTTCTGTAATGTGCATAAAAGCAAATGCATTTTCTCTCAGTAAGTCTAGAGGATTCTGCTATTTAGAAATACTTCTGAAAAAGAAGTGAATCATATATTATTGAAACCACAAGTATTATTGAATCACACAAGTACTGAGACATCCAGTCACTCTGGAGTACACTTGATTTTTTTTCTGTTGAACAAAAACCTACAGCAAAAAATAAATATATAAAAGGAGCAGAGACAAATAACACAGAGCTGAAAATTTGTTTCTCAGAACATTACACGAATATCTCTGATAAATAATTCTTCCCTAGTATTGTTTGCCCAAGAATATTGGTATACAAAGCCAGTTGTTACTTCTAAGACTTTGTTCAGCCAAACCTTTTCTCCAAACCAGAGTTTCATGAAGACGCTGTTAGTCATGGTTCTCTCTATATGGCTTAAACTGCTAAGATATGGGGGCTTTGATGGTGCCTGCTATTTTGATACTCTTCAGTAAAAAGCATAATGAATGTTTAATGGCTGATAGCTGCTACTCTCGCGTTTGTCTAAGATAAGGAACAGTAGCGATGCCATGCTATTGCTATGTTGGCTTCGGGCGCGATGTCCTGGGCACCTCCGTACCAGATAGGAGTGGGAGGTGTTTCACAAGGGCACGGCAGCAGTCGTGTGTCTCCAGACTAGCAGCATAACAATACCAGTGCAGTGTATCCTGCAGCCCATTGAAAGCTGCGGCACTGGCAGTATCTATCATCCAAATCAGTGTAGAAGCAATGTGAGTAGAGCTCTTCTCTTGTGCTCTCTTCACATGCAGAGAGGAGGTTAGAAGCCGAAAGTTAGCTACAAGTTTGTTTTGTGTCTGTGTCTTTGACTGAGTTGTGAATAAAGACAGCTGGAGACGGGATCTGATAAAGAATTGGTACAGCCCCATAGCACTTGATTATCTGACAGGGGAGCATCGATGAATCTGCAAAAAGGATCATTTGTCTTGCATTGCCATAGCAACCACATAATTTAGATCTGTGTGCATTCATGTGAGCGCATGTGTTTGTCACCCTTGTTTCCATGGCAAGACTGTAGCATCTTACAGAAATAGGAAATGCTCCCTCTGATCTCGTTCATCCCCGCTGCTGTGCTGAAGCGGTTAGATTGCAGGCTGCTGAGGCAGATGAATCACTGCAGTACTCTCAGGCTGATGAGAGCTGTTCAGATCTCCTGCATTATCTACCCCAAAACTAAGTAGTAGCCTGACATTTCACTAATCTGAAGGGCACAGTGCAAAAGATAAGGAGCAGAGGCCACCAGAAAGTTGAGATGCTTCTTCAGTGCAAACATAAGTCCCAGAGGCCATAATGCATAAATCTCAGGATGAAGAAAAAATAATTCTAAAAAGATGAGACAATTCTCCTTCTCCTTTCTTTCCTTTTCTTGCTCCATAAATCATTTTATTTATATAATGAAGTAAAATAAAGAAAGCTAGATTGAGAAAACACTTTTTTTCTGGGAAACTCTAGAATGATTGATGTTGTGCAAAAATAGTATCTAAGTAAAAAAACTTTCAGGGATGACTTACTGAAATCCACTGAAAGATTGGATTGGGATACTGCAAAATGCCAACTATTCAGGCTAAATTAATTAATTAAATATTTGGAGATGGCCATGAGTAGTTAGAACTGAACAGAAGAAAAAAAAAAGCATACGATTGTCTTCAGTGTAAGCACGCACTCCATGCTATAAATAGAAATGAGTTACGAATAACAATGTAGCCCACATATCTAAAGACAGAACAGAGTTCTTCAGCCTAAATAGTGGAACTCTTATCTGCCTGCCGTGGCATTTGTATGACAATGTATTAGCACTGCAGTAGAATAATAATTCTTGGCTGATTGTAAGCAAACCATTTTTCTAAGTCTTGTGTTCCATTCTTTTTTAAGATAAAGCACTGGCGAGCTGCTGTACAATGAACATGTATAGCATGAAGTGTCTAATAGAATTTAGATTTATATAGTACCTTTCATACTCAAGTTGTCCCGAAGTACATTGCTTTAATGCAATAAGTCAGAAACTGTTTGTGCTGTGCTTGTGTGAAGCAAGCATTGACTGTCATGAGGCAGCAGCTACAGCTCACACAGAGAACTGGCTATCTTTTTATAAACAAAAACGAATAAATAAATACTGGCTTTGGAACTGGCATTGGAAATGTGCCTGTGAGTTGCTATTTCCATGTAAAGAATCAATTGTGTGGACAGTTACCCTGATGAATCAGTTACCTGTGTAAGATAGATTTTGCAAGGTCAGATCCTGTGGCTGCCACAAGGGAGACTGACACATCCTGTCTCTGCAGAAGGGGAGAGGTCAGGTCCAAGCTTAATGCTGCTGAGAGATTGGAAAAAAAACTCTGGACCTTCACTTTAAACAATTCATTTCCCTTCAGCTACATTCATTCCAGGTTCTGCAGTACTGGTCTGGGATCTTCTGCTGGTGCTGCAATTCATATCCATCAGACTTAGAGGCCAGGGGTACCATCACTGCCTGAGCTCTCTTGATAGCCTCAAATTAAGGTCGTCTTCCACCAGGATGCAAATGGAGGGAGAGGGATTGCGGAGCAGCAGTCAGCTGTGTAAAGAGGGACAAATATGTGAAATGTGTTTTTCTGCCTTCTCTCTTCATCAAGATTTTCTGAGTATTTTTGTTGTGCCCTTCACCTTGGCATTTGAGCAAATCATATTTGCTTAAATATGATAATTTTAATATTGTCAGGTACATGGTTAGATTGACAGTTGCTATGGTGATGAAGTAGGGAGGTTTATTTTAAAAATGGACAGAGTTGTCTCTCTCTTACATGAAATTCCAAATCTGGTACACTGCAAAGAAGATGAAAATGCTGATCAGAGTGCTTAATGTCCTGTGGCAGAGCAAGGGCTGTCTCTTCACTCAGCTGGAAAAGCAGAGATACAATTTCGCTTTTCTTGAAAATTGGTAGGAATGCTTATTGTGTTAAGGTATTTGTCCTTGGTCAATTGAAGTATAGATGAGAAGTGTGAGTCTTATCACTTTGTTGTGAATATTTTGTGGTTTGCATAGTCTGAAATATTACTTTCTCTTGCCTTTTCAGATTTGAAACCTTGGCAATACACGAACAGCACAGTTACTCAAAGTTATTTCCATAGATCTTGCCTGGTTCAAAATGTGTTTCATAGATATGACATAAGCTAATTCAAAATTTCCAGCTGTCTGTAGGTCTTGACCCAAATGATCCTGTGATGCTCTTGCTGCAAAAGATGAAGCAGATCACTGTACTTGCCATTGGAACAGTGTGAGCAGGTCTGTTCAGCATGTTGCTGCATGCCTTTTGTGTTAAATCTCATCCAGCCGTACTTCAAATTGCCTGTCTGTGGTGTCTATACGTTTCTTGCTTTGAATCCATCTCAGAGGTGGCTGCAATTCTATAGTGTTGTATCTAAAACACAGCAGAATAATTTCAGACAAATGTGGATGAATTGCAAGGTGGGGAAGCTGCATACTGTAAACACGTTTTCTGTTTTACTCTGTTGTAAGTCATCACACTGAATTATATTTCTATTTGGAGTGAGGAACTGTTGTTCTTCAAGATACTCAGCTATGTCTCATGCTAGAGGGAAGAACAAACATTAAATATGATCAAATGCCGTGCCTGTGGTGAGGAACCCCCAAAACGCCTCGCTAAACTGAGTGAGCAAAAATATGGTGCATAAACTACAGTGTAGATAAATGTAAGTTAAAGCATATGTGAGGAATATGTGGTGCTGAACTCAGGTAAGGCAGAATGAAGATAATCTGAAGTTTAGAAAAACTTGAAGTCAGTGAATAAACAGAATTCTGAAATACTGTTCACCAAATCCCCAATATGAGAACTAGAAAGCAATCAGTGAGACTAGGAGTAGGTTGGTTTAAAATAAATAAATCTACATAGTTCTCACCCAACAGCTCATGAACTTCTGGAGCTTGGTGCCGCAGGAGACTGAACATTAAAAGGGTCAGTGGGCGCCAAAAAGGATTAGACAAATTCCTGAACAGCAGATCCATGGATACTAAAGATACTAGGAAAGGATTTGCCTTCTCAAATCTTTAATACAACTCTTTTAGATGCTGGGGCAGTAAAAGGGGAATGGGCAGCAAAAATTGATAAGCATCAGATGCTTGAATAATATTGCCTCTTGGTTGCCATGTGAAAGAGAAAATACTTGACTAGATGGGTGATTACACTAGCCTAGTAATACAGTTATATTATCGGTTTGGTAGTCTTTTTACTCGTCTTAAATTTTAAATATAAGTGCATCCTTCAGATATCAGTCTTAGATAAAGATTTATTTACCTTCCTGTACGAAAAATACATGCTGTAAGCAGTTTCTAGTGACAACTAGTAAACCAGACTGAGAGAGAGAATGTAAAGAGTAAACAATGTTGTTGCATCAATTTATAAATATCTCTTATTAAATATTAAAAGCAGTTGCTTAATGATAACATTATGAAATGAGTCGGATGCATTTGCAAGAGGTTTGGAATAACCACATATCATCGGAGGATTTCCTTGGAAATTACAGAAAGAATATTTGTGTGAATTTTCCTCAGAAAAAAATCTTTTCTCATCTTAAAAAATCCTACAGCCATGTTTCACTGATAAATAGCACAGTGTTGCAATGGAGTCCTGAGCATTGTAATTTATGCTCCATGCATAAATTCTATTGTAATTTATGCTCTGTGCAGTCCTACTACATGTCTCTGGGATTGCATAATACAAATCAGAAACTGCTAAGCAGTAACTTTAAGATTCTTTACAGTATATATTAGGAAATAACAGACCTCAAAGTCACTACCCTGAGAGCAATAGAATAGAGGTAACTTCAATTCACCTTGATCCTCCCTTTCTGGAGTACTTTCAGGACAGGCACAGCCATAATTTTGCCAGGCAGCACCGTAAAGTATCATTGTATTCCCAGAAGAGCCATGTCAGTAACTGCATGAGCCTCCTCCTCTGACCCTGGTGTTCTAGTCTGGTGCAGATCATCCACGCTAGATGGATGGTGTCTGCCTTGCTAAACGTAGGCCCTTGGGTGCAGGTGTAGCTACATGACCAAGGGAATCTACCATGCCTGATGAGAAAATGTGCTGCTCCTATATGCAGTAAGCAGTAGTTAAGGCTGAAAAGAATCTGTTCCCTGCCCTTTACTCCCTCAGTCCTGCCACTACTTTCCCATGTAATGTTGTACAAGTGCCTTGTGTTCTCTTCAGCTCATTTTTCCTGTCCATAAAACAGAGATTCATCTTCCTGTGCTTAATTAGTTCAATCTTTAGAAGAATATGCTTTGGTAGTGTTAAGTATTGCTGTTTCTGTGAAATAGGCTGCATATACCTGGTTTGCTATATCTTAACAGGCTACATTACACAGCAGTGTAACTCAAAGTAATCTAATCTCATGGGAAAAACAAGATGGAAAAACACCAAAAAGCCCTAAGAAGCCACACCAGTGCTTAGCTACCAATTGATTAATTTATTATAGCTTTAAAATAAAGATGTTATAAAAGTAGACATGAATGACAGTGTGGGCCATATATCATAGGTATAGGTATATGTTGCAATGTCTCAACATGATCTGTTACTTATTTTGGCCCCTGTGAAGTGTGTTCATCCACCAGGCCTGCACATCTATTGTGTCAGCTTTTGTATTGCACTTTTACTTTTAGATGCACAGGGAGAAAGAATAAGAAATAATTTTTCTTACTATGAAATGGTCACTTAGGAGAATACCATACTATTTCACATACAGGGAGGAATTATTCTTTGACAGGCTTGTCTCTGCAATGGAAAGGTGTGTTGGTGAGCTCCACAGTAACAGCAGCCCAAACTTGTATACAATTTGAACACTAATGATCTCCTTCTGTTGCCTGCAGTGTTGAGTTGTGCTTCCCTCCGTCCTCATCTGTGTCTCAGTGCCGCGGGAGCCAACACGCAATCACTCATAGAATGTTCTTGGCAGCTGCAGGACCCAGGTGACCAACTTTGGAATATATTACACTTTTACAGGGTGACATTTGGGTCTCTGACTTGTGTCTTTGGCATGCCTTTTTAGCACTACAGGTGCAGAAGTGTCTGGCGGCTTGGTAGAGGGTCAGCCTGTTGATTTTGTGCTTCTAGACACAATTTGTCACTCAGCTCGCCTTGCATTGCATGACTTGTTTTTTCCCTCCTTACTGAGTGTTTTAGAAAAAGATTATGCTTTTCTTCTACAAGATTTATATACAATTTCTATCTCTTCCAGGTAAAAAGAGGTAAAAAGGCTTCTCTTTACACGTATTAGTTTGGTGTAGAAATATCCATGCAGACTCTATCATCTCTAGGTATCTAGGTATCTACCTCTAGCATATAAAGCACTGAGTCATAAGCACCTATAATCAAAACACACTAAAAATAATTCTTTTTTCCTTTTCTTATTCTTTCCTTTTTTTCCCCTCCAAAGCTCAGAAGTTTGTGTAGTATTATGTGTCATGTCTCTGAGGAGGACTTTTTTAATCTCTTAAGTCTCTCTGACTTTGAGATCTGTACCTTCTGACTTCTGTGATAAGGAAGCATAAAAGATAAAGATTTCTTAAAGGGAGATTTTTTTTTTAATAGCCCAAAGAATAATATCTATAGTTTCTTGGGGATCAATGTTCTTTAATAATTTGTCAGGCTACCTTTGAAGAGCATGCAAACATTTTCCCCCCCAAAAAGTGTTATTATGGATAACCCCGTCCCTCAGCACAAATCTTTGGATATTACTAATAAATCACATTTCATTGCCACAGATGCCCTGGCAGCTGTATAGAAATCCATCAGTAGCTGAAGCTGTTGAAACATGACTGACAATCAGTCTGCTGGGAAAATAAAACAAAAAGCGTTAATCCTGAAATAAAGGAAATGCAGATGACTAATTTTAATGAAGAATAAAACCAAAATAAAATAACAAAAACTACATGGCATAACAAAGAAAACTGAAAAAAAAAAAAAAAAAAAAACCTTTTCCAAAGTCCAAATTGTTTAGGAAATGGATTTGCAACTCTAATTAGCCTGTTCTAGCAGAGATGTTTTATTTGGTGAGACAAGAATTTTTTCTCAGCATGGCAAGACAGAAGTATTAATTTTCTCACCAGTCATCCTGGTCAGCTAGTGGTATTTCCAGACTTCCCAACTTTACTTCCGCAGGTTCAATGATGCTCTTTAAATATTATCCAAATGAAGGAGAGGTTTGATTTAAAATATTACACAAAATCCCAAAGAGAGAAGTTAACATAACCTTTTTTATATGTGGTAAACCTTTGTTTTGTATGCATATATCTCAAAATTGATCACTAATTGGGAATTTTGTGTTAAAAAGTTAATTGATCATAATTCTGATTTGATTTGCTTAAAATGCTGTGATTCAGGAGTAGGTGGTAGAGGAAATTTCATAATGTGGTATTTCAAGCTTGCCACACTGAAACACATGTCAAAATTCCTGTGTCTGTACTGCTTTGAAAATGACCTTGCAGTTCCCAGAAGTTCTCCAAATCACAGTGCACGTCCAGGTGTGGCTAGGGGTCGAACCGCAGAACCAGCGAGGAGCTGAGACCGGCAGGGCCCTCAGGAGGTGGTGCAGCCCGACCCTGCTCGAGCGGAGGGGCCTGGAGCAGGCTGCCCACGACCGCCCATCGCACGAGGCCGGACACTGCAAACACTCTGCTCTGCCAGTGTCTGATCATCCGCACAGTAAAAAGAGAATTTCCTGCACTATAGTTTTATGTTCTCATCACACACACATAGCCTTACAATAGAATAATACTTTTTGACGAAAAATACAGTTTTTCTTAATATCTCAGGTATTTCTCATTCAGATTTTCAGTGCCCTCAGATTATGATTAGCATCTTCCGCAAGCAACATTTATTTTCATCTTTCATTAATTTGTAAGCAATATAGTATTTCCCAGTTAACAGTAGCAGTAGCAACTGCAGATTATGATGCATAGTAAATGTTCAACCCATTTGATTTTCATACATCAAAAATATTTTTTTATGTTTTCATTGCTGATTCAGTTCCATCACCATCTTAACCATAATCAAATCGTTAATGCATTAGCAATGCAGTAGTAGCCAATTATTCGAAAAATTATATTTTCGTATTTTGAAGTATCAAAAATCATAGAGAAATATATTCACTTTTAAATCAAGGCTTTATTTTTTATCTCATTTGAAACAGTAGTTAATTATGAGTATCAGCATAACTATTAGTATCAATAATAGTAAAGATTACAGTGTACATAAATATAAATTTATATTTATGTAAAACTTTTATTGTATCCAGACAGTTCATTTTAACCATGCAACTCTATTTGCTTTGCTGTTGCAATCAAGTGATCTTTGTGAATGATTGTGGATAATACTGTGGTACATCTTTATTGCTTCTGCAACAGCTACTATATCATTTTCTGTATCTTTCTCTTAGCAAGATAAATATTTCTGGGAATTCTGTTCCAGCTATATTAGAATTATTTTTATGACCCACTCCATTTGCATGATGTCTTACATCTGACAGCCCACCATGCGTAACTGGGAAATTTCTTCTGCATAAACAGAAGGAAGCCCATGGCAATTATTGCTGTCTTTATTGATACATGCCAGATCATTTCCTCAAACATGCTAGAAAATACAAAGCTTTTTGTGAGGGATAAGAGGGACATATTTTCATTATTAAGTGACTGTGATACAATAGGAACGTAAGTCAGCCTCTAAAACAGCACATAAATAATAGGTAAGGTCATCCATAAATTCTGATTATGCTCTCTTTTTGCTATAACTATACCTCAGCTTTACTGCAAAATAAATACGTGGGATAAAATAATCTTCACACAGCAAAAAGGCTGAGTATGTAGGATATTCATAACTGAAATTTCCTTAGAATTTATTTGAAAATGCTTTTCAAACTTACAATTGCAATGGCATTGAAGTAACTTGTATATGAAATTTATAGAAAATTTTGACTTTTAAAGTGCCAGGCATTATAATTTGAGATCACAACATACTTGATCTTAAGAAGCCAATTGTTTGGGGAAATGAAACAGCTTTCATCAGAGATAGGTCAGCGATCAGAGTTAGAAGTTCCTCCTGGAATGTAAATAGTCAAGGTGTGTCTCTCATTCTCGGCACTTGGCTTCACTTCAGCCAGATCTTGAGATGTCCTCGGACATTTCACAGAAGTGCTCAGGAAATCTCTTCCCCCAGGTTTTGGAGGGACTCTTCTCGCTTTGTTCTCCTCTGAAACTTCCTGTCCTCTCCTCTTGAGATGCTCAAATGGAGCCCACGACTTTTTTTCCTAGTTTCACTGCATAAATCAGAATCTCCTTCTAGAGTCTCTTCAGCAGCACAATAACTGCAGAACACTGAAATCCCCCTTTTTTTATAAAATAGACTTTCAACTATGAGGTAAAAATTCCAGAAAGCTCAATATCCCCACTAAAAATGTCTTTCTTGACATGACCTTCAGTTTAGACTGTCAGACCCTGTCAAAGACCCTACTTGGCACAGTGCTCAGTGCATCTTAACAATAAAATGCAGTATTGACCGCATCTGAAGTGAATTCTTCAAAAATATTTTCTTCACCTGGGGTACAAGCAGTACTTTCAGAGGCACAGTCTGAAACATGGTGCCTGACCCACAATTCTCATTGTAAGCAGCTCGTTTCAATGCATTCCTAGCAAGGCAGACTGTTCCTACAACAGCACGCGAGATTTCCTGTTAAGCTTTATAATTATTTCTGTTAGCTTTACTTTGAGAACAAGATTTAATTAACTGTATCGTTGCTTTGTTGCTTTTCAAAAGTATGACTGATTGATTGATTCACCATTTTCTTTATTCTTCTGACAAATGAATAAGATAGGGACAACCGTCATAATGAGGGATGCAGGATTATCCTACAGGACAAACCAAAGAAGTTGGGCAGGGCTGGCCACCTTATGCAGAGGAAACCTCCAGTTTTCTTCTGTCCTGCCGCTCCATCCCTTGGCTGGACACAGCGCTGTACTAGCTCCACAGCGCTGCTTTGCAATACTTGAAATACTTCGAATTCTACAAATGAACAAAATTTTGCATATGCCAAGTCAGCAGACAGAGTGAGCTCTCCCGGGGTGTCTTGCAGAGAATTCACTGCAGTCTATGAAAGTAATCTAAGTGGAACTGGATCAGCTTCAAGAAATTGTCCAGGCGTGGAGGTTCCCATTAGAACAGGACAGAAACCCAGCTGCCTTTTCTCCTGAGGCTCCCAGTGGCCCTTAACACAGGCAAGGGCACTAGATTAAAGGTTGAACTGCAGCATGAGTTTGATTGTTTTTCGCAAAGATCTGGAATATTGACTTGCAGTCTGCACACTGATTGCCTGTGGCATCTTCGTGAGAGGAGTTTTGAACAACTGAGGTTCGTCACAGGATTCTGCAAGAGAAATTAACCATTATCTGGTGCATTTTCCAGTAGTCACAAAAAAAATGAGGAAAGCTGGCTGCAGATTTCAGGGTAATTGCTGTATAAACTGATGCAGACACTTACCACTAAGGACAAGTGAGGCCTAGGGCCTTACCCAACACAGTGTCTGCACAGACATCTTTTGGTTTCGTGCCATACAACCTCATCTGCCAACTTCATTCCATATCGTTTTACCTCTAGGTAAGATAAACAGGATGGAGTCATCTTTGCTTTCCGGTGAGTTTTGTCTGTTTATCCTGGCTTTGAATTTCAGCTGAGACATTGGGTGCAGATAGATATTTTTCAGATAGTAGCTGATGAACTTAGCTTTGTTAATTAGCTTTTGACCAAAATAAGTCTTTTTGTAAAATCTCAACCATTACAAGTGTAAAGACAGGGAGGATTTGGTCAGCATGGTAGAAGTTGGAGTGTCCGTTGACTTCACAGTCATTTGAATCAGATCTTTAAAACGTACACTAATCTAAATTTTGAAAATTGTATAAATGTTTTGATGCCTAAGAACTGTAGTCAGTGAAAGATAAAACAAATATTGGGAGGTATTGCAAAGGCATTAAAAATACTTGGGATTGGTTTTAAGTAAATAATAATGCTGGCAGCTGATGTAGTACTTGTGTAGCATGGGAATGTGGTGGTATTTCCCCTAAGAATGAAGGACTGTTGTTGAATCATAAAGAGCCATAGGAGCTAGGGGAGGAAAAGAGAAGAGGAAAAAGAAACAAGCAAAAAAATATGCAGTTACTAGCTGGAATTTTATTATAGGGAAAGGAACATGAAGAATTATACAGAATGAATTTTTTTGTTTTGAATGTATGCAGATGAAACCTAAAATTACTCAAATATTTACATTTTTGTCAATGGCTTTAATCCATTTTGACATTTAATTGTACAAAGTCATTTCCACAACAAGAGTATCTGTATTTTTTAAAATAAATTGTGTTTTGAAATTAAGAAAAAAAAAAAAAAGGCAGCACATAAAAAGCTGCAGATGGAGTTTTTATATTCAGTTGTTTTCTCAGTAGAGAGAATATTGAATCCTTCACCCATTAAATGCAACCTCACCACAGATTTGCCGCACCTGCTATTTTACATTTCCGTATATTTGATACTGAATATTTATGGCCCATTCAAAACGAAGTGCAGGCCAGCCTCCTGCGTGGGTTGTCACAGCCCGGTGATGACACCTACAGGACGGAGCTGTCAGCGTGCAGGCCGTTAGCCAAAAACTGCCTCCCTTTAACGTGCCGAGAGCTAACGGGCGTAAAGCGAGATACACCAACATTGTAATAGCTCTTTCTCTACTCATTTACTAAGTAATCGAAGACTGGAATGCACGAAGTCCTCCCACAAATTTTGGAAACGTACATGGGTAGCCAAGGGCTTCTGGGTGGCGCCAGTTTCCGGCAGCCGCCGCCGGCAGCCGGGCCGCGCGTGTGCGAGCGGCCAGC
>VZSV01000081.1:825773-839444 GCA_013398735.1 Nothocercus julius
GCCCCCGAGCACCTCCCCGCGCAGCTCGCCGGACGGGGCTGCGCCGGGGCCCTGTCCGCACACGGTCGCCCATGCTGGCCTGGCAGCTCCTGGCCGACTACAAACGGTCTCACATGCGGACCAGGATCTGACCACGAATCTTTAGGCTTTTTTCATGTTCCTCGGTCAATAAAAAGTGGAGTTGTTTGGGGAAAAAAATGGCCCTTTCAGTAATGGAAACATGAGATGGCCATGCGCTTGAATAGCTTCCAACCTCTTCTTTGCAGTTGGCTGCAATTTCTTGTACCTGCATAGCCGTGAGCATGGGCCTTGCCCTCCGAGAGCCTGCGCAGATGGTTGCAGTCAGCCCGGCACGCAGAGCGAATGCCTGCACTGCTGCGTCTTGTCACGCCGCGACCGACACCGGGCTGCTTGGCTCAGGTTTTCTTTGGTGAGGAACAGCTTTTAGCAGGACTGTGCTGGCATGCTTTATACTTATTTTCCCAAACACAGTATTAAGTAGTAACCAAAGATGAATCATAATGCTGTGGTTGGTAGAGTCTTCAGTATCTCAAGCATCAGTCCTTTGCAGCAACAAAATCTGTTCAAGTTTGTGAGGATCCATTTCTCATATTTTCCTCCCTCTAACAAAACAGAATTGTAAAACATGCAGTAACAAAAATGGTCTTGGTCCGAAAATTGTTTTGGCAATCAGCAGTTCACAAGTTAAGACCCGTGCTCTAAGATTCCATTTCAAATAGAAGTAATTTGAGGCACTTTCATCAATTAAACAATAAAACAATTCAGAATTTAAAAGCATAAAAAAAAAAAGCAGCTGAAAGCAGGAAAACCATCAGGATTGGTCAAAGCTGTGAAGAAAATGATCAAGTAGTACAGAGCCAGCAAAAAAGGATCAAACAACAGATTAGAGAGGGAATCGGAAAGAAGGTGTGATCTATACGTGGGAATCTTTGAAAAACTGAAAATTTATCTAGTGTCAGTGAGATTACTTATTTTCCTCAGGCACTTTAACCTTAAAAGAAAAAAAATCTTATTTTGCCTCAAAAATTAATCAGAAAATTTTCAAAGCCATATGGATGTTTTATTTTTGTCTTGAGTGTGTTGCCATGCAACTTAAAGAGGAATCAGCTCCCTTGCAATGATTGCTATGAAACTTCCATCCAATTCACTTCATTGTGTTACTTGTTATGAGTTTTGAATGACCTCATATCCATCTGCCTATATTCTATTTAGTTCTCTTGCTACTAAACAAGCAAACCATAGCATCTTGACCTTTACTTTATTGTCCCTTTTCCTCAGCAGTGCTATTAAAGATACCGGAGATAGACTAGTACTTGTAGTGACTATTAAATCTGCAGCCTATTCCAGATCCTTATTTTATTCTTTTTATGTAGCATGCTGCTACATAAACCAAAGAGATCTGAAGAGTCTTTGGGTATAAATACTGGTTTTCTGAGATATTTGGATGCAACAAATGAAGAAAAAAGGTCCAATAACTAGACATCAGATATGAAAATATGTATTTCTAAAAAAAAAAAAAAAAACACACAAAACGTTGGAACAGATTAGTAGGAGGTGCAGTCGGTCATTCTCCATGTTCAGAGATATTTAAGACAACCTGGGTAAATTGCCGGATGTCAGATGAAACTCACTGGGTCAGGAGTAAGGGTGGAGAAAAAATGTTAGAGCAAGAGGACTGAACAGTCATTAATGAAATGAAAACATTCAGCATCCAAGAAGAGACGGACCATTAAAGTTTGCATGAGCGAAATATTAGCAGGAAAAAATGTTCTTTAAAATTAAAAACAGGAGAAAAAGGAAGCTAATTCTCTGATAAACCATTTTTGTAATGAGCTGGGATCAAAGGGCAAACTGCAGTGCATTAAGCACTGATGTCTGTTGCCATTATGCTCCTGAAAGTGATCTGTACCACATCATCCCGCAGCTGTGAAGAGGAAAAGAAGCAGTTCCCAATTTGTTAATTGCGGCTTTAAATGGACTGGTTCAAGCACAGTGTGCTCCGCTTCATAAAGCATTCATTGGGGACCTGCTGTAACAGTTTATGTTTTGTATTTCCATGCAGAATACTAATTCTTCTGTACAAAGACAAGGTAAACAGGTACACCCAACACTTTTTAAACAAAACTGGAGAAGATAATACAATTTCTAAGATTAAGAAATTCAAGGAAAAGCTATTATTCTGCTGAAGGCAGGAAATTCCTACCAGTACTTGAGGAATTGCCATAGTTAATTTGGGGAATAATGGGCTTTCAAAAGAAGATGCACAAAGGGAAGGGGCTTTTTGGCAGTGAAGAGATTTTCCAAACTTCATAGCAAGCTTTTGCTCACAGTTCTTACGCCTTGTCTTTCTTACCATAGGGATTTCATACCCCGTGCCTATAGAGGCAAAACAAGGTATTCTGTAATGGAAACCAATGAAGACAGGGTTTTGGTTCAAGACAGTGCTGAACACTGTCTCTAGGGAGAGAAGACACCAAGGAGGCTACCTAGCTGAGCTGAGGAAGTTCCTGGATGTACCCAGTTAAGTAAAGATGAATTGCTAAAGTAGCTTGGGGAAATAGCACTGACAGGTGAGTACAGACCAGCAGTCCCTCGCAAAACAGCTCTAAGCCAGGGATTTGCTTTACTGCTGTTTGCTGAGGTGCTTTGAGAGCAGGCTTTTGGGGAGAGAGAGAAGGGGTGCAGCACAGGGGTTTTGTCTTTAGGCCATGCCATAGCTGGTGAATATAAGGGGGATGCCTTGTCTTAGTGTTACTTTAGGTGGGACAAGTAATGAGGAATAACAGAAGGCAACAAATATATTGGTCTCAGGGCAACCCTTGGCACTGTTGCTGACAGTGAGCTTCTCATGTCAGCTTGAAGAAGCAGCGACAGAAGCCAGAGGAGACTGCAGAAGGGATGCAGAGGGAAGAGGGAAGAGCACTGCCCTGCAGGCAGTGCATGGCAGTGCTCCCCGGGAAGAGCACTGCACTCCAGGCCTGAAGCTGCTCGTCCACACCTTGCACAGGGGCAGGCGTGAGAGAAGTCAGCAGGACCTGCAGCACAGTCAGAAGGGGTAGGGCTGTCTTTGCACTCTGATTTCCATATCTCTTTTGGTGCTGTGTTTCTCAGGTTTGCCTGAGAACTCTGCCCCAATAAATTTGGCAGGGTATTATTAGGTTTTCTCTTTTAGTTCCACCTTGGGAGAGCATGGTGGTATGCTTAATAATCAGGCATTCCTGAATTGTTAAAAATATGAATAAACAGATTATATATTTTAAGCTATAATAACTCATGTATGATGCACTGCTGCTTTCTCAGTAGAGAGAAGTTGTGGATCATATTAATGAGAGTGTTGGCTTTGGTTTTTCAAGGAAAGAAGGCAAACAAACAGCTCTGCCTCCTGGAGCTGCTACTTTCTCTTCTTCTATTTCAGTATTTTTTTAATCTGAGATAAAAGTCAAACTTACCTGTGTCTCTGAACTATTTTGTGGAACAACATCACAGAATGATTTTAGGGATAGTGAGCAGCCAAGGAAAGCCTGTATACAAGTTGCATCAGCAGTAAGGACAGCAACACAAAAGAGTAAATCTCTAGATTGTAACTTATTATAAATTGTAATGAAAATGCAGAGAGGAATTTTTATTTCCTCCTTCTGAGCTTATGTGTAATTTTAACATGGGCATTTTATTTAAAAACAAAACAAAAAAAAAAGCAGACTGAGTTACGAATCATCCATGGCAAAAGAACGACTCACACACGTTGGCAGAGTGACCCATGGTTAGTTTATTTGTTGGCAGCAAATGAAGTGGTTCTTAATGAACCAAGACAGGTTATTCTGAAGGCACTGAAGAAGGGAGATCAGGTACATTTTTAAGATTCAAAAAGAGTTACATATTTTGTCAAGGTCTCACTGTGTTTTTTTTTCTTTTTTGAATAATGAATGAAGTTGTTTTAACAGAGTGCTAATGCTGGGAGTGCTGGGTGAAGAAATTCAATTGAAAGCCTGTCACAAGACTCCCTTATTTCACTGACAAGAGTTGTCATGCTCCTATGACACCTGATGTGCAGAGCACAAACTGATAAATAGCTTAAAAATGAAATTGTCAGTCACCATTACCTTGCACAAGCAATTACCTCTCCTGGCGGCCTGGAGTGCCAGGCCAGAGACCCGAATGACCAGCCAGATGGACACGGAGAGCGGGATCCATGGGGATATGATATTTCCTAGCCTGAGGGAGTGAAGGAGCAACTTCACAGCCTGGTGCAGAGGGATTTTTAAAGGGTTTGTTGGTAATGATGATTCTGGAGATGGGGTTCTTTTTTTCTGTGCTTGCAGCAGGGAAAGTGTCAGATAACGCTTGTGAACATGCAGGGTAAAAAACAATGAAGGAGAGAGAGGAGAAAACATGGACAATTTTAGCTTTAGGAGAAAAAAAAAAAAAACCCTGCACACTCTTGTACAAATTCCCCCAAAATTTTTAGGCCAGATAGCTCCTGGGAGATTATTTAAATTGTAAATTTTCCAGCTGCAAAATAATTTTATATTATTTAGAGTTAAGATGATGGTACTCACCTAGTTTGCCACCTTTACTCCCCTACTGAGATGGGGAGAAACACTTGAAAACCCAGTGTTTGATGATGCTGAGTGGCTTTAATACTCTCCTTTGGGTTTTTCTCATGGCTGGAATCTTTAGGAAGGCTCTGGGAATGGCTGTAGTATAACCATAGCACCACAGGCATTTTGCACAGCAGCCAGAACTTCTCTTAACAAAAAACCCACATTTTGCTAACAAAATGAGGACGGATTTAGTTCTTGCTTCCATTAATGGATCCAGGTATGCTGAATACCATTTTGCTTTTTGCTGAGGCAAGATTTGGGACTTCTTTATTCGTGCTGCTTGGTGCTAACTCATATAGATTGTCAGGTGCCCCTTTTGGAGGAAGCACGCCAAGGCTTTGGCAGCATCTGTAAAGCAAGTCGGGTGGTGTGTGTGCAGGGCTCCCTCTTCCCTCGGGCATTGCGGCGGCGTTTGGCAGCTGCGGCCTCACGCCCCTCACCTTGCTGCTTGCCATCCCGCCTCCTTTGCTTCCCCTTCCGCTTCTATTATTAACAAAAAACCCCTCAGTTTTTAATCCATACATCCCAAGGTAGTTCCTTTCACCTGTGCCATACGGTTTTCTGGGCTGGATTTAACAGTGCGCCGGTGCCACATCCGATGTGCACCCTAAGCATTGCAGAGCTCTTTTCACACACTAGTTCTCCAGCTGGCTGAATAGTTAGGTGTTTTACACAAGATAAGCAAAAAGAGGAAAAGGGAAACAAGTCTGTGAAGTGACATGCAATTATCACTTTCTCCGGGGAGGTCTAAATTTAAGAACCATTTGGCAAAAGAAGACTTTAACCTAGGGTCTTCTGTACCTGAGGAATTTGCCAACCAATTGTTTTTTTTTTTTTCTTTCAGGTCAAACAGACATAGATTTTTCCCAAACAAACTATTTTGTTTTTTTTTAATTTCCTCCACCTCTACCCCTCACTGGGCTTGCAAGATAGTCCAACACACTTTCCATTCTTCACTTCCTTCCTTCGCTTTGATCGCCATCCCTGCAGGTTTGCCATACATTCATGAAGCAGCTCGCTGTTTCTCAGGGCTGTCTGTGTAAACAGCACACTCTACTTACGGTGCTGCTTTCCAAGGCAGAAACACAGGAGAGATGTCAGAAAAGCAAGCAACTCTAGGGTTGACGAGCAACCACATTTGTGACACTGTTTCCTGATATTGTCGCTTTTGTGATTCACAGTCCCATTCTGCAATAAAACAAGCAAAAATGGCCACTTACTTCCTGACATAGCATGAAAGCAGCACCAAAATGCACAGCAGCCTAATTCTGACTTCACAGAATCCTAGGCTGGTACAATTCACTTTACAACAGTAAAATATAGCTAATTATAATATTTCAGATAAAATTGGTACAAAAGCTTTTAAGTTCAGTTTCTTTTGGAATTGTTCCTGACTCTTTAAATGTACTACCTACATGTTTTCATCAACTGAGATACGTGTGAATGGACTGTATTACTGACCTTTATAGGCAGAATGCCAGAATAAGCGATACTTTGCCAAATAGATTTTACTTATTTGTACACAGGCATAGTAGAAAGTAAAGACTAAAATAGACTGGTTATGAAGGGGTTAACCATTTTGTGACTAATTTGCACTTATGGACACTTAATACTAAAATTCTGCCTCATTCTAGGAGCCAAGTTCTGACCTACAAAACCTTCCACAGGGTGCTGTTGATTTCTGCAAGGGCAGAATTTCTGAACTGACAAATGAAAGGTTTTGACTGAGTGAAGAAATGCAGGCCTAAATACTCAGAAAGTTCTCAAGCACTCCAGGTCTATCTGAGTAAAGTATCCCTGCTGTGCTGCTGAATGTCTGAGCTTTCACAATAGCTAGGTGTTCAGATGCCATGGTGACGAATGTTTCTGGAGAGAACAAGTGGATAAAATACACGAGACGCTACCATTGCATTGATTCCAGCAGCCCGATAATGATGATGCCATGCAGCATAAATGCAAGGGAGGACTAGCATGGGGAAGGTTAATCACATCTTGTTTTGCTTGACAATGAGTTCTTAAATGATGAACCCTTTTCAACCTGGCTTTTAAAAATATATATATTAGATCTTTGTATGTGCCTCACCTTTATTTCTCTGTTGGCTGCACTTGCTCATTAAATGCTTGTGCTCAAACAAATTTGTATCTGCAATAATTTTTTTGTGAACCACGGTTAATTTTAACTGTCAATTTTGATAAAGGGAGTTATTTATTGTGTATCTGACTGTACATGGTGTTCAAAATGCCTTTTAAAAAATATAAATACTGACTTATGCATATTTTTCTTAAGCACATTAGACATTTAAAGTGTATATCTTTTGCTCTTCCTGCAAGGACTGGGAACTTATTATTCCTTGGGTGACATAAGAGCATAAAACAGCTACTTCCATAGAGCCTATCAACATTGTGCCATTATGCTTCTCAAAAAGTGCGTATCTGCCATCATTTTAAATAGTGTCACCTGCTCGTCTGAACTGTCAGATTTAAGTACTAGAAATAACTTTTTTTTTTTTTTTTTTTTAATGGAGACACTGAGTTGCCAAAGACAAAGGAGAATTAGGTAGCTTTGTGGTGCACCTGTAACTTGCTGAAAAAGAAAAAATGACAAGTCTTGGTTTTATTCCTTCCTGACAGAATCCTCTGATCCCAGCAGGGATACTTCAGTCCAGTCCTGAGGGGCACTGAAGTGGGTCAGAGGGAAGACACAGGGAAGAGACGAGTGAGGGAGCCCCCAGTAGCTGTAGACCAGGTTCACGAGGCTGCTGTAAAGGACTCTCATAACAGAAGCTACTGCTTTTATATAGTATATGTGCTTTTGACAGCAGAGGGGAATTATGGCAGCATGAATTCTGTGGTGGAGTCTCAGGTGCAGACAATAAAGGTCTCCTAATTACCTAAATTAATTTCCTAAATTAATATGCAAATAGGCAAAATATCTGTTATGAAATACAAAGTCACTGAAATTGAGAGTTTTCAACTGATCAAAAACATAAACGTATAGGGTTCAATATGAATGTGTGTCCTGTACTCATAAGGAACACAGTAACTTACAAAGTAACAGAGGAAAAGATGTCTCGTTTCAAAAGGTACACAGAAAGTCCACAGGCCACAAGAAGCATGGTCAAAAAACACTTACCAACACATTATGACAGACCAAAACCATTGCAGAAGACCAAAAGCTGCAACCACAGTTAGTCTGGCAAGAGATCAGGCAAGATCAGACATCGCCGAGATTCCAAGTCCCTACAGATGTAGCGAACTTGTTAAGTTCCCAAAGAGGCTGGGAATTACATTCCAGCACTACCATGTGAGGGAAAGCAAAGGAACCCTCCAAAACCAAAGGTTCCTGCCAATTTAGCTCAGCAAATCTCATGATCAGTTAGTTCTTCACAGAAAGCTGGGTAAAGCAAGTCTTGAAGCCTCATGCCAAGAAGCAAACAAGTATTCCTGACCTCCCCAGGTGACGACGGGAAACCTTGAGCACAGCACTGATGTAGTGCCGTGTAATGAAAGCCGTGATCCAGTCACCGTTCCAATGTCACCTGTATGGCTAAATTCCTTTTTCTAATTCCTATCTAAATATATTCATGATCAATTCATTGATCTTGTCATTTTTTTTTCTCTAACTCAGAGAATTCTTATCCTTCATTTATATTTACCATCTCTGAACGTATTTACAAAAAATCATCCTCTCTCAACCTGTACTTGGCTAGGATAAGGGAAGGGAAGTTCTTTTAATCTCCATTCGTAACATCAATATTCAATTTTCCTAATCAACTATTCGGCCTTCACTGTATTTTTTCCAATTTATATTCATTCAGTTAAATGTGGGCAAAAAAACTGCAGTCATATGAGTGCTTTCCACAGTGCTTTTCCCTCTGCCCTAAAAATGTCCCACCTAGATTTGCACTAGGTTTTCTTTTTAAGTTGTCTTATGGCCCTCTTCTGGTTCTTTTCTCCTCTTTGTTAACTCTAGCTGAGAGGTCTTGCATTGCTAAATCCCTTACAAGCAGACACTAAGTGCATGTGTTTGTGGTATTAAATTTAGTCACATGTATCATTCAATGAAGCAGGTACCAGTTCTTTTTGTAAGATGATAGAGTCCTCGTCAGTAATGTCCAGCTTTTGTGATTAGCTCTTACCATAAGTCAGTAATGAATATATTCTATTAGATCAGACACAAGGTGGATGTGTGAAGAGAATTGCCCATGGACATTCTCCGTCAAGACAGCTGCTCTTTTCATCTCCCCATAAGCAGCCCAAAATGAAAAAATACATAGATGTCTATAAAAAATATCATCTTCTCTTTCTGTGACACTGTTCAGTCTGTGAAGATGCTGCCATGTTAACTAGATAGGCAAGAATCCCTGTGCTGAGAGTTGAATCTGGGTACCTAATACCGTAGAAACTGGCATAGCGGGTAACAGCCAAACTGTTAAATCCAGCTGTGCTTCGTTCTTAACCCCAGAGGCCTCTGAAGTTTCCCTTCCCATCCTTCTGGTTTTACAAAGCAAGATCTTCTAGGGCATTATCACGCTAAACTGGGTCCTTACTAATGGATATAACTGATGGTTTTCCCAAGCTGGTTCCCTATTAAAAGGAAAAAAAAAAAAAATCTTGGAAAAAATATACCAATTTTAAAGTTAAGGTCTTTTAATTTTGAGGAACAATTACCTTATTTGTTATTTAAAAACTCTATACACATGAATTATGTCAGCTACAGACATTTTTCAAATCTAGCTAACTGCGGAATACCTAATTAAACAAAACTGTTGCATTTAAAAGCAATTCTTCTCATGATATGGAGATAACTGGGTCAGTGCAGCTCCTGTTCCTCCACTCTGTCACTTTTAACTGAATTCTCTCACATATCTGGAAAGACAGCTTGGCTGCATTCTCCTAAATGATAAGGTGATACTACTTTATAACACATCTGTTTTGAAGGGTAAGTTTAAAAACTAAACAGATGTTCTGTGGCTATAACAGTAAATCCTAAGCTGTATTGTAAATGTTAACTAAATTGTGGGCAAATATATGTTTGGATTTTCTCATCCAAAGGATACACTCAAGTGTATCGTGAGTCCTTATTTATTTCCGAGAGGGAGTGCTAGACCTAAGACAACAGTCTGACAGGTAATATGCATCCATAGCACAATTCTGATAGCAGCAAAGGCTGTTGTCAATCAAGAGTGAAGCTCAGAGAATGTAATGTTACTGTATTGCAGGAAAAATGCAGTGATGAAGTATGGCCCATCTTCATAGCCCCTGCACATTTGTCTGTTGAAACTCCGTACTGTTTCTAAATTATGTGTTGATAGTGAATGCAAAGGATTAGTGGAACCAGAGTGTAGTATTCAGATCATGTAGGCAAGGTGTCAAGGCAATGCACATGCTTATTTTTCCTTTTAAAGATGAGGTAGCTTCATGCATTGTTTAGGCAAAATATTTCCCGGTTACCAGCTTTGTAATAATATTTAATGATATGCAACATAAGGTACAACAGTGAATAGCAAACCTGGCTCCAAAACACAAGGGTTTGCCTGAAAACAAAATTGATACCGACTCATGTCAGACCTTAGCTGGTCTACTGAGTGGGACAGAAATACGCAGGTGTAATCTGCCTTCACTTGAGAAAAGCCCTGAAGCATAGGCTGTATGACATTTCTGTGCATAGATTAAGGAAATGCTATCCAGATCAAATCAACAGAAAGTCAATGCACGAACGATTGAAAAAATAATCCATTTATATTTAGCATTTGCTGTCAAGCTGGGAAGACAGATGGGCATGCAGAGATCTGTGCAATATTAACAAATTTTTTGTATTAGTTATTTAGGTGATGTAGTAGGGAGTAAATTCACGACATTAGCTGAATTTCTTAATCTGAGAATGGTTGTAATAAATTTAGAAGACGGGTTAAGTACTCAAAATTATCTTGACAACTGTGGAATTAATAAAAAAGAAATTCAAGTCAGACCATATGCAAAGTATCAGGCTTCAAAGGGAGAAACCAGGTCTACAAGTCATCGATAGTGAATAGCTGGAAGAGCAACAGTACTGCTGAAAGCATTGAGTAAATCACAAACTGAGCATGTGTTCATGATTTGATGCTCCTATAAAAAAAAAGTCTAATTTTAGCATGTCTGAAAAGTAGTGTTGCATAGATGCAAAGTGAAATAATCCTTGTACTGTGTTCAGCATAGTCCTGAACAACAGTTTGTTATGCAATAATCCATGTGAGGTAGGAAGTTTGTTGTGAGGTGAGCAACAAAGCCTGGAGATGAGCAACAAAAAGGACTGAGGATTTAGAAAACAAGACCAAGGGGAAAGTTATAAAAATATGTGTTTGCTTTGAATATAATAAAGAGGAGCACATTTTTTCACACATATAAAAGGATGATAATAGAACAGAATGGTAATCAGGCCTTTTTTGTACTGACTCATGGGGAGACAAAAAACTGTTCAATCTGCAGGAAAGAAAACGTAGGTTGAAAATACAGGCAATTGTTACTTG
Organism: Nothocercus julius; assembly: GCA_013398735.1. NCBI lineage: Eukaryota > Metazoa > Chordata > Aves > Tinamiformes > Tinamidae > Nothocercus > Nothocercus julius. Next base: position 836,905 of record VZSV01000081.1, read on the forward strand.
CTTGACCATGAGGAAGTGTAAAGTCTGAACAGATTACGGAGGATGGATGCGGAATCTCTACTTTGGGGTTAAACCCATAGGTGTCATGAATGCTCTAAGTTTACTTGACTAGATCTCAGAGCAAAGGCAATGGACTAAGGGGTCACTTTCGAGGTCAATTTTACTTCACCTATATGGTTCAGTGATTATTTGTTGACTCTACTCTCATTAAAATAAACACTTAAAATATTATTTGTACCATTTATTCTGTCATTTTATGTATTTTCAGCAGGCTTGAATTGTTCTTAAATTAGTAAATGACCTGCAATGTCTAACCTCCTGTAAAGATCACACGGAGAAGAATTTTTTTTGTCCAAAAGCATGTCAGCCTGAGGGGCATGTGAGTACCCATCATTTGCTTGAAAAATTCTATAACCAAATGTCTGTCACACTTGAAAATTGAAATAGGCTTTGCAAGACCAACTCTTACATTCTAAAACTGCTTTCCCACGGAACAGTCCTTACATTCAATATAAATCATAAACCACTAAGCACCTTGAATGGTTTTCAGCATTAGCGCATTTTAACACTGCTACTGCAGTCTTCAGTACCTGTTGAAGCAAGTATCTGTCAAGTCGTGATGCTCTTTAAAAAACAAACAGTCAAATATTATTTCCCAGTACAATTTAACGTATGTTCAACTACATCAATATGAGTAGATTTTCATAATAGTTTGATTTCACCTGATGGAAGCACATTACACTTTAAACTGATGGATTTGAAATCATCATTATTATTATGTCTTGGAAAGCATCAACAATGTATTAAGTGATTTACATTGATGCTTAAAAAACTAACCACATGCCCCAAAGAACTTAGCAAGGAGTATGCAGTGCAAACACCCTATCAGGAGGGAACATGAAAAACAGAGTGAAAGAGAAATGAAGTATGGGTGCATCTTCTTTGTTCCAATATTTTTGAGTGGAGGTGATTAATAATAAGGAATGTCATGGGTGTATGTCCCTGGTCAAGTGACTTAAATTAATAATTTTGTGAAAATAAAATCATTGTGTGCAGGCAACCTTCATTTAACTAAATGATTTTGATCTTGGCTGGCCTTTGTGCCATTTATTTTTTCTTCAGGAAAACTGATTTTCAACAGCTGGTGTGAAGTGGCTGCCTATAGACTGCTAAGTCAAGTTTTCCTTCCATTTTCAATTTTCAGTTTTTCAGTTCCATTATGTTAAAATTATAGGTATGTATTTCTCATTTACTTGATAAACAACAATTCCTTACTGATGTTTGAGGTCAGATTGTATTGTGATGGAAACTGGAATCCAAGAGAAATGTTTCCACCAGTATTTTGAAATGGAGAGGGATCAAATCCCTTCTTTGTTGTTTCTGAAGATGAGAGGCATCCAAGTTCTGTGAGCACGGTAAGAAAACCACAAGTAATGATTTTAATAGCAAACCGAGATTATAGAGCACTGTCCTTCTTAAGCACTTTGAAATTCAATCTAATTCTTACTGAAGTCAACAGGTGTTTTTTGTTTATTTTTCTTCTAAGATACTTCCCTTGGACAATATATATCTGTATATAACACAGATGGGAAAACCCTCCCATCACATACCAATTCAATCCATTGCCTGACAGCAACCCACACAGAGGGCAGAGGCGCAGCTGGGCCGCGGCCGCTCTGCAGGGTGAAGGGCTGCCGGCGGGCGCAGACGTTTCGCTCGCCGTGCCGTGCCGCGCTCCAAGGCGCTCCGAGGCGCTCCAAGGCACTCCGAGGCGCTCCAAGGCGCTCGGGCCGCACTCCAAGGTGCTCCAAGGCACTCAGGCTGCGCTCCAAGGCGCTCCAAGGCACTCAGGCCGCGCTCCAAGGTGCTCCAAGGCGCTCCAAGGCGCTCGGGCTGCGCTCGGGCTGCTCTCCAAGGCGCTCCGAGGCGCTCCAAGGCACTCAGGCCGCGCTCCAAGGTGCTCCAAGGCGCTCCAAGGCGCTCCAAGGCAGACCAAGGCGCTCCAAGGTGCTCCGAGGCAGACCAAGGCACTCCGAGGCGCTCCAAGGCACACCAAAGCAGACCAAGGAGCTTCAAGGTGCTCCAAGGCGCTCCAAGGCAGACCAAGGCGCTCCAAGGTGCTCCAAGGCGCTCCGGGCCGTGCTCCAAGGCGCCCCAAGGTGCTCCAAGGCGCTCGAAGACGCTCTGAGGCGCTCCGAGGCGCTCGGGTCGCGCTCCAAGGCGCTCGAAGACGCTCCGAGGCGCTCCAAGGCGCTCCGGGCCGCGCTCCAAGGCAGACCAAGGCGCTCCGAGGTGCTCCAAGGCATTCCGGGCCGCGCTCCAAGGCAGACCAAGGTGCTCCAAGGTGCTCTGAGGCGCTAGGGCCGCGCTCCAAGGCACTCCAAGGCGCTCCGAGGCGCTCCAAGGCAGACCGAGGCGCTCCAAGGCGCTCCGGGCCGCGCTCCGAGGCGCTCCGAGGCGCTCCAAGGCGCTCCGAGGCGCTCCAAGGCAGACCGAGGCGCTCCAAGGCGCTCCGGGCCGCGCTCCGAGGCGCTCCGAGG
>VZSV01000081.1:840109-854110 GCA_013398735.1 Nothocercus julius
ACTATTTAAGGCATCGATTGAGATCTAAATTAGAAAAATACCGTACTTTAATTAAACACCTAAGCTTTTTTGAGGACCTCTGAATTTTTCTGAAACATTTTGAAGCATTTCAGTGTCTGTTGATTAACAAAGCTCACTGACCAATGAAACCTGGCCTTGTTCATCTGACTTGCCAAGCAGCCACCAAAGTACCGAGGCAGCAGAATGCAGAAGCAGCAGGAAGCGAAGCGTTGTGCGCAGTGTCTGTGGTGTCTGTCTGTCACACTGGGGCTAGCAGGGCGTGCGGCAGGGCGGCCGGGGCTGCCCGCTGCTGTGGGCAGGCCCTGAGGATCCCTGCTGGGGATAGGAAGGGTGGAGTGGGGTTTCAGGACACGGTGAGGGCTCAGTGCGCATCAGTGTAACTGGCTGCACGCGGCAGGTTACAGCCAGCACTCGGAAGCAGCCTGTTCATTCCTGTGAGCTGCGAGTGCCGCTTAATCAGGAGCTTGTGGTGCTTCATCTCCCAGTAGGTGTTATGCCGAGGATCCCCTGCCTGGCACAGGAGCAGTGCAGGCGCTTGGTGTGAGCGTTGCTGTCCTGGGAGGGAAAGTTTCAGCCTGAACCCAGTCCCTGGTCGGGTTGCCGGACGTTGGCAGCAGTCTGAGGGCCGATGAGACTGCAAAAGAAGCCAGGGGAGGTGGCAGCCCCTTTTTCAGCAGCAGTTCAGTGGCCTCCTTGTTTCAGACATGGATTTTTTGTGCGTTGTGACAATGGCCTTTCCCCTCCTCACTTTTCCTTCCCTTCTCTTGCACTCTGGAATGGAGATCTGGCAACAGCAGAGGCTCCTTTATCCTTTATGGGATAGAGTGTTGCTGGTGACTGCTTCACCTTTGTGGAGTTTGCAGCCATTTCAGTCTGTTTTTGTTAAGTCTCTGTCCACCTGTTTAACTTCAGGTAAAACATAATTTCAGTTTTATGCTAACATGTGTTGTACAGTCATCCCTTTGTGCATTTAACTTCTTTCTCCTTGGTGTGGCCCTTTCCTATCGCCTTTGTGCTTGCAGAGTGGTGCGGGCTCTTCTGCAGATCCTTGGGTCTAAGTGACCCTTTGACTTGAATTCATTGCTTTGCATTAGTGACTGCAAATCGCAGCGAGAAGTTGGCGAATATATTTTTATGATTTTTCTGAATCATTGCCTCAACACTCAAACTTCTTAATTTGAACTGAAATATTTTTTATTTATGTTTTGTTCTTTTTTCCTCTGAAGATGTGGTAATGTGAACTGGGCCCGAAGATCAGAGTGTAATATGTGTAATACTCCAAAGTATGCTAAACTGGAGGAAAGGACAGGTAAGATATCTATGCTTTTAAAATACTCTTACTTAGTGTAAGAAACTTCTTTTTTATGAACCATGATATCATTTAAGGAATCTCTTTTCATGCTTGGAGTAGCAAAACTGAATTATCTTTCATGTGTAAATAAATTTGTGCATTCTTAGTGAAATAATTTCAGTAGTAAATAAAGCATTTAGGTGGCTTCATTTGGAAGGTCAAAGAATGTTCAGCTTAAACTGCTTCTGTGCTCTGTTTTGTGACTAAAAACGTTCAAAGAGTAAATATCTTTTTAATTTTGAGGCTTGTGAGATACATGTATACTTGTAGTGCCCATCTACAGAGGAATCAACAGTCAGAAGAAAAAAGTTAGAAGGCAGTGTAGATTAGACAGTGTTTCCTGATAAGAAATTGGAAGTTCCTTCTGCATTAACAGTGAAGCCTAGCAATAACTGGCACAGAGAACACGTTTAAAACGGGTCATAACTCTGTTCATACTGTTACCAGTGTAAATGGAATTAATCAATGAGTTTAATGCTTGGAGCATGTGCAATAATGCATAAAAAAGAGCGTCACAGAGAAGAGTGCAGAACTTCTTCCTCAAAAGACTATTTCTTAATTTCTTTCAAGCTCTGCTGTCCTTCAGAGTAGAGCTGTGGCCATGTGTGGGATGCGTTGCGTGTAGCGCGTGCTTGTCAGGATGGCAGAGTTAGCAGGAATGAGAGGGAGCGCGGTGTCCTCCGCTCGCATGGGGAGGAGGAGGAGGAAGGCCCAGGGCCCCAGATGTGCTATGGTTCTTGTTTGAAGGTGTTGGGGGGGGGGGAGGGGTTGCGGTTGGTTTTGAGGGATTTTGTGCGTATGCTTGCCAGGCAGAGAACAGCTTCGCTTCAGGGCTGTGGAGAGCAGCTGTTTTGCAGTGTTGCTTTTCTCATAGTTTTATGTACAAGATTCCTTAGCACAAACAGCTAAGGTTTTAATAAATATCTGTTTCAGCAGTCACCCAATTTAGTGTCCCAGTACTTACCTGGACTAGTTTTATGTCAGAACATCAGTTATGACTTCAGACGAGGAACAGGCATTGAGAACACTAATTAAAAACTGTCTATTGGAAGTGATCCTGTCACTACAGAAAGAGACTCTTTTATTGTGTGTTTTTATGCACGTGCAAGCACATGCATATTCGGCCAGTGAATGAATCTTCTGTAGAGAGTTTTGAACGTATGGATGGGTAGGGGGGTTACTTGATTTTTGTTGTTACCTCCCAAGAGAATACATTTTAAATTCAAGAATTTTATGGTTGAGTTCCATATGACTTAAAGCATGAAATCAAATATGCTTTAAGCAACAGCATATTCCAGGTGACATGTGACATGTCTCCCCTTTTTTCTCCCTTTGAGTTCTTTGCACAAACCATAATTAACCAGTAGAAGAATAACTTTTTTGTTCTTTAGGCCTGGACTGTTTTTTTTCTAAGCTTTAATTACCTAAAAGGGGGTGGGAGAGAGGGATGTCCCCAGACAAGGAGTGGGCTCTGGCTGCTGGGTGTTCAAGGTTGCTGGTTGTCCCTCCAGCACAAGTGAGTGGAGCTGCGGAAGGCTGTAGTTGGGTGTCGAGGACTCTAGCCCAGGAGATGCTCCAGGGGGGCCCACCCAGCCCATCCCTGGCAGGCATCGCCATCCCAGCACAGCTGCCCTGTGAACATGGGTGCTCAGCACCTCTCAAGTCTGTTCCTCCACCCACTGATTCCTTCATGGTCTGTGTCATTTGTGCAATTTAATCTGTTTTCTCAATTGAGTTCCTGAGGAACTATTTTTAATAAATGTGTGTGGGAACAACTTGTGCTCATGTTACGTTTTTATGGCATATATATTTATAAATCCAGTGAAGGCTTCCAGAAACCCCATGGAAATTTATTCTAAAGTTTGCTCTTAATGTAGCGGAATACCGCGCTACTCAAGAGATTGTCTCATTCTACCATTTTTTAAAGGGTACGGAGGAGGATTTAACGAACGTGAGAATGTTGAATATATAGAACGTGAAGAATCAGATGGAGAGTACGACGAGGTAAGAGGAGCTACTCGTGCTGCCCTGGAGGGACTCCTCTCGTGGCCTTTGGGCTTAGGGCAGGGGTGCTCGCGCTCGGTTTCCGGATGGGGAGAGGTACCTTGTGCTGCGTCTCTTGTCACAAATGCTCAAGTGTAAAGCAGTTCTGAAGGGCGAGTGAGCACGGCTGCGTCTTTGTCAGGGGAAAAGCTAAGAACTGAATCAAATGAAACTGGGACAAGCACTGTTCGTTAAACTGCTGGAGTAATCGGCCTCAGGGCATTGCCTGGTGTTTCGGATAAGTGATCAGTACTGGTTTACAGAAAGATAACACATAGATGCAAATGAAAAATACAGTTTTGTTACCTTTAGATTTTTATTAATCTTGTGTGTAAGTACTCGTTTAGATTTAAAATAAGTATTTGTTAAAAAGTCTTCTTGCTACTTGTTTGATGTTACTTCTCTTTGAGTAATACTTTTTAAATTGTTTTTACTGTATATTTTCTCATAGAAATCATATCAAAAAGTACAGTTGGAAATGAGTTTTGATAAGTCATATTCTAACAGAATAATATTTCTCAGTTTGGTCGCAAAAAGAAAAAGTATAGAGGGAAGCCAGTTGGTCCAGCATCTATCCTGAAAGAAGTAGAAGATAAAGAATCTGAAGGGGAAGATGAGGAGGATGAGGATGAAGATCTTTCCAAATATAAATTGGATGAGGTACTGTGTTCTGCTTTGCCTTTGCTGATAACTGTTCTGTAGTGATAACTGTAGTGTAGTTTTGTAGTAGTAGCTAAAGTTTGGCCTTTGTTTTCTGCTGCCTTTACAGCCATGTGAGGATAATAGTGCCTGCAGCTTCTGGAAAGCACCTGCACCTGAACTGTACCATAAAAATTAAAGCTTAGGCGTTAGCCTAAGCCTTTCTCGGTAGTTAGCACATCAGTGGCGGGGGGGACCTGAATTGTATCCGTAGTCTACTAAAAATCTCAGGCTTTCTTTTCAGTTAGAAAACTGAAAATTTCAGAGATTTTTTTCCATCTTTCTTGAAGTACCTGGTATCTGTGTTTTGCAGGATGAGGATGAAGATGATGCTGACCTTTCAAAATATAATCTTGATGCTAGTGAAGAAGAGGACACTAATAAGAAAAAGAAATCCAATAGGCGCAGTCGTTCAAAGTCCCGATCTTCCCACTCACGATCTTCATCGCGCTCATCCTCCCATTCAAGCTCAAGGTCTAGGTCCAGGTAAACGGGTACAGGTCAAGGGTAACGCCAGGCAAAATGTCAGTATCTAACTTCTTTATTTACTTTTTTTTCTTAATTGTCTTATAGTTTTAGTTAATAATGTTAACAATTTTATGTCCATAATTTACACAGGTAGATAATGTTCTGTCCTGGCCTTCTGCAGCAGCTCAATGGGAAGGCTTCACATCTTCCCGCTTCTTCTAGTAATTTAAGTTGATATTTTAACTGAATCCTTGAAAGAAGGGCTTTTTTGGAAAAAAAAATTGTTTCAGATTTGTTTTTACACTTGTTGACCATGTTTTGCTGAATGGATGCACTTTCTGAGAAGCCCTGAGTAGGGAAGCAGAAGAGCAGGAGTGTGATAGTGGGAGGAGGTGGCAGAAGGGGGCAGTGATGCAGGCCTGAGCACTCAGTGAAAGGACCGAGGGAAAAAAAGACCAGGAGCTTGGACTTTATTTGGTGGGAAGAGGCAAGCGAGGCTGTAAGTAGAGTGGCAATGAAGGTTTTAGTGGTCATGGGGACACAAAAAAATCTGATTGGTGCCAATGTAAGAGATCAAAAATTATATCAAATTGTTTATGGAATTTAAGTATGTTTTGTAACCACAGTCTGTATAGCAAGCTGCAGCTTTCTAGCTGCCTCACAGCTAATATAAGGATGATGCTAATTAGGAGGTTTAACACCTCGAATTAATACTAGCACACAGTGTTATTAAGAAGCCTCATGCCTGTCAAGTTCCAGTTTCTCCTCCTCTTGCTGGCTGCGTAAGGGCCCCTCTCTGCCCTGGGTCCTGCGCAGGCTGCTCCGTGCGTGTGCTCAGCCTGCCCTGCTGCCACCCCCCTTCCTGCAGCACCTCTTCCCCAGGGAGCGTGTTCCAGCCAGCCGCATGGTTCCCCCCACACCTGCAGGGTCTTCTCAGGGCTTGTCCCTGCCGGGGGCTCGTCCCTGCCGCGGGGCTCGGGGCGCTGCGAGCGCTGGCGCCTGTGGCACGGAGCAACGGCCGCCCGCCTGCATGGGGACACTGGCCCTGAGCGCGGCTCTGAGCCGAGGGGGCAAAGATGATGCAAAAGCTGCTTCTGAACATAACCATGTGCATGAACTCGCAGATCTTGACATGGAAGCAAAAAGTACTTTGATTTATCTGACTTTTTTTTTTTCAGATCTTTTATATGCTTTTAGTAACATAATTAATTGGCAATATCAGTTGCCTTTTATGACACTTTATGAGATACTTCCATTTTTTGAAAAGGTTTAAATGTGTTTTCTAGTTAGAAAGCATGTGTTCATACTGCTTTTGTTTTGCAGAGTAAAAGGAAAAAGAGTATATATAGAGACAGTATGTAGTGATAATATATACTAGGAGATTGAGTGCATGTATAAAATATTTTGCCTGAATAGATTATTAGAATTTGATTGCAAAGTCTACTTTTTACAATTGTTGCCAAAAGTCCAGTGCTATTTTTATAAACTTCTTATGGTTTGTGCCTTAAAGAAACACTGTCATCTGGAAAAACTTGAAAGTGCTTCCGTCTCTGCTTACAAGTGATGCTGGCTGGATGCATGTTTCAGCCAGAAATTAACTTCCTTCTCACTCCTTAATTTTTAATGGAGAGGAAAATCTTTACAAAAATTTTAAAAATATTTGCAAGATGTTTGTGAGAACTCGCTTGGAAAAAAAACAAGCTATTCATAACACTCTTAATTACTCTGCTTTTCAGAGAAGCTGATGCTTTCAGATTAAGGCACAAATTAAATGCTATTTCATGAAATAGTAAAAGGTTATGCAGTTGTTTGATACATTCTGCCAAATAACTGCAACCTTTGTTAATTTTTGTACATTGTTTTAGGAAACATAATAAAAAGCAGACTATACATTTTTGAATGCACTTTACTATGTTCCTGTTTTCAAATGTAATGTGAAATTAGAGGGATGAAGGAAATCGTCACTCATTTAGTGTCCATAAGTCCAGATGTCCCTATGCATTGGAAACTTTACCATAAAAGTAAAGCCTCTGCATAGGCTTTACTGCTAACACTAGCAGTTATTCTGCTAAACACAACAGAAAGAAGAACACCAATACCATTTTTCAAAAACTAACAATAATAAAGACTATTGTTTCAAAGTCTTACTAGGCAAAATTCTGTATTTAATTTTAGAGCAACCTCTGTGTCCCGGAGCTGTTAGATATTGGAAAAAGTCTTCCCTGTTGTTTCAGGTCCCATTCAAGAAGCTCTTCCAGTTCCAGATCAAGATCTCGCTCCACTTCCCAAGAGCACTCTAGATCTCGTGGGTCGAAATCAAGGTGAATGAGGTAGCATTCTCTCCTTGCAGAGAGGAGAAAGGGCAGAAGAACCAACTGCTTGTTTATCTCACCGTAGAATTATGCTGGTCAAAAAACATTAACTCGTTTTTATCTTGGAAGTCAGAATTCCCAGGGTCTCTGCACAAGATTGGTACCACTACTAATGTTTTCTTGAGAATGCAAGGTTTGGTTGGAAGAGTTGTAAGTGTGACCTAAAGCTAGAGGAGTGGACTCCACACATCTTCACTGTGAAGGAAGAAGAATCTGAATGCATGTTTACTTTCTTCAGTAATTTTTGCTCTGCTTTTACTGTTTCCATTTTGACTATTTGATGTGGAAGAACATTAGAAAACATGCTATACTTCTGCTTACTGTGTTTAGTGCTAATGTATTTAACTTCCACTAGATAGTGCTGCAATTATCTTTGTAAGTGTGGGGAAGTGTATGCAAGTGTTGGACAGTTAATCACATGAGCTACCTGCAGGAGTTTGAGTTAGCTGATGCTTTCTGTATAGCAGTTGCTGAACTGTGCAGGAAAGATGAGCAGGATCGTGCAGATTCCTTGGGGTGTCTGTGCACAGGTGTCCTGCTGGCGGAACTTTGCTTTTGCAATGGAATGAAGATCCCATCCCTTTCTGTGCATGTAGAGAACCTTAAACTGTAAAATGAGGAAAGCAAAATTAAGTTGGGAAAGAGAAGCAGCCAGAAATGGTGCCACCCCTGTTCGGTGGCAAAAGCTCTGTGTGGATGGCGGTGTGGATGAGTGGCAGAGGGGAGGCCGGGCTTCCGAAGAGGAGACGGGGCCTGTGGCCCCTCTGGGCTCCCAGGTGCCTCTTCAGGTGTGCAGGGCTGTTGGCTTGTGCCACCCTGCGTCACCGAGGGGCCCCGCTCTATCAGCTGCCTTCAAGGAGGAAAGTGCTTTGTTATTTACAACAAGAACTCTGAAAATATTTTACCAAAATCTTGTTTTTGAAAATGTTATACCAGCTTACTGTAAAAATCCTGTTAGGTGCTTTTATGTAATTTTGGAATTAGAGTTTAGGACTTTCTAGCTCCAGTGCCTTATTATTAAAAACTCCAAAAGCTACTTCTTTCCCCCTCAAAACAAAATAACAAAAGGAATTTTTGATAGAAACTGGTTCAACCTTTGCAAATGCCAAAATGACTATTACAAAAGGGATTTGGGAGGGGGTTGGTTTTGTTTGTTTGTTTTTTATATTATGGGTTTGGAAGGTCTTGCTACTTACCCAAATTTACGTTCACATTTGTAAATTACATATCCTGAGGGGCTTTTCCAATTCTAGTTACGGTGAATTAAGTTGCAGTGTGAAATATCTTTTAATACATAGTGAAACACGGTTAAGTTAGTGTAACATCTGTCATTTCAAACCCTTTTGCTTTGTGAATTGGATTGCTGAGGAGGATCACAGGTTGTGTCCTATTCCAGTCTCCCATAGCTGTGACCAAAATACTCAACTCTGGACAATGCTGGAAAGGGGTTTCCAAATAATTGCTGGTTATATTTTGAGAAATACTATGTAAAAAAAATTTATTAAGAGAACTACCATGCCAGTAGAAGTCTTTATTGGCAGTTAACTAAGCAGTAAGTATTAAAATAACCACAGACTTCTTTCAAAAGAACATTGATGTAAATAGAGTAGCAGGTGCTCATGAAAATGTCTCTTTGTTCTTTGTTTGTTCTTTCTATATTATGCCAGAATTAAATCTGATTTATTTCTTAATCAATAAAGATCCAGCTCCAGATCCCTCAGGGGGTCTTCAACCCCAAGGAAAAGATCTTACTCAAGCTCTCGTTCGTCATCTTCGCCTGAGAGAAGCAAGAAGCGAAGTCGTTCTAGATCTTCTTCATCTGGTGATCGCAAAAAAAGACGATCGAGATCACGGTCACCCGAAAGGTTTGGGTTTATGTAGAATAAGAATGGGTGTATTTAAATGTGTGATATTTTTTTCTAAAGGATTGAGACTCACTGGGAAAAAAAAAAAAAATTGATCAGTTATTCTTATAGTAGTAGTAGTTCTCTCACTTCCCCTATTCTGTTACTACTTTTTAAAACCTCTCTAAGTTTTTTGCCTCTTTTTTTTTTTTTTTAATGAAACTTTGTCTGTTTAGGAGCATGTTCCATAGAAAGACCTGCTCACCGCTCTTTCAGTGTGTTAAAGTCTTAACATGTATATCATTAATCTATTGTCAAAAGCAATATTGCATCTAGAAATTGTAGTCTGCTTTCAGTGTTAAATTTACCATACAATTCTAGTATTAAATTTGCATTCATGAGCTTAAAGGTGGTTTAAAATTATTTTTATATTCTTAAAAGGCCCCTATTAAATATACATGGCTTCCAGCTATTATAGGATACAGACTACTGGATGTGGATGCTAAAATTAACTTCAACTTATTTCTTTGCATGCTTTCTCCATTTATATCTTGCAGACGCCGCAGATCATCATCCGGATCTTCCCATTCTGGTTCCCGTACAAGTTCTAAAAAGAAATAATGTATTAAAGTTCACAGTTAAAAAAAAAAAAAAAAAAATCCAGTCAGTGCATGAGACATATTTTTAAGAAGTTAGTGTCTTACTTGGTCAGAAGTGCTGAATCTGCTAGTAGAGGTGCATGTCTGTCCTTGCTTTCTGGAAAATTGCAGCTTTGTTCATTCACAAGAAAAAGTGAGGTAGCATTTTAAGCCATAAACTCCTCAGAGGAGATGGGAAGTTTTGCTGTTTGAGTAAGTTTCTTTCTTTCTTTTTTTATTGTTTTTTAAAGACTCAGTTACTCCATTCCTGGCTCTTACATAGGAGCAGACATGGGTTGGATCTGTTATTCTAACACAGCTACTCTTCAGGTGGCAGTTAAAAAATTATAGGAGGATATGAGAGGAACCCATCAACTTTCTGCATCCAGCTCCTGAGCTTCTTTGATGTACCTCTTACGGGACCATGCAAGATTAGTGTAGCTGTAGGGCTAATATAACCTATAGGTTAGGGTAGTGAGTTGTGAAACCTTTCCCCCCCACTCCCACCCCCCGCCCCCAGCTCTGTGTTGAAGCAAAAACATAGCCCAGTGCCCCGCTTAGTTTGTAGCCAGGTTTAATGCAGAATAGCTGTTAAACATCCAGTCTGTCAGTAGGGAGTGATACAGACTTGGTTCCTTTGGCACGAGGACTTGGAGCCGAGAGGTGCCGGTGGCCCCGCAGCTCCAGGGCCTCTTGCTGGATTTGCACTCGCTGCAGCGGATGCTGAGGCAGCGTTTGCACGTGCATGGATCCTGGAGCTTGTCATCCTGCCTTGTAAAAGGATCCATTGCTTAGGAAACACTCTTGAGGCGGAAAAATATGCAGGTAGTTTCTTGGAATCAAGTGAAGTTTCTGCAGGCCATCTGTAAAATTAATTTTAGGCTGACCAAAAATTTCAAGGTATCTGATTTTCTTATACTTAAAAGTGAAAAATAATAAACTGTAGAAAGTTCTGACACCTTAAATGTGTTTTTTCAATCATTCTTGTCCCTCAAACATGTATAACTTATGGCTTAAAATGCTTTATGGACTTCAGTAGCAATATTACATTAAAACTTGGTCACTCTTGAGCTCTGTTTGGTTAAGACAGGTTTAAGTATCTTCAGTGCCATCAAAAGGTAAGTATGTTAAGGAAAACTCTTCTAAGCCAACAAAGAACAATGTATCTGCAATTACTTCAGTAAAGTTTCCAAACACTTATTTGATAGCTGCTTTTATAAAATGAACTGCACAGAACAAATGGAGCAAAACTACATCCTGCTTTTTCTTTTCTTTTTCTCTTTTTTTCTCTCTTAAGAAGTGAACTGGTGCATAAGCAAAGTGATTTTGGTGAAGAAATATTCTGATAATCTTGCAAAAAACATCCTGCAATTTCTTCTTTAGTGTTTTTTATCTAATTTCCATCCTAAATGTGTAGATTGCACAAGAACAGGTTAGTCTTGTTAACTGTGCCTCTGACTTCTTTAAAGTCCACCTACTAAATTGTAAAAATCAGACCTAATAGATGCTATGTTGTTATCTTTTTTTTTTTTCCTTGTGCTTTGTAATAGATTATTGCTGTACTTAACAGATGAAAGTTTTTAAATTTAGCACATGGTAGGCTACAAAATAAAATTATGGTTTCATTTGGCTTAGATGAAATGTAAGACAAAATGAATCTGTAGACGAGTGTAAATAAAGCCTGTGAGTCAACTGTGCAGTGAGTGCTTTCTCTCCGAAGCATAAACAAATCTTTGTTAATAGCCTAGACTAACAGATGTTTGTGTCCTCTCTTACTGCAGCGCAAGTCTGGCTGTTTGTATTGCAGATTTTCAGATTGTTTCAGTTCCTTAAGTATTACAAGCATTTGGGGATTTAAAGAGCAGCATGTCTCAGATGAGCTTTTATAAAATTTTGAGGTATTTCCCTCTGTATATATTCCTTATCTGCTTTTCAGAAAGTTTTTAAAGGAAGCAATAGCAAACCTTTTATTTTTTGATTGCTAGATTTATAAACAAAAAGGCAGAGCAACTGTGATATATCTCTGCATGCCTGTTACAAACTAACCAATACCTGGTTTTAGTTACCAAATTGGCAAGTAAATGAGCACAGTCCATCTCTAATAAAACAGAAAGATTAAGATTAGGTTGGTTTTTGGTTTATTTTGTTTTGGGGTAGGGGGAGTAGAGGGGAGCAACACCTACCTTGAGTAGTATAGGAATTTTTTTTAAGTCTGGTGTAGAAAATATTTCCCTTCAGGCAAAAATAAATTGCCTGCAGAACTAGTCAGGTATTTCTATGCAGCTACATCAAAATCTATGAAATCTCTATGGCCTAGAAGGTAGAATTGTGATCAGGTTAAGTTTAGGTTATGTGCTTTTCAATTAAAAATTCAATATTTCATGAATTGCAATGCTGTTTTGTGTAAATGTTCTTACAGTAGTTGAAAACGAGAGAGTGGGTTGAAATAAGAAGACTAGCTTTTAGCTTCATTAAACCTGGTACTAAAGAGTAAGATCCATTGCCAAAAATCTGTTCTTTTAATAATTCAATATTATTAATAAAAGTTTTGAAACGTACCAGTCAGCGCGTCTTAAAATAAGATTCCTTAGTTTCTGCACCAGGTGACTAACAGGGGCGCTCGGGTCTGGCCTAAGCAGCTGTGTTGAATCCCCTGGGATCTCGGTGGCTCCCGGGCTCGGTTCTGACCTGCGCTCAAGCCCTGCGCGTTGGGTGCTCTGCCCGTAACTCCGAACGGTTTGGCCGGCTCAGCGTGTTGAGCCTTTGGTCCCTCAGGGCGTGGGGGCTTGTCGGGGTTTGAGCGTGTGGGGGCCGGACTCGCCCGGCCGCCCCGTGCAGTCATAAATATGAACAGCAGTCACCAGGATAAGTAGCGTGAAGGCTGTTGAGGACATTTACCTAAAACAGTTCAAGTTCAGTACCGCTCTGATGAATGAAAGTTGAAATAAGGGCTTTTAAGTGCTTACAAGTACTGCAGGATAACTCGGAGGTAGCAGCAGTGCGCTGCACCTGAGGCCTTCCCTTTGAGGATCATAAAAGGCTTCTAGGAAGGAAAAATTGGAAGTTGCCATGACCCTCAAGCTCTGCTTTGCCAGTAAGGGAATGGAGATGCTGGGATCAGACATCTCCTTTATCACCCCATTTTAACTGGTTGTGCGAGTCTGTTGTTGCCTCCCACCAAGAAACACAGTTAAATCCCTTTCGAGTTAAATGCCCAACTCAGGCCGAAGTGAATGGCACCGGGTGCAGGTTTGAATTGCACCATGGGTTCTCTTTGTGGGTGCGAGGCGGGAGGCGGCAGGGACTGCTGCGACTTGCTTTGCCCTCTGCACTAAATGTCCCTTGGCTGCAGTTGTTGCAAAACTGTCATCCTTTTGGCTCTGAAATCGCCCAAAGAGTGGGAACTTGGCTATTCCCCACGGCGGGCGGGAGCGGGATGCCGCCGGGGGGCAGGGAGCGGGCGGCGGGGGCCGTGCGGAGCCTCCTCCCTGCCGCGCGGAGCGGAGCGGTGACGAGGCCGCACGGCAGAAGGAGGCTCAGCGAGCGCCCAGCCTTGCGACTCGGCGCTCCCTGCCTGCGCCGCAGCACTCGCACGGTGCACGACCGCAGGGCCACGCAAACCCTGCTGCTGTCGGAGTATGGAAAACTAGGAAGGCTATTAACGTTAGAGCGTTTGCCCCAGCCCCTTGATCAGAAATAACGTGCTCTAATAACTATATTTTAAGTATAAAACTTCATAGATAGCTATACAAACTTTTCCCAAACAGGTTGAGGGTGCAGCGGCCACAGGGGGAGTCCCTCTCCTCTTGTAGTTCAGTTAGACAGCGGATTGCAGCGACGGCAGCAACCACGGTGTGGTCTGGGCTTCTCCAGCAATATCCACGGCACGTTAGCTTTGCTTTTCCCTGTCACAGCGTGAGCAGAGCCCATAACTGCAAACAGCATCTGAGCTTGCAAAGGATGGACACATTGAGTCTGGCACAGCTGGGAAGACCAGTCTGCACTTGGCTGGGGTTGGAGTTTCTCTTGCATCCCTCTAGTGCTAATAAAAGTGAAAAGTGAAGTCCTGGATCTGCACCTGGTGTCAGAAGGTGCTGGTGACAGAGGTGTCACCCACCTGCGTGCAGCCCGGCTGGGGCCCAGCAGTGGAGGCAGCTGTGAACGGGAGCTCCGCGGTCACTGAGCGCCGGTGCTCCGGGCGGGAGCGAAGCGGGGAGGAGAAGGACTCGGGGCAGCGCTGCCGGGCGGCACCAGCACCGCTCACTGCGAGCAGCGCGGGGACCTGGCTGCCCACACCGTCCTGTGCCGCCCTGCGGGACTGCGGGGGAATAAAGAACGAAAAAACAGAGAAAAGGAAAAAGAAAGAAAAAGAGGGAAGGAGGGAGGGAAGGAGGGAAGGAAGGAGGGAAGGAAGGAAAAGAGAGAAAGAGAGAGAGAAAGGGAGAAAGAGAGAGAGAGAGAGAGAAAGACAGAACAAAGAAAAAGAACAAGAGAGAAGGCCCAGGGAACGAGCAGGAGGGCGGCGCGGGGGCGGCGCTGGGCGCGGGGCGGCTCCGCTCCGCTCC
>VZSV01000081.1:854435-868164 GCA_013398735.1 Nothocercus julius
CGGCCCGCGCGCCGGCGCCTCGGCCTGCGGCGCCGTCTCCGTGGCCTTCCCGCTGAGCATGATGATCGCGGGCGCCGTGGGCAACGCGCTGGCCATGGCGCTCGTGTCGCGCAGCTACGGCGCCAAGGAGAACCGGCGCAAGCGCTCCTTCCTGCTCTGCATCGGCTCCCTGGCCCTCACCGACCTGGCGGGGCAGCTGCTCACCAGCCCCATCGTCATCGCCGTCTACCTGTCCGAGCGCGCCTGGGCCGCCCTCGACCCCTCCGGCCACCTCTGCACCTTCTTTGGCGTCAGCATGACCGTCTTCGGGCTCTGCCCGCTCTTCATCGCCAGCGCCATGGCCGTGGAGAGGGCCCTGGCCATCCGCACGCCCCACTGGTACGCCAGCCACATGAAGACGCGGGTGACGCGCCTGGTGCTGCTGGGCATCTGGCTGGCCGTGCTGCTCTTCGCCCTGCTGCCCGTGGCCGGCGTGGGCCGCTACACGCTGCAGTGGCCCGGCACGTGGTGCTTCATCAGCACCGGCGACGACGCCTTCGCCGGCAGCATCTTCTTCGCCTCCACCTTCGCTTTCCTGGGGCTCTCCTCCCTCTTCGTCACCGTGGCCTGCAACCTGGCCACCATCAAGGCGCTGGTGTCTCGCTGCCGCTCCAAGGTCACGGCCTCCCACTCCAGCAAGCAGTGGGGCCGGATTGCCACGGAGACGCTCATCCAGCTCCTGGGCATCATGTGCGTCCTCTCGGCGTGCTGGTCCCCGCTGCTGGTAGGCGCCGCGCGGGACCTCGGGCACTGCGGGGCGACGCCGTGCGGGTCGGGCCGCGGGAGCTCCGCGTGCCTGGCAGAACAGCACTGGGGAACGGGGGCAGGAGGAGGCGGGGGATCGGGAAAAGCAGGGACTCGCAAAGGGGGAAGGCCGGGCGTGGGGAGGTGGCGGCTCCCGCAGCCTCGCGCGGCCGCGCGGCGAGGAGCAGCGGGGAGGCTCCACAGAGGGGATCCCGGGGTCCGAGAGACCCGCGCCAGCAGAGGCTGCGACGGCGCCTGCGCCCCCGCTGCGCCACGCGGGATGTCGCCTGCGGCAGCGCGGGCGAAGCGGGGGAGCAGCGCCGCGGGACCTGCAGGCAGCCGCTGCAGGGAGGAAGCCGCCAGCAGAGTTGTTTAACACTTTCGTTAGCTCCCACTCATGGCAGGTCCCTCCTTTAATGCTTTATGAGGGGAAAAAAATGCAACTTACGGCTCTGCAAGTAGCATCTGGTTTCAGGAGACCCTGCACTCTCGCTCATGTAGGGCAGGGCTCCGCTTCTAAAGGACCCCAACAGCCTTCCCTGTGTTTTGCTCTTCCTCACTTTTTCCCCCCACTGTGTGCCCTGGGTGTAAATCCTGCCGTGGGATCTAGGAGCGCTAGTCTCTCCCTGCCTTAGGGAGGAGGGTCCGTCCAGGGGTCCTGTGTCCGGCTGCTTCTGCTCTCAGGGGCCACTGGTTCTGGGACTTTGTCCTTGGGTCCTTAGGCTACAGTGAGAGGAATGGCTGACAGAGCTCATGTTGTGTGAACGGGGCAGAAGAAAACACAGGTTAGTCTAGCAGTGTTACCCTGGTAAATGTCAGCAAATCTCCAAAACAGAAAATATAAATAAAACAAATGCATCAGAGGCACTAAATTTACTCTGTGATAAGGATGGTTATTAGCTTGTGGCAAAAGGCACCCTGAGACCATGGTGCAAATTCAGGGAACTTGAGAGCGCATAACAATATTCTGCTCCTAAGACCCCAAGGGAAGTTATTTCTGCTACTAAAGCAGGAGGCTGCCAGTGCCTGGCGACGCTGCTGCAGCGCCGGCGCCCGGCAGCCTTTCCCGTTCCCGTGTCACGTCTCCGCAGAAGGTACTCCAGGTCCCGCTGTGCCGTGGCTGTGCACAGGGAGGTGCACATCCTCCTGTGGCCCAAAGGGAAGCAGTAAACTCTTTTACAGAAGTTAGTGCTCTGTTCCTGCCCAGTTAAATTGCTTGCCCACAGCTAACCAGCCGAAACACGGCGGTGCGGCTGCCGGGCTCCGAGCAGGGAACGCGGCTCCTCTTGTCGTCGCTCGCGGCCGTCCCTTCTCCCCGCAGCAGGTGCTGCCGTGTCCGCGCAGCAGAGCAGCTGAGGCGCTTGCACAGGTTGGGTTTCAGCAGCCTCATGCACTGAGCAAAGTGTTTAACATCGGGTGCTCCTTCCTCTTCAAAACCTCAGAAAAATCAGTGGTGCTGCAGTGGGTCCTCTCAGGCTTTTTCCTTCCAGCGATGTGTCTGCAGTTTCAAAAGTCGCAAGGCAAGCTGATTCGGCTGCCCCGTTTCAGCCTGAGCAGCGGGAGGGAGCCCTCCCGCCGGGCAGCGACGGGGATGCGGAGCGGCCGCGCGCGGGAGCCGGGCGAGCGAGCGTGACCTGCAGCGCGGGCCGCGTCCCTCGGCGCGGCAGCCGCTCTGCCAAGCGCCCTGCGCCGCGGGCGGCCACGGCCGCACCCGCGGAGGGTTTCTATGCCTATGTCTCAATCCATAGGATGCGCTGGGAGCGAGGAGCCGGAGCGAGGTCCCTGCTGGCAGCGGGAGCACGGGCCGGGGCCCGGGCGCCGAGGGAGAGCGAAAGCCGCTCTCAGAGCTGCCGTGGGCAAAGCCGACGTGCAGCCTCCCCTAGGGCCTGCAGAGGACAGAGAAGCAAATCCCACTGTGCAGGAAGTGTAACCGGGGCTTAGATCTGCAAATAGGCTTTCAGTCTGATGATCTGCACATTTGCTATGAAATAATCATTAGATTACTTCTTAATTTACTTAAATATGGTGTGATCGCACAGTCAGAGAGAAAGCAGCTGTGGAACAACAACAAAAAAGAGAATGAGCTTAAGAATTCTTAAGAATTGCTTGAGTTCAGGTAAAAGAAAAAAGCAAGATGTTTTAACATCTTTTTTTGATGAAAGAAAATTTAACTTGCAAAGTCCAGGCCTATAGAGACCTTCTAGTGAAATCCAAGCTGTAGAGATGCGTTTAGCTGAAATAGCTGCATCATTTAGCAGTTGAAAATACCCAGTTTAAACAGGAATCCAGGGATTTTCAGAGGAGATTCTTTGGGGGGGGAGCACTGATGGATCCTGACTGTTCCTGCGGGGTAAACAGCGCCTCTTTACACAAATAGTGGGTTTGGCTTTATCTATTGAGGGAAGTGACAAAATCAAACATGAGTTAGCAGAAAAGTGAGACTGAGATAAGAGAATGCCAGGCTGCCCTCCAGACGCTTCAGGGAAGTGTCCCTCTCTCGTGATTTGTGCCGTGCTGGCAGGAGAGCACCTGTATGTGCAACCCAATCAGCTCTCCTCCCTTTTGGTGCAGCCAAGACCTTACCTGCCTTCAGCAGACAGAACCCAGAGAAACGCTCCTCTCAGCCAAGCTGCCCTTCTTTATCCTGAGTGGGCTCCAGTCTGCATTAATCTTTTATTTATTTTGGTAAATAACAACTGAGCAGAGTCACTGCAATAAGCCGACGGCAGAGTGAACCCGTCCGAGGCAGAGAGACAAAAGCGCTGCTTGTTTGCCCAGAAACACAGGTGCAGCCTCGACCCTCCTGACAGGTCCTTTAGCAGCTCCGGACTACGGAGCCCAGTCACTCCCAGGATACTCTCAAGGGCTCTCATTTAAAGCAGAAATGGTCATGTACTCTGCTACCGCCCCTATTAAAAGACCTCATTAACCCTCATATCAGAGGGAAATCCAATGCATTCTTCTATGCAGGTATCTTTTATTAAAATCTAGTATTTTGTGATTTTTTTAGATGTATAAATTAGAGTTATGGTAAACATTAATTTAAAGAAAAAATGCCACTGCTGAACAGCAAGGAAAACAGATCATTTCTTTTCTATGAATCAGTAGCTCTTCTCCCACTAATGCTTGCCTTCCATCTGAGGCTACAAGAACCCATTTCAGATTGCTAAAATTGCCCTCATGCATTGATCATTTCCCTTTGGCCAAGCTGATGGAAAAGCCTGGATTTGGTGGGCTGTGCTTTTCCACACAAGCCCACAACCAAGTGGTAAAATCAGACTGTATATTTGTTCTCCTGGGAAGCCTGATGGACTTGTCCTGCATCCCTGCATCACCACATCCTGCAAAGCTGTCCTTACCCTCATCCTTCTCCAGTAATTCTCCCAGAATCTCCAAGTGATTTCCCTGCTACATGTCTCTCACAGAGGCAGAGCCGTGATTTGCTTGAGGTAGCTCTGCAGGTGGGTGTCCTGTGGGGCTGGAAGATGAGCACAGTTCTGCTGGATGTGCAGGGCACAGCAGGGTCCAAGTGAGGCAGAACAGGCTCCTGAGAAGCTCTTGTTATAGGAACTAGGATGTGTGTTTATTAAAGCCCAGCTGCAAAACGAAGGTTGCAAATAAAGGCAGTCGGGTGCCACAGAAGTGAGATCCTTTCCAGCTCACTGCCAAGCACACCAGTTTGAGGGGGTGTCCATACAAGTTTGGCTAATGTGGATATCGGATGTCCCTGAAGGGTCTAGTTGGCTGGACTTGTCTTGGCTTTGCCCGCTACAGGCAGCAAGTAATTCTGCTTAAAACACAACTTCCTCGTCCGTCCTGGGCAGCCTTCATTCTGCCTCAGTTCCAGCAGAGTTGGTGGGAGCGAATCCTAAGATTTCCATGAGACAGTTATGATTTTTATTTTCAAATAAGGTTGTAAATATTGATAGTTTTTACATGGAAAAATCATATCCTCTTCACTGTGGCTTGTGCACGGTTTGCTCTGCAACCATGGTCACTGTCAGTGCATTTCCTGGGGAGAATCCTCCGTCCTTCTACAGCTCTCTCCTGCACAGAAAGGAAATTTTTAGGTACCTTTTAGAGTAGAACAAATGGGAGATGAGCAGCAGTGTAAACAGATGGATCTGATGATCAAACCTCTTACTAGCATAAACAGTGTAATTTCATTGACTTTATTCTACCTGATGTTGCAACTCTGGGCCTTTTATTGTTTTAATTAACTTAAAAGACCAATGTGGGCAATAACAACCTCTAACAATATCAAGCTGAAATAAAATTTCCAGTAGAGCAATTGATGGTCTGACAAATATTCCAGTAGAAGAATACTAGGTAATAAAGACAAAAATAATCAGCAGTTGGCTGCTTAAGAAATGTATTTTATTGGTCTAATATTTTTTGCAGCTCCACAGATCCACTAACAAAAGAAGACAACAAGAGTGGCCAAACCAGATCTATTGCAGAGCTCACCAAAAAGAGGGTTAGGGGAGCAGGTCTGGAAGAAAATAATTCTAATATGTGGATGGACAAATCTTGCTTGGTTTTCATTTGTTGTAACATGGGCACAGGCATATTTACATAATAGTGCTACTATTGACAGTGTGGCAGTGACGGCCGGGCACGATGGGGTGATGCTAGAACCTGACGGGCACAGCGTGCCCTGGTACAGACACCTCTAGCTCAGCTGGGGCTGTGACCTTATCTTAATATCTGGAACGAGCAGAGCGGGAAGTGGTTTGAATCAGGCAGTTGCATAGGTCTGATGCACAACAAGCTGCTTGATGCAGTTTGGATCTGAGTCCACCCCGTAAACAACTCTACTAATGGTTAGTAACTTTATTTTAAGTTAAATATATCAGATGAAATCCTCAATTGCTACCATTTAAAGAAATAAAAATTCTACTTTACTGTTCAAGTTGCCCTGCAAGTGTTTCTCAGGGTCAACATACGGTTATTGATCTGGCATCCAGAAGGTCCTTTGAAAGGAAAAATCCTCCCCTGTGGCCTGTGCTCCCTGGTTACTCCTCCTCATGACTGTTCCTTCGACTGTCCCCGTTTCCAGGCATAGCAACAATCCAGAGGCAGCCCCGGTGGATGAGCCCACACTCTGAGGCTGGCACTGTGTGAGCAGACCTGGCCGGGGATCACTCGGCTTGCGCTAATAATAATAACGCATAGTGAACGTAGGTCCTCAGGCTGCTCCCTGCATTTTCAGGACTGATTGCCAGTCTATTTAGAATATGGTAGTGCTGGCGTTTGCAAACACAGTAAATCAAACTGTACGTCACAGCCACTGTGCACAGGCTGCACCATGTCCTTGAGTTATTCCGCACGCTGTGGACACGCCAAAGCTTGTGGACATCCCGCATCCCAGCCCTGCAGGGTTGCAGGACAGTCACTTCAAACAGTTAAGGTGCTCAAGTTATGTTCAGGAAAGATTCGCAAGCAGAAAAAGACCCCGTGCAGGAAAACTCTGCTTTCAATAGCTCCGGCCTAGGGTTATATGGGCCAGACACAGGTTTTACTCCTGGCTTCCCGCATGTCTGACTTCACTTCACTGCTGTTTAATAAATGGTTTGGACTCGGCAGCTAACAACAAGGCCAGCTCTGAGTTAGCTGAAATACGTTATAGAGGCCTGTATAATACGATAAATATACATCAAATACATGATAAAAGATTGTTGGACTAGGTGATTGATCTCCCAAGGTCCCTTCCAGCCTTAGCCACTCCATGGAGGAGGCCATGTCCTCACATCAGCCCTGTCTTTTGCCTTTCCCACCCTGCTTTAAAGGCTCCCAGAGCTTCACTGTTTGTCACAGCCAGGTCAAGAGCACAGGTAATTTCCTCAGGACCCAGTGGACACTTGGCAGCAAGACCCATGCTGAATGTCTGCTCAGAAAACATTCAGAAAATCCTGGGAAAACATTTTGCATATACATGCAACTAAATGCCCTTAAAGTGCTATTATATTTAAAAACAGGTGCAGTTAATACAGAAAGCTCAGGGGGAAACTTCAGTTAACAACTAAAAAACAACTAAACCATGGAAAAGTAAACATAGCCTTGATATCCTGATATCTTTCAAATGTGGTTGATATTTCCCATAGATATATATTAGTGTATGAAAGCCGCAGAACTGCCTTGTTAGTCTTCAAAGACCCAAAAAAAAAAAAAGAAAGAAAAAAAGAAAAATGCTGCTCATTATTTTTCCCTGAATTAACAGCAGGCTGCTAACGGACAGTGACCCTGTGCCCAGAGCACTACATCTCAAGCTGAGTTCTCCCGTGGCAGGTTTTTGGTGCAACCTGTAGCAAATCAGTTCAGCCCTTAGCAGTGTCTTACTTTTCTAGGCTGTAACACGAGAATAAAAGTGTCCCAATTATGTGAAGCTCTATATTGATACCTATATTGATACTTGTAAAGCAAGTTTATATCTTAAGTTAGAGAGTGCAGTATGAAGTACTGTTGTTTTAGTATCATTATAGTGCGGTTTTCAGCTGACAAGTCCTTTAAGTATTGCAAGCTTTGTAGCAATCCTTAAGGAAAATAGATCCTCCCTGTTGCTTTCCCCTCTTTGCAAAGCATACCAACAGCACAAATATTCTCTGACAACTTGATGATCTTTTTTAAAAGAAAAGTAAAATCACTGACATCTCGGTCTGCTGGTGCTGGAATACAGCAGGTGGCACTTTGAAATGCAAGTGATAAAATTATCTTAGATTTGGGAGCCAAAGTGGTGTTCAGTGCTGCCTGTTCTTTAGCTTTTCTGAATAAATTGCCAGCTTGGATGTTGTGGGAAACTAACTCCTAAATGTGTTACTGTAGTCGCTGAGGGCGCTGAAATGAGGGAGAAAAAGAGCAAAAAAAGTTAATGAAGAAAAATTCTAGCTTTTAAAAATAAATGAAGATAATTTTATATTTGATTATTTTTCTGACATTTACTGTTCATAATGTAACTTTGAACAACTGTACTAATTATGAGTTATCCAGCTGTTCATTGCAATTTTGATAATATGGTAGTGGTAAAAATGAGTACCTTTAAGTCAGTTTTGCAAGTCCATCTCAAATCACTAGGATTTAGCACACAATTTTCTATTATGTCTCAATCAGGGAAGCAGCACGTTCTTTCTGATTTCAGCCTGAGATCCATAAGTCAGTCTGACAGCTGGATGGTAGCAATTTTGTCAGTCTCATTTAACACAGAGAGACAGAGCTGCTCTCTCAGTCACGGTTATTGTGCTCTTTACTTACATGCTGCGATAGGGGTTTGACTTGGATGAGAGAGAGAAGAAAAACTGCAATGGAGTTTTGTCTTCTGGGATATTTGCATAAAGCGATATAGATATGACCTCTTAAAATATATCATTTTTCCTCCTAACTTCCATAGATAACCATGTTGAAAATGGTCTTCAGCCACACGTCTTTTGAACACTGCAATGGATTCACCAGCGCAGCGCAAAGCTCAGGACTGCAGAAGGAGTGCTACTTCTTCCTGACAGCGGTGCGCTTGGCCTCGCTAAATCAGATACTGGATCCATGGGTTTATCTGCTACTGCGAAAGATTCTGCTCCAGAAGTTCTGTCAAGCAGCCAGCGCTGTCTCCAAGTGCTCTAACAATGAATGGAAAGAGCGGTCGATAACGTTATCAGAGGAAATCAGACGGACAACAGCGTGAAGGAATATCGATCAGTTTGCATGAAAACTACTTTTGTCAACCAGTTTTAAATCTTACTGTGAACTGGGGTAGCTGTAGCATGTTAGTGCCTACGCAATAGCTGAAAATGGTATTACTGAATGGACTGAGTGCCAAATAATTACATAACCTATGTGCCAAAAACTCACAAGCACGGACAGAGGAATTAGTTTGTTTGCTAAAATCTGTTGTTATTGTAATTCATAACTGAGCTGCAGATCATTACTTTTGTGTGCCTAAAATATATTTTTGAAGGTTTTTTTTTTTTTTTTTGCATTAAGGAAGAAAAAGTGATTTTCTTACCAGGAGACACTTGGGACACGGATTCAACAGTTAAATTACTAAAGAGACCTACTTCTGTATATAATCTCAGTGCTAAGAGGTGTGGGGGTGAGAAAGGGTCAAAAATAAAAGAAATAAAGGAAGACAAAAATAGAAGACTGCCTCTGGTTTGCAGTGGCTTAAAACTGAAAATGTTGTGTTGAAGCAGTGATGGTGGCGGTCTGTCCAGAGGGGAAGGTGCTGTGAGTCTTCTGACAGACACATGGACGTGCCCCGAGAAATACTCATTTTGTGTGAACACTAAAGTAAGCTCACCTTCTGAGGAGGATGTAGCGTTAGGACAAAGGGTACAGTAAGAATTTTTTTTTTTTAATAACAGCCTGTGAAATTCTCAGGCATAACAAGAAGAGCTTTTAGCAAAGCACTCTGTAAAACTAGAGCAGATGGAGAGAGTGATAAAGAGATTGTAAGAGACAGTAAATGTTCTTCCTCCTGTAAATTATTGGCAAATGCTTGCAAAGCCAAAAATGCTGCTTTCATATGGGTAGTTTTATTTGAAAATGCATATACCCGGGAATAAAATGAGCAATCATGATTCTCAAGTAATGAGGATGCCATTCAAAACACCTTCATTGCTAAAATACCCTACACAGTCAGAATACTTCCTGAGAGCAAGACTTCCCCACCAAATGATGAATTTGAGAGATATGGCAGCCTTAGGAATTTAAAAAATAAAACAGACTGGAAGAGCTGGGGAGCAGTTTGTCCATTAGTCAGGAGTCATTACCTTTCTCCTAGGTAACTTCCAGGTTTGGTTAAAAAAGATTTCTAATGCATATGTATCATATCTAAAACTTGTTTTTTATGCAAGAAGGACATTTTCCTTCACATTTCCTTTACCCTTTTATAGCCTCATGTATAGCCTCAACCATTTCATGGCCTTTGGGGTAAATTCGGGCAAATACAATAAAAGACAATACATTGCTTAGTTTTATATCATATTATATGCCATATAATATAAAATTCAGGGACCTTAAAAGCAAATATAATCCTACAACTGCTAGGAATTTCTTGTACAGAGCCTATGTTTTTTTATAAAAAGGAAGAAAAACTCTTCCTTTTTTTTTTTATAACAGTAACTATTCAAACGAGGTGGCTACTCATTTTCCCTGTTCTGCTCCTGGCTTGTCTAATTGCAGACTGTCTAACGACAGTCAAAGAAAAGTAATTTAGCAGCAGAATCCACTGTCTCTATAGTCTAATGACACCTGGGTGTAACTGTGACCTAAAAGCTAATGTCTTTCTCTTAATTCAAGAGTCGGCCTAAAAACACAGTGAGGCACTTTGACATTTTGTAAGCTACTGCCGTTATTTTGTAAGTGCTGCCATCTGCTTCGACTCAAAGGAAACACGAATTGCTCTCGCAGAGCGGCGTCACGGGCACGAGAGGCAGTGCCGAGGCGGCCGCGGGCCGGGGCGCTCCAGGCTGCTGCGACCCCGTCGCTCCTCGTACCGGGCCGGTCTCACCGGCTGCCCGCGTTCCCACAGGGTGCCTTGGGGCGAACGCTCCTTCTGCAGCTGAACACAACGTGCCGGCGCCGTTCGGGTCTGGGAATGCTGACGCAGGAAGGGGCACGGCTGGTTCCCGGAGCGAGGGCCCGCGTGCCGCGCGGCATGCGCCGGCAGCCAGGAGCAGCCGGCCGGGCGCCGCTGGCACAGCCGGCTCTCCCCGCAGAACGAAGAACTGCTAGTTGTCTTGCAAAAAGTGCCTCCCGTGAGTTGTACTTTCTAAAAATTATTTCGGAATGAAAAGGCCAGAGCCCTGGCAAAGGCTGCCCAGGGAGGCTGTGGAGGCTCCTTCCCTGGAGATCTTCCAAACGCCCCTGGATGCCACCCTGTGCCCCGTGCTCTGGGTGTCCCTGCTGGAGCGGGGGGGTGGGCTGGATGATCTCTAGAGGTCCCTGCCAACCTCAACCGTTCTGTGGCTCTGTGATTCTGTATTGTTCAATCCATGTACATCAGCTTGTTAAAACAAACAATCAAGCTGGTCGCTTGTACTGTATGTCAGGATGACCTTAGTAATTATAGCAAATCATTCTTTGTCAAGACGTTTCTGAAGAGCAGCCGGTAAATGGGATGCAGCTTGCTCTGGGAGGCTGCTGGGAGAGCGAGGGAGGCGGCGGCAGGGAGGACGCGTCAACCAGGCTTCCATTGCATCAGCTCTTTATTGAGTGGCAACAGGAAAATTCTGGTTTTTCCTGTATGCAAGCAATGAAACAGGGGCAATGAAAGAGCAGCTAACGGTGTCGCTGCCTTACGTCAGCTGCTTGGGTGCACCGTCGTTCTGCTCCAGACCAAACGGACACAGGGCCGTTACTCCTGTGTTTGGGGGTGATTCTGCTTTAGTTTGCTTAAAATAATTGTGTTCCTTTATGATTTTTAGTGGTAAAATAAGACAAATTTTTAAATATTAAGAAAAAGGCAATTCTGTCTATCTTTGGGTGCAGTTATATGAAGAAGATACTTTAAATACCGGAAGACGGGAAAGAATGTCTGCTTTCATTTGTTTACAGAAGAGGAGCTGAAACACTATTTGCCAGCCACAACTGACATAACAGGACATGGCTGGAGGAACGCACTTTGAAAAATGAATTTTAAGACCTTTAGCATAAATGAAAGTTCTTATTTCCCATTTATTTGTTGAGTGGGAAGGTGTATTTTTGTTGTGTGTCTTTAAAGATATCTTCTAGCTGATGTATTTAAATTTAACTAGAGTAGTATTTCTAAGACTGGTTTAAATATGTTGTACTTCTGTCAAATATTTTATGAAAACAGTAGTATATGGAAAAATGATTTTGAGCTCATTGATTGCCTTAAGAGCTAACTTGTTTGTGTAACGAGTACATGTGCATTGCATCCGTCAGAATAAACGGTCATTCCACAGAATCTCTGGTCTCTAGTCCTTGGCTACGCCTTCCCGGGACACGGCTAGCGCGATTTCCACCTGGAAGAGGCACAGGGCAAGGGCGCAAGCCCCAGTGCCGGTCATGGCCTAGCTGCTGAGCTGGCCTGGGTGGCGGCCCTGGGTAGGGCAGCCCTCTTTGAGATTAGCGCCGCAGCACGCGCACGTCCTCGCCGGAAGGATCCCAGGACAAGAGGCTGCAAGGCGGCTGCTGTTCGTGCGAAAGCAGCGGTCCCTGCGATTGCGCTACCTTCCCAGGCAGCTGAGCGGAAACCCCTAATCCCTTCCCTCCTCCTAAGTGTCCGGCTCTCTGCAGTGCCAGGGGAAGTTCTCCCAGGAGGCGGAAAGCTCAACATTTTTCTTCCCAAGAGATTAGTAGAAAAGCAATTTGTTTTTATTGTTGAACCTAACTGATGGCAGCCTTGCCTGTATTTTAATTCTTCCTTAATTTAACCCCATGGTTTGTTCTGGTGTGCTACAGCTGATACTTCTGTGCCACATCGGCATAACCTGGGATGTGAAGTAATTTAAGACCCAGTGCGCTTAGCGCTGTTGGATGTGAAGGCCGGGCACAGACACCCCAAGTGCTCTTGTTCTCGAGCAGCGTTTGGGCACAGTCACAGTGCTCGTGCCGTCTCTGCCGAGCAGAGCCGGCTGGCCAGGGCCGGCGGGAGCTGCGGCCTCCAGCCCTCCCAGCCCACAGCACTGCTGCCCCCGGGCCTCCGGGCGCCTGAACGGGGGCCCCCTCGAGTCACTGTAGTGCTAGCCAACATGACACCAGACCAAAACACACATTTACTCCCGCAGTAATAATGCCAATGGGATATTTATGTCTTTAAAAAGGGAAGAAATGCAAAATGTGGTGAAAAACATCTCTCCAAAATCTGTAGAGGGCAGGGAATGAAGAATGATTGATCCTGCTAAATTCAGAACTAAAAGATGAAAAATAATTAGTAGCAATCCTTCCGAGAAATGGTTAAATATGTTTTGCAAAAGCCCCACTGGCTGACCTAACACTTGCAGGTTTACCTTGGCTGGATTTTACCTGCACCCAGTCTTCCAGCTAGTGACATTTGTCTGTAGGCGTTGCTGTTCTGCCGAAGGCAACTTTCATTTTACTGCGCCGACGCAGACTTGGATTTTGAGAGGAGATCCCGGTTCAGCGTAAGCCCAGGCTCGTCTCACTGTAGGAGCCGGATAAGAAGAGGAAGCGGGCTCAGGCTTCTGCGAATGGCGCAGCCTGCTCTGTGCTTCCTGCGTGCCCCATCACTACGAGCAAAACACACGAGCCAGGCAGTGGCAGAGGCGCTTCTGTGATCAGACCTGCAGCCCCCACCTTGCTGAGGGTGTTGCCAGCTCTTTCCCATATCCTTTAAGAGGAGGATGTCTCATTCATCCCTACAACTTTGCTACAGTTTGATGACTTTGCACGCTTTTGTGGGTTGTGCTTTTTTTTTTATCCTTTTTCCTTTATTTGATTTAAAATAACTACTTTTGAATTGGATCAGTTGTCTGATTCAGTTTACAGCAGAGGCCACCAAACTATCCCATTTCATAGGAAAGAGCTGTTAACAGGCTTGTGAAAATGCCCAAAAGCGGTTTTGTCCATACATTCTGAAAACGGGGTTTCAAGCACAGTAAAGCAAGAGAAAGGGCACCGCCTGCTCTAGGAACGCTGCGCTCGGCAGCCAAATCCCTCCTCGGGAGGAGTGCCCAGAGCCCACCCACGGCCTTCCTCACAGAGGCTGAAGTTCACCAGGGGGAACTGGAGCGCGTGAAGGGCAGCTCACTCAGGGAGGGGTCGCTGTCCAGCTGCACAACAGGCGCCCCAGCTAAGGGAGCCCACGCGTAACGGGACCTCAGCCGAGGCTCTCCAGCCCCCAGCGGGTTCCTGCAGGGTTCGCAACCTGCACGCTATGGGGAGTGCGCAGGAGCGCGAGGAGGTGCTGGCAGGGCCGGGCGCCCGCAGCCGGGGGCAGCCCAGGCGCGAGCCAGAGCCCCGCGGGCGCACG
>VZSV01000081.1:872434-900786 GCA_013398735.1 Nothocercus julius
CTCTGGAGATCTTCCAAACCCGCTTGGACGCAGCCCTGAGCCACCTGCTCTAGGTGACCCTGCGTGTGCAGGGGTGTTGGACTAGGTGATCTCTAGAGGTCCCTTCCAACTTTAAGCATTCTGTGATGATTCTATGAGGTTGCAGGTTTCACGTCTTCTCCTTGTAATACACGTTTTGTGCACTGCTAATCTGCTGCTATTTCATCTGAGAAAAACAGGGTTATAAATTAACAGGCTGTTCCTTTTCTTCCTCACCATGTTTTTCTCCCAGGAAGCGTGGGAACTACACAGACCATTTTCTTAATGTGCTTTTTACTGAAGAGTCAGAGCTCCCAACAGCTTCAGCAGCAGCGGTTATTTATTGCCTTGGAAGAGCCACTGCGGCTGCAGCCCACCAGGGAACGGCCGCGCACAGCGAGACCCGCGCGGCTCGCACGGAGCCTCACCCAGCTCCTTGCCAGCTGGAGGTCTGCAAAGTCTCCACTTCAGCCAAACACACTCATGCCCATTTTTTTCTTACTGTTTCAATTCTCTTCCATAGGTGCAAGGAGGAATTTTCCACTTCAGTTAGAATTTTAACTTGCTGTGGGACGTTAGGAAGAGCTACACCCAGGTGCCAGAAAGGCAGGGCTAGTAGAGGTTACTGAGCCCGATAAGTGTCTGGAAGTGTTTGGCACAGGGCAGGCGCATGGGCGTTCAGTGGTAGCCAGTGGATTTTACTCTTTTCACTGATTTCTGCTTATTTTAACTATCAAAGGCAAATCTGTATGGGTGCATTGCCAATAGAGGGGTCAAAAAATCCGGAAAAGCATCTAGCATTGAAATGGGTCCCGGACTAAAGCAGCAAAAGTATAATAAAAATAAAGAGCACCGTCCCCACAAATGCACTAACGGCCTGCAAAGTCTTCGCCACAGCATGCCTGGTTTTTGGCTGCTGGACTCCTCTCTCCCTCGAGTGGGACACGTGAACACAGGTAGTGGCCGCATTCTTATCTTTAGCACAGCCAAGCCGTCTGCAAAGCGCTGTGCGTGTCGGAGCGGCCCCGTGCCCGGCCCAGCGCGCTCCGCAGCCGGATCGGGGAGGCTCCGTTTGGGTTTTGCCGTGCAGAGCGGAGCAAATCACTTCTGGTTGACCCCAGGCCATGGTATTCCTCTCTGACTTCATCAAGCTTTGGTTTCCTTCTGGAGGCTTTGCATACTTCACGGCTGAAGTCAAAAGGAGCATTAACTCTAGGTTCACTTCAGGCCTTACAGCTGCTCGTCCCTGGCCATTTAAAGCACAGGGCTGAGGTCACTGCTGGTGGAGGATGCACTGAAATGTAGTTCTTGCTTGGTTCACTGCATAATGCAAAAGAGCCACATTGCATGTAAAATTTTAAATATGTTAAATCCATTTCATTAAAGACAGTGTATTTCTATTTTGAGCTGCTTTGTTTTTATAATAAATAGTAGCAAAGGATAGAAAGTCCAGTTATTATGACTTCTGTAAACATACCGATTTAACAAACCTTCTCCACCCTTTGATATAGAGACTGTTTGCCACAGTTACTAGACGTATCCATTGGAAAAAATAAATTGAGCATTTATAAAGGCTTTCAGACTTGCAGATGAAAAGAAATACGCACCCCTTTTCAGTGTGACTTTATACTGCAAGGAATGAATTCCCAGCATTTTGCAGTTTATATGAGAGATTGAAGTAGATTGGATTCTTGCCTGCTGTATTTACTGTTCACTGGCTCTGGAGGTGAACAGGCTTTAAAAAGCTGAGACAAGGAGCCCATTGTCCAGATTTGGGCTTTTTTGTTTTTCTATCCTGATCACTTAGAAAAGGGTTCCAGCCTTTTCACCTTCCCTCTTTCTGCTACCATGATTGCTATGCAATCAATTAAGGCCTCCAGTTCTGCTAGGAAAAAAAAACAACTTGTTGACCAACTTCCTCTGGCCCAGTCTTCACTACTAAATATTTTATAACACCCCAGAATACGAGAGAAATTTCAGAACTGCAATTCTAACCAGAGCTAGGGCAGAAGTGTGTGTGCCAAGGGCAGCGCCATTGCAAAGGCCGTTTGGGGAGGCTGGGAGTTATCTGGGGAGGCAGATTCCATTTAGAAAATAAGAAGTCAAACATTTAATAACCCCAAAGTGAAGCATTTAATGTCATGTCAGGTTGAACCACGTACTTTGGCATGAGGCAAAACAACCTAGGCTTATCCCCAGACCTTGAATTCCTCAGCCTTGAAGAGTTCACAACCTAAAGGCGAATTCCCAGGAAAGGGGGGCTCCAGTGCTGCTTGCCTGCTCCCCGTGGGCACTGTGCCCACGGCAGCTTCCTTCGCTTTGTCACAGCTTGCCTTTAAGCATTGACTCACCCCAGGACATCCTAGGGTGGTGATGGTTCATCTTTAATAATTGCCTCCCCCCAAGTTCCTACCCTAGCATATTATAAAATTAACACGTTGTAGGACTCTACTTCCCTAAAGAACTTTTTCTTCAAAATGAGCAAATAAAAAGAGCTGGCTGAGAATTTTCCAGCGGAAAATACTGATTCATGGGAATTAGAGTCCTCTGGGAACGTGCCGATTTTACTCACGCTGGCAGACAACAGGCAGGTCAAAACTTTCCTGCTCTCCGGCCAGCTGCCCCACGCGGGGCAGCTCCTGGGCCCGCAGGAGGCCACCAGGTGGGCCCAGGGAAACAGAAAGGCCCTGGGTGGAAGCAGCCTGAGGGCCCTGGGGGGACCTGGGAGCATCAGAACAACGTGCTGGTCTCCCTGTCAGAGCGTAGGGAACTTCCGATTCTGATTCTGATCACTCTTCAGGAAAGCGCTGCTGCTGCTGCTGCTGCTGCTGCTGCTGCTGCTGCTGCTGCTGTCGCTGCTGCCGCTGCTGCCGCTGCTGCCGCTGCGCGCTCCCATGGGTGGGAGCTCTGCTCTCCCATACGTTCCCACACGTTCGTCTCCGCACTCGGGTGCTTCATCAGCGCAGTAAACTGCTCTTTAGAGAAATGACTGAGAGCCACGTGCCTGCAGGAGCACCATGCACCGATATCTGCCCAGAGCCTCCTGGACTTCAAAGGGCGCGTGCCGGTCAACAGGAGCTCAGATCTGTGATAAAGAACCGCAACAGCAATTCTTTACTGATTAAGGCAAGCCTTAATCAAGCAAGAAACCCTCCATGCTAGGGTGTGCTGGTGACCTTGAGAAGCCAGGCAGCTGGGCTGCCCTGGTTCTCCCTGGTCCCCCGGCGCCCAGGCTTGTGCAAGACCTGCTGTCCTGCGTCCACACGGCGACCGGGCCGGGCCGCATCCGCACGCTACGGCTGGCTGAGCGGGGCCCTTAGGTCTCTTTTGCTCTAAAGGAAGAGCTAGATATTTTAATTGAGATTTAAGTAATCTTACACCTTTAAATTTAAAGAATGACACTTAAAATCTTTAAAGTTTTAAACATCTTTTAACATCTGCTATGATGCATAAATGGTGCACAGAGGCAAGGAAACATCAGCTCTCTGTAGGGTCTTTACATGAGCAGAATAAAATGCAACAAGATCCAATGGCTGGAGAATAAACGAGACAGTTGCAAATTGCAAATTATGCACTATGTACCTAAAACACTGAATACATCATTAGAAAACAAACTACAAGACGTGCGATAGACTCTTTCCATCTGCCACGGTTGTCAAATCATGACCCGATTCTTCCATGAGGCAACAGCCACACAACTGACAGACCCCTCTGAGGTGCTAAACGGGTCATCAGAGTAACAACCTAATTGCTCCTTCTAGTTTTCAAAAGCTGGTAATTTTTCTTTTACATCTGTGTTCTTATTATGCATCTAAGAAATAATGAGAAAGTTAGCAATTTATAGGAACTGTGTATGTTGAAACACTCTTGAAATAAATGATTTTACATCAGAATAATTAGGTTTCTCCCCCTGCTATCCCTTTCATGCTGCTGCTATTGATCTTTTTTTAAATGTCCTTGAAAGGAAGATAATGTTAGGCTACAGGCACCGCAAATCACTGATCTGTAGAAAGGGAATATTTCACTCTTTAAATATTTCTACAGTAATTGAACTTCTGAGACAGGAGAAAAGGACAAGAATATCTGGCTACTTCAAAAGTGACAGCAACAAATTGCATCTTGAGTGTTTTAATGATAATGCTTTATCCAGACGACAATAACAATTAAATGAGCTCTGCTTCACTGAAGGATGTCCTCTAGACTGACTCGCCGCTGATTTCAGAAGCAATCAGTACTGTTAGCAATGTCAACTCAACATTACGATAGCAGCAGCGATAAAACAGTCTGATGGGTTCAAGCCTCCAGGTGAACTCACATGACGGAGGGCACAGTCTTATCTCCATTTCTGCCCTCTGCCGAGGACACGGCGTCCCCGGCACAGAGGACTACCTCAAGGGACGCACCTCGGCACCAGCACCCGCGCGGCGGGAGGACCGGGCCGCGGCGCCCCCCCCGGCCTCCGCTCCGCACAGCCGGGGCCGCGGCCTCCGTTCCAGCACCCACGCCAGGCTGCCAGGGACACGCGGCGCACGTGGGTGTCACCTCGCATTCCCACCAGCGACACCAGGGACACGTCTAGATCCCACCAGCTGCTAACAGACGGTCTTTTTTTTCTTCTATTCTTTTTTTTTTTTTTTAAAGAAATAAGCATCTGTGAAGATAAAGGGCCAGGAGCGAAGGACGTCCTTTGAAAATTCACAACCCCCCTCTTTGCCAAGGTCCTGCCCGAAACCTTTGAAGTGCTTCCAGCGGAAGGTCCGCTCGCTCCGCGGCCAGGCCAGCAGCACGAGCGCGGCTCTGCCGGCGCGCTCCCCCTTTCCGAGCGCAGGAGCGCCGGAGCAGCCTCCAGACAACCAGCGCACCTACACACCATTTAATTTTTCACACGTAGAATGAGATTAGAGGAATTAGTTGAGGAGGCATCTTTTGAGTTTTAAGGAAAAAAATTGCAGCGAATAAACCTAAACCTGTGTTATTTCAGATCACAGAGCCACACACAGGTCTTTTAAAGTTGGATGACTCAAACTATCCCACAGCTCAGCTACAAACCAAAATACTGGAGAAACACGTTTTCAGTTTACAGAAATGCTTAGCAACCAGACAAAGAAAGTTAGGTCTGTGGCAGATAGAGACTATCCCAACCCCATTAAAAGTCAATAAACCTCTGTCAGTTTACAGTTGTACAAGATTTTACCCGGTGGCAAAATTTATTTCTAATTTTAAAATGGCTATTCCAGAGTCCCGTAAACTGATCAGAAATTTAATAAAGGTAACATTGTAACTTCCTTACAGACATTTATTAAACCGAGTTCTATTGATTATCTTTCTCATTAAATACATGCTTGGTCTGACTGTAACTCTTGCTGCTGCTGTATAATACCTATTTAGTATATCATGAATCTCTCTGTATTTGAATTGAACAGCCAACAACAGAGTGTTTTTCCCAATTCTCTCTAATATAATTCCAAAGACTGAAGACAGCCACGTATTAAATTTTGCTCCACACTATGTGGTGCAGTAGAACCCCAGAGGAGTACCAAGGAAGCCGGCAACGACTCCCCTGATGATATCGACAGGACTTAAGGCAGGTACACCTCCAGAAATCACAGGCCCATCTATCCTTTCTGGTCCTCTCTGCTTGGCACCACTTATTAAAGGCTGCATTCAGACCTAACAGGGTTATGATTCGTTCTTTGGGACTAATAACTTCAAAAGCTACTTTTGCTTCAATATATAACTAGATCTTATACATTAATTCAAAATCTGTACTGAATCCAAAATCATACATACTGCTCCACTGATGCAAAGGAGAACACAATGTTAAATGATCCATTCTGTGTCTGAAGGGGTAATTTTCAGGTGAGTTCTTTTGCTAACATTTCTTACACTCCTTAACTTACTCTTCCTTCCAATCCCTCAAATTTGCTTTTCTTCCATTCCCAGATCCAAATAATTCAGTGTTCATTCAAGTATCCCCAACACAAAGAAAACTCCCCTTTGCTGATGCATTATTTTTCTTCCCAATAGTATGTGATAATGTTGGTGCTCTCCATTAGGCTATTGCGGTACATCCCACACTACGACCGAGTTAAGGGTGAGCTACTTCAATCAAACTAGAAAACAAGACGTGTGCAGCGTGAGAAGCATGCAGCTGACTTGTTAATGCCTAAATTAAGCCACAGGTTATTCACAAAAGACATCCACAAATTTGCAAGGCACCTTTGAGGGAGAAAACATATACCAAACTTTTTCGGATCCTTGATGTCACTTAATAAAGTGCATGTTGAAGAGCCTGATTGCAGTACCCCTTACACAGGCAGGTACCTCACTGCAAGCGGCCAGGACTTGCAGAAGAACCACTGCTTGGTGCAAGAAAAGAAGCCATCCGCATCACGCCCAAGGGAACAAAAATGTACAGCCGATCCAAATACTGCCACTCAACACAAGCTTTGGTATACCTCCCTCCATGCTCAGAATAGACTTTTCTATTTTTATATAAAGTGTGCTTAAGTGCCACAGTGTTCAGTTGTTACAAAGCTATTTGGGGAAGTAGGTTAAAAGAAGCAAAACTTAATTTTCCGTGAATCTTTCCTGCTCGAAACATGTATTTCAGCATATCAGCATTCCTAAGAGCACAGGTACAAGCAGCTTTCTGCATTTACATGCAAGACATTAACGTGTGCCCATCTTTGCCACGGCGCGAGCTGCTCGCGGTCCCGGTTCCCGGCCAGCGCCCGGTGACCTGCTGCTCCCTGCCTCGCAGTGCCGTCGTGCAAAGCACATCAGCATCTTGCTGCCGGCGGGCAAAGGGCACGGGCACTGCGCACGCCAAAGAGCCCTCCCCAGGACCTGCCGCTGATATTTTAAGATTCAGAAACCAAGATTTTGGCTTCTTAGCCTATATTTCATTGCCCATATAGATGGTCTAGATGATATTGTCCTTGACGTGTGTGCTCAGAAAGAGACAAAAAGATCCCTAGTTCCACGAGAGCTCCAGAAATCTGCGGACCTTACTGCCTAAATTATGAAGACAGCTTCATCAGCTAATGAGGTTAACGGAAAGCTGTTAAGCACTCAAGACCATTGATCGCAGAATAAACAAACTAACAGTGCAGCAATACTCAAACACTGGAGACCGTATGTCTAGGACTGCCCTGTTGGTGCCATCTCTACCTAACAACGGCTACTTACGCGCAGAGCCAGCTCCCACCCTCCCCGCTCATGTCCCTCGGCCCCTCTCTGAGTTACACTGTCGCACCGAGAGCGGAGGAGAAAGTCAAACATGCTTTTAGAGTTGAGGAGAACTTACAAACCTGGCCAAAGCAATACTGACGGATGTTGCCCCTGGCCTGAGGAGCAGCCATCAGATCTGTATCCAATTGCATGTGACCGAGGCAAAAGTGGGGTCTCAGAGAGCCACCTGAAGGATCTGCACCAAACACCAGACAATTTGGCAGCTCGCAGGCCAAGAGAAAGTGAATGCAGATGTCAAACTAAATCGCAAACAGCTCCTGGCACTAAGAGGTCAGTGGGGCCAGCGCTGGGGACGTGTCCGGAGCACTTTGCAGCACATCAGGAGCTCTGCTGAGTCCTCTCAGACACTTACCAGACCAGGCTACGGTTTCTTTAGGGCAAAATGAAAGACTTAAAGCAGGAATAGTTGATGCAGTTCATTAACAGTAGCAGTAAAAGACCCAGGAAGTCACCTGGGAGGTAGAGCCAGTCCCCTTGGATTCCTGGGCTCTGCTCGGAGCAGCCGGCCAGAGCACCGCGTGGGCTGGGGGGAGAAACCCCGGCGCGTGGAGCGGGCTGTGCTCCGGAACGGGAGCGCGCCAGGACCCCGCCACCGAAGGGACTCGTCAGGAAAAGCCGTCTGAAATGCCAATATTCCAGACCCGCGCCTTGCCTTGGGTCTGCGTTCCCCAGATGAACCGGCGAGGAAAGCGAGGCACGGTGCTGCTGGCGCAGCCCCAGGCGCGCTCCGGCTGCCGTGCGGTTAAAGCCGGCGTCGCTAACGGAGGCCTCAGACAAGGGCTGGCTGGGCTGCGGAGACCGATCCAGTCATTTCATAAACTGATCAAGCTCCAATGTAAACCGGTAGGTTTTTTTGACACCTGCCCTCACGCAGAGGCTGTTTTTGAAACTTCATTTATCAAAGAGTCAGAAACTTATAGCTGTGGTCAGTTTATTCTATTCGGGAAGAAAAATAAGAATGAAAGAAAGAAAAAAAAACTCTAAGCAAAGTGCTGAATTAGTTCTGTCTTCTCTCCTCCTCTTTCCATCTTATGCTTTTAAAAGACAATTAAAAAATCATCCATGGTGGGTTTTGGAGCCACTTCCCCTTCCTTTCATACTTATTGATGCAATAGAATTATCTAATTTACTGGAAATGAATTAGTATTGTAGAAATGTCAATAAATTGCTTTGTTTACAGCAACAATGTAAAAGTTAATAATTCAGCTGATTTTTACTGGGCTACACAATCATTGCTCATTATCGATTGTTTTTATATAATTACTTAGCCTCAGGTGCACATTTATTTTAATGTATGCATTTCAAAAGGAATCACAGGATCGAACATCACCTTCCACTCTTAGAATGTCCTGATTCCGTTTCCTCTGCTCTGCTAAGCCCCGAAGTTTATTTGCGCTTAGAAAACACAAAGGTATTGCTTTTTGAACCCTGCTTGCTGGGCAGCCTCTTTTCTTCCTGTGCCTGAGCTGGACACCTTCTGCCTGTGTAATGTTGCTGAACGAAATTACCAGCCGTAGCTTCTGTGTGCTGTGCTGGCTGCCACCCACCGCAGCAGGTTTGGCAGCCGCCCCTGCCGGACACCGGCTTTGGATCTCTGCTACAACTGCACCTGGCCCTTGATGTCCTTTTGCCTGGCTAGGCTCTGACATGGCATTTCTGACCCCTCACAGTCTCTAATGTCATTTTCCATGCGAGCAGGTCCTCACATCCCGTTGCAGCACGCAGCGTCCAGGCTGAGCCAAGACACGCTCTGCCCAAGAGTGTCGGCTCTTCCGTGTGCCCTGCGGGTGGCAAGAACTGCAGCGACAGTTTACAGGTTCTGCACTAACATCCTAACAGTACCCGCTCTGCTTCAGCTGATGTAATAAAACTACTAATCCAGATGAGAAAAAACACCTGTGCAACATTGCTGCTCAGTTGCATCACTGTTTGGAAGTTATCTGAGACCCTCCTAAGTTCTTTGGTCCCCTGCATAAATGTCTCCTAAATGTCTCCTAAATGTCTCCTAAGGATTCCGTAGAAGACCCTGTTCCTTCTACTCGGTGTGGAATGTACAGCCCTCCCCTCAGGGCCATGCCCACGGGTTAAGGAATCCAGAATGAAGCACTAGTTCTCTCAAGCTTTCTGCACTGCCTTGATCTAACGGCATGGAAAGCGAGGCCGGTCTTCCCAGTGCCCAGCTCCCGTTTCCAAAGGGGCTCACGGACTTTGCGGTGCCAGGGGAACTGCGCCCCTTGCTTCCTCTGTGCAATGCACACGCACAGGCCCCAAAGAAAGGGCTTCACAAAACTCAGCATGCTGAAGCTCTGCCCGATGGCAGAAAACTGCCCCGCGGTGGGGAGAGGGAGGCTTTGCTCAAGGGACAGAGTCAGATTTAGATACCTGCTAAAGAGGGAGGCTCTTTTCCTTGAGCCCTTCCCAGCACCAGGGGATGAGTGATCCACTACATTTGCTATTCTCTTCAGCCCTTCCATGCAACGGGCACATTCCCTGAAGTACCAGAGCACAGGGCACCACCAGCACGTTCACGAGCGTCACAAGTGCGTGTGATGGCAGCAGCTCCTGCTTTAGTATTTCAGTGAAAATGCTACACATTATCACAGAGCTTCTCTAAGCGCGGAAGCGAAATGCCCGCTAGCAGTATAGTGTTTGAAGCAAGTGGGGAAAAAAAACCCAGATTTGCTCAGGTGAAACACAAGGGCAATTTCCAGGCATACACTGGAGTTGCAAGTTTCTGACCTGTTCTAGGAGCAGGATTTTTTTTATGGAGAGTGAGAATTCTGATACAGGAAGAAAGCTTTCTGGGCAGTGTTTTGTGGCTGTAATGTGGGCCTGGTACCTAGAGCTTGCTTACTAAAAAGCCTAAAAAGAGGTGACAATTTTGGGCACAGTTGCTATACCAATAGAAAGAGACTCTGCAACAGAAATCCAGTGTGATTCTTTAAAGTGCGCAGGAACATTCCTCCAAAAGCATCTCATGACCGTGACCAGTCCATATACACCAGGTGTGTGCATTAGTAAAAGAAAAGGGAAAGTATTTCAAAATTATTACCTTGTTAATGGCTTTCTGTCCCACTGCGGTGGGGGCTAGATGTTACTGTGATTGAGCAGGCGCATGACCAACACGTCTGTCATGGGCACCCCAGAGACCCTGCTGAGAAAAGATCCAGCAAAAGGTTAGAACGTGTTTCTGCCCTGCGTGGGCAGCTCAACATGCCTGACCTACAATGTGTGGGATGCAGCGCGCAGCGTGAGCAGGGTTCTTCCCCAACTTCTGGCCACCTTTTCTTTGGATTTTTCACCATGAATTAGATAGAAATAGTCCATGATGTATTATTGAACTTGCAGCGGTTCCAGCAGCGGTTTTCAATAGTGACTACAGGCAACACGTTTTAAATATGGCAGATAACTTTGACATTTTGAAGGATTCCAAAGAACAGAACTAACGAAATGCAAGCCGTTGTGATTGCTAGAGAGGATGCGTCAGAACGCATTTACTAACATTTACAGTATTGTTTACTACTCACATTTTCTGACACTATGCGTGCAAATCCATGAATAACTGTGATCTAAAGGATCACTCCTGAGGAACTGCTCGTACATAACAAGAAATAACAGCAGCAGATTAGATCTGGATGCACAACCTGACAACTGCAAATGAGATCACAGAATTGTGCAACAATTTGGGGAATGTCTGTTTGCAATTTCTAGCCCATTCTATGGTGATACCAACCTGTGTCAGGTGGCAAATCTCATTTTAGAAAGCAGTTGTGTCCTTGACAGCACCTACTATCATCTTTGTATTCTCTTGTGAACTCAGATCCACCCAGTATGGCAAGAAAAATCCTGCTATGCTTGCAGCAAATGTAACTGATGGCTGCTCCTCGCAAATGGGCCACACTCAGGCAAAGGTGGCCCATGACCAGGACTAAGACACTTTCGCCTCGCTTCTGCGACGGGTAATGATGCATTTCCACAAGTGCTTTTTAAGTTGAGCTTTCCAGCTGAATTGATAGACTCCAGAATCACATATGCCTGCTTTCTCTTGGTTTTTAGAGGAAATACTACAAGGCAATTCTAAAAGGGGCTCATTCACATGAGGCATGCTAACCAAGCCCGAGCACCTAAGTTTTAAAGGTTAGGGAGGGAGGGAGGAGGGAATGGTAGCTGTTGCAAAGACCTTCACTGTCAAGTCCGCCCTCTGTGGTTCCCGGCCCCACAGGGCATATAGGTGCTCCCCGTAGAGATATAAAAGCAAAACTAGATTCTGAGAGCTTTTACCTGTGCAAAAAAAAAAAAAAAATAGTGAAGAGCCTTAGTGATTCAGGAGATATTTTTAGCTTTTGTTTCCCTGCCTATATTGTTCATTATTATTATTGTTATTCATTGGCATTACACAGATCTGCAACAAGCGGATGAGCCGTCATGTAAGCTTCCAAGCACCATGCCGAAGGATTAAGTGGAACATGCCAAGGTGGCAACTGCCTAAGCAGCTCTCAAATCTTCTGAAATGCAGCACGGAGCAGGGCAGTGCTGTGAGGGAGCAGAGGAATAAACCAGGGAAATTCCCAGGAGCCTAGAAACGGGAGCAAGGGCCTCCCTTCGATTCTCGTCCAAAGGGGTCACGGCGCTTGTCCCACACATACACTGATAACTCCAGCTGCTACTCAGCGTCGCCATAATAGACATTTGAAACAATAAAGCCATTAGGATTTGATAAGAAACCTCTCTAGTTTATAAAGCTGGAAAGTCAACAGCCCATTTCCTTTGGTACCTCTCTGAAACAGAATCCCAGGTGCATATCTTCTATTTGCTACAGTGCCAAGTCTACCAGAAACTACATCATTTTATTGCACTTCTACAATTTTTAAAATAAATTCACAGTTTATAGCTGTGTTGCAAAGCAAAGCAAACCCTATATTAACATGTGAGCATGCAGAATGTACCATTCCTCTGTGCAAACTGTGACAGTCTTTCTGGGCTTTTGAAATGAGCTTAACAAGCTGAAAAA
This sequence comes from Nothocercus julius, assembly GCA_013398735.1. NCBI lineage: Eukaryota > Metazoa > Chordata > Aves > Tinamiformes > Tinamidae > Nothocercus > Nothocercus julius. The sequence continues at coordinate 884,718 of VZSV01000081.1, forward strand.
GATCGATACAGGATGTAGACGGAGGTCTGCTCAAGGCTGTGGAAAATGTTCCTCTCATAAAAAAGTATTTAAGTTCAAAGAAAAGACTTAATAAGGTTTTATTTATAATTTAGTGACTATAAATATGTTTACATTAGTCCTGAAAGCAACAATAACTACATAGTCTTGATATAATTTGAAATGTAAATCTACGACTGGCATTAGTCAAATGAGGTATATGCTTCTATACTGTTTGTAAAGGAGCAGTGGACCAAATGCACACCCATTTTTATACAGAATACTAACATTAACGATTTCAGTTTGTATATTAAATTTAAATAAAACAAAACCATGTTGTTAGACTTCACAATAATCGCTCTTGCAACGTCTCTCTCCTCTCTCTGAATTCACCGTAACTCCTCGAGGCACACGACAGGCTGCTTTGGAGACTGCAGCCACTTTTCCTTCTCCCACCCTGCCCTTCTCACCCGCGGCCTGGTCGGCTGCCGGAGCCCCCGCGCAACCCCATGCTGGGGGCGTCATCGGGAGCGCACACGCTGCACAAAATGCTGCACGCTGCAGGGCTGCTTGCCTGCCAAAGCATTGGAAAAACACTGCCAAAAGATGTTCCTCGTTGTGCTGGCATTTTCACTGCAAAAAATGAAAGGTCGGTTGTTTTTTATGATTTCGTTTTTCCTTATCAACAATCAAAACCGCAAATTTTAGTTCTTCTAATCTTGGCCTGAAAAGTTTCTCTCGTAAATAGCCTTCACTTCAAAAAAATACTTCACCTCTAGCATGCAGCTGCTGCTCTCCATAAATACAGCTCATTATCCACTACAAACTATCAGCCACACGAGATGCTTAGTTATGGCAGCAAAGTGCTAACAAAAGTTACGGAAAAGAAATGGTAGGCTTGGAAAGTGATGGCGTTAGAGAGTTCCTCCCTCCCTGCTCTCTGTGCCTACTGCCTTTCCTGTCTCCTTTCTCTTCCTCAAGCAAAAATGCACAACACAAAAAATAGGGTAGGCAAACCATCCGGGTACAAGCAGAGGGAAGATACTCCATTGGCAGGCAAACGCAGGACAGCGACACTGGTGGAAGGTAAGAAGTTATTCCGCACTGCTCATGTCAGTGCATTGCCAGGAAAGGTCCTCCCAGCTCCCCAGATATATTATTTTTCATCAGAAAGTAATAAACCCCTCCTATTACGTTATACTCATTGGCACTAATGACAACAATGTTTTCCATCCTGCTAGATGAGATATCATGAACATATACAAGCTATCAATTTGTTGTCACTAAGGAAGAGGCCATTTGACAGGGTCTTGCTGAATTTAACTCTCCCTCAGAGCCTAAATACTTCTGGCGCATGCAGCAAAACGTGCTGTTCAGAAACACTCCGGCAAAAATACGGTTTATTTGTCCAAATACAGAGCATTGCCAAACACTGAAAATCTGCTCACGGACTGCGTGAGCCATCCCTTCTCTTTAAGCATCCAGGCACATCTAGGTGCACCCAGGGGATGCAGGACCTGGCACTGGAAGTGCTGTCGGCAGCGTCTCGCCAAAGCCCCGGCCTCCTCGGGAGCAGCGGCGGCTGAGCCCGGCAGCTGGCGAACGACACGACGCAGTGAAGGAAACAAGCAGAGCGGTGCCCATTAACACCACACGATACGCAGGGCCGATGGAGGCGTAATCTAACAGAAACAGCAGCCTGCTAGGAGGGCTTCTATCTAGTTTTAGCACATGCATTTGAGTCCAAATACTCCACCTGAGTGAAAGATCAAAACGACCCTCAGCTTTTTGAGACAGATATAGCAGTCACTTAGCTACGCTCAGTGACAAAATTTGTGTCAGATCCAGATGCCTGTCACAGATATCCTCAGAAGTTAATGGAAATCAGCTCTCTGGATTCTTTTTCGTTTAAGTCATTTTAAAACTTTTAGTATCATAAATTAAAAAGCCCCAGTTCTGAAGAATGGATCCAGAAAGAGGTCGAGGAGCAGAGAACAGCTTTGCAATCAGTACTTAGGATACTCTTTTATTATACCAAAATCAAATACACTGAACAATTTTTTTCTGTCCTCCTGCCACATCAGATGCTGAGTTTGCAGCAGCTGCAGAGTCTTCTGGGCTCTGGAAACTTCATTGAGAATTATGCAGCCTTTGGAAAACGAACTGTTCTTTATCAACAAGATACAAGTTTAGAAATACCATGGCATTCTGTTGCGCTTTTCTTTCCTTAAATACCTGGAGCAAGCAATATCCCATGGAAGAGAATATGAGTACAGCAAGTCTGACCACTAGATTTCCTGCAGCTAGCAGCAGACTGAGTGAAACGCACTCCGCTCCCGCGGCTGGCAGCAGCTGAACGCAGCACGGCCTCTTCTGACACGTTGGCTGTCCACGGGGCACGAGCTCTCGCAGAGCAGCAGCTCGCTGACCTCTGCGCAGTAACTGAGAAAGGACCGTGAGCCTGCAAGGGCTGGAGCGCCAAGGGCGAGCCCAACATTTCATCAGAATTACCCCCCCTTCTTAGCCTGGTCTCTGTTTCCAGTAAATAACATGACCCCATCAAACACTAGCGAGGAGTTTTATTACAAAGCAGTCTGGCTTTTGTAGGTAAAGAAGCAAGATCTCTGGGTTTCGAGTTTCCTGTGTTATAAATGTATGTTATTTTAGCTGGTGGGAAACCTAGTCAAATCAATGCCTTGAATCCATACAGATCCGTAGCCTTTCTTACCCTCCCGCTGCTGCTCGCTGGAGATTTCACAGCACGTACGAAGTGACCCGACGTGGGACAGATATTTGGGCGCGCGCGTGGAGGCCAAGCTCTACCCGCGCACAGACAGGCGCACGGCGCGGAGCCGCCGCCGGTGCCTCCCGAGAGGAGCGTCTGCTCTGCGTCCACACGCGGCACGCGGCCCCGGCACCCGCCAAAGGCCCAGCAGCCACGTAAGGCAACGAATCCCACTAAGGTACCTAAAGCCGTCTGGCAAAGGCCTCAAGTGCCTCAATTCCCTGCTCTGTAAGGGAACCTTGGTGCTCTTATTCACTTCTAAAATTGTGTAAAGCTTATTTTACTAGTCGTTTAGCTGATACAGGTAAAATATGAGAGATGATTGAGACATGTAAGAAAGATTAGACAAAATATGCTTATAAAAACCCTCTGCATACTTTTTCATTGACATTTTCTGGATACTGATAAAGCTTATTTGTCTGTAATTCTTTTTCTTTAGGACAAAACGTTACTCTGGCAAAACTTCTCAAAGGGATCCTTACTGAAATACTTCAGGCATTTCATAATAAAACCTGGCAAGCTCAGTGAAACCCGAGTTGTGCAATGAAAACGGGCGGTGAATATTCCCCACTGGGTGACACCATCCCACATAAGGTCTATGGGAGGCAACAGCAGCGCCCCATTCCTCCAAAAGTGCTTGAAAATGAGCTTGGAGAGCAGGGGGAAGGAGAAAGGGAACCACAACGAGTCACCTTCTCTTACACTGTGAATGACAAGCGGCTGTCTAAACTGACACTTCGTGGGGAGGCTCAGCTTCAAGGACTGTTTGGCAGTAAACTCTCCTCTACAGATTTCACCTGTTTGCCCCTCATGTCTTCACTGGGTTCCAAACATCCCCTTTTGTCACCCCTTGCCCACCTTCTGCCACAGCTCTCCAAGCTGGAGGGCTCACCCAAGTCTGGGCCAGGTAGACTCGATGCTCACAGGTCTTTCTCTAGTGCAGCCAGGTAAGAAGCTGCAGAACTTTCCTTCTGGTCTCCTGACGGAGCTTGCTTCCTGTGTTTGGGAATGTTTGGGGAAAAAAATGTTACTAAGCTGTCATGGTTTTCAGGCACAGACAGAAGGCTGTGCACACAGCCGTAAGCTGCTCCTGCAGCCCCCGCGTCCCGCAGAAGGATGGCAAAACCAAGGCCATACTGCTCTCTTGGGCCTATGAGGCAAAACGGAAACAGCTCAGCAGTGGGAAGAGAGGAACAAGAGCCACTTCATACCATCTAGAAATGCAGTGCTCTAAAACCTTCAACTCCAGATTGTGCTTTGCCATAGAGAGCCCTCATTCCTAAAGAGCTGGCGTTTTATGGTAGAGAAAATAAAAGCATTAAGAAGGAAAGAGCACTGAAAATGTCTGGATAGCTTCAACAAGCATCAAGCTTTCAGAGCCTCAGTGAATTATTGAGTACGTGGCAGTTCACTCAGTGCTGCTTGCAAAGAAAACGAAATCCACTAACGAGAGAACGAGGATGAGAGCAGCGCCGTGTCAGCACTGCGGAACGAGCGCAGCGAGGCCGCGCACGGAACCCGCCTGGGCAGGGTGGGGGATCAGGGCAGCAGGAGTTCGGCGTAACCAGCCATAAACCAGGCCACACAAGGTGCTTTAAACAAAAAGCACTTCACTGCCATTGGAACATCCCAAACAGAACGGGCTTGAAATGATGCACTAGGCCATACAAAGAGCAAAACTGGTTTTAACTGAAGAGGAACTTAGCAAGTACCTGAAGGTGCAGTTAATCTTATAGGTAGAATAAGCAATTTGCCTCTCCCCCTCCTCCAAGCCTCTGCAGTTAACATGTGAGGTCATATAGAAGGTACCCAGAAACACATAGTGACCACGGTTCAGAGAGCACAGCGAAAACAGAATAAAACAAACTGAAACAGGTACTTACACAGTACATTTTTTAAAATATGCAGATGATAATCAGCAGTGCTTTCAAACTAGAAAATGGTGTGTTAAAAAGAGACATAGAAAAAAATGGAAAGAAACCAGGCTGCCGTGTGACCCAGGGCACACTGTCCTGCAATGCTCCTTGCCCACATCGGAGATCCCCTTTCCCAGCATTCCGCTCCTTGCGGCACCACTCACACTTGCCAGCTGCATTTTCCCTTTTATTCGGTGGAAAAGCAGAAGGCACTACGTGGTGGAGCCCCAGGCCCCTCCACGCCACTGCTTCCCATAGCGGAGAAGAGAAAGGGCCACTGTCACTGTCAGATTCCACGGGAGCTGCAGAAAGCTGGGCTGCACATACAGGTAACCACCTGCAGCAACTCTTCTGCAACACCAAGTCCCCCATTAGCGTGAGAAATGGACGTGAACCACAGCAAGGGCAAGGGCAGGAAACAGCTTCCAAGAAGGTAATACTCCCTGCTTCCATCCCCATTCCTTTTTCTTCCAGCTATGGAAGCTCAGAACTGTGTTTGAAGGATCTGAGGTTGTTTCTTTTCTTTTGGGCAGTAGCTTCCATAATTATGAAGCAGCAGCTCATCTTGCTCTGGAGGAAAGTGCACAGTTTCTGCCGTTTCAGAGCATATAATAAAATGTGTATAGCCAGTCTCAGCTCTACTAAATGAAAATGGACAGTTGCTTGCTTTTTTCTGGCTGAGGCTGGAACATGGCTTTATATGTTTGGCTGGACAGTGCCATTCCTGACTGCAAAACACACAGAAGTTGAGCAAAAGCAGAGCGCCTGGCCCAGGATCAGAGGACTGTTCCCAGTGCCGCCCGAGTCCTACCTGGAATGACACAGCTCCCACTGCCCGACCGAGGGCAAGACCCCCGAGGTCGCGTGCTGAGGAAGGCCTTGACGAAGGGCATGAAAAACATCAGACTTGGGGCAGCGCTGCCCGGCTGCGAGAGGCAGCAGGAACCGATGGGATCCAGCCGGGGACACAAACTCCAGGGGAGCAAGGCCGTGATGGCGGCAGGGTCCTCTTCCTAATAGAAGTGAGGGGCAGAAGCCAACGGCCGCGCGCTGGCTGCGGTGATGAAATGCTCTTCTAATTTCTGTTCTCTCCACAAGTGGGAAGCAGGAACATGAGCATTTATTCCCCGATCATTTATTAGATAGCAATTAATTAGAAGGGTTAGCCCATACTCCCATTACCATCCCCGAAAGCATTTGAGTGGATTTTCTGTATTAAATCCTGGATTTCTTTTTTCCTCTCATAAACACATCAGCTCCTTTACCAGAAGAGTCTCTCATTTATACAGTGGTCTCCATTTCTGGTCTTCCTTTCCAAAAAATGAATGAGTTGCAGCCCAGACTCCATATGTAAGAACTTTTTTGATAAGAATCAGCTAGGAATCAGCATCGTTCTTAACCGGGGATTCCTGATTTTCTGCTAAAATGGCATGCCACACAGCATGTGGTAACACGCAGGTCCTTTTGAAGCCCTTCTCTTGCCCCGCTCTGGCACTGAGAGGCGGCTGTCGCAGGATGTGACAAGGCTGGCCTCCAGGATTGCACCTTAGATTTCTCAGACAATTTAATCAGCACTAAATTTAGCACAAGAGCAGCAATTTATTCCTTAGGGGGAAGCCTAACCACAGAGGCAGAGTCACATTATAGACAGGTTGTCATCTGAAAGAGCCATAAGAAAACTTAAATCTCTTTACTGTAAAGTATATCTGGCCTCCTGTCACAATTGTCACTAGGTTGCAGACGACCAAGGAGACATGAAAAGACACCGATAGGCCCGTAAACACTAGAGAGGCCAGGCCAAGCGGTGGCAGTTTCTCACAGGGGTGACACAGGCCAGCACATTAAACCACATCTGTGAGTGATGTGGGAAGGTGCTAGTTCTCAGCCTACTACTTAAAGTTAAAACACGTTTGTTCCTTCCACATACCAATGAGACCTCACTGAATGAAATTTCTGAAGTATTAGCTGCCACGTTTTTTCATTTCTTTCTCATACTTTTCAGTGTTAATATAGCAGATTATCAAAAAGGCCTTAGCTACAGTCCCTAGGCCCATAGCCATAGATCATTATAAATGTATTCAGAAATTCCTGCTTGAGTATTGAGCACTCAGGTATTAAAACAAAACATTTGCAGAGGTTTTTTTTTTTTTTTAATTTGTTTTACATTCACCAGTTGGGGAACTTGTTTCTCAGAGGAAGACGCTGGCGCCTGGACCCGAACAAGCTGGGCCCCAAGCGTTCCAACACCATCCAGCAAACTTAACTCCTTCCTTCTCTTTCGCTTCCCAGGGCCATGTTGTCTCTTCACACACAATCTCAGCACAGCACTGTGAATTTACAGCTCCAGAGCACAAGGCGTCTCCATCGGTAGCCGCAGACCGTGTCACTGCAGGAGTCCAGTTACACGTCGGCTTTGGGAGTTTAACACTTAGGGGGGCTGGACACGTGCAAGGGAAGGGCACAAAGTGCTGCGGGGACACGGACTCATTCTGCCTCTCTGGAGAAAACCTCCTTCTTAGGGCTGCATGTAAAAACAGCAGAGAGACAGCACCTAACGTGAAGAAAGGAAAGGCACCCGAGGTGCCCCTCCACTACAGTGGCTTCGGTGACAGCGCGGCGATACGCCAGAAAAACGCTTTACTTCCTTGCAAAAAGATGGGTTGAGTGATTAATTTTATGATGACTCTAAGCTGTGTGTTAAGCAGCATGATCTGAGGATAGTCAGCAGTCAGCTGATCTGCAAAGTGGTCGCTAAATTATGTTCATTTTAAAATCAATTTTTCTAATGCTATTTAGCAACCAAGCATATTACGTTTTCTAAACTTCCTCAATGTGTAACTAATATAAAGGTTTCCAAGGTAGAACAGGCCAGTGGTTTCTAGTTTAATACCCAGTCATTAAAGGCTTTTCTCTGAAACATCCCATCCATATTCACACTGGCTAGAAATTATTCACACATTTTTGCAATCTCCTGTTCCCTCCTCCCGCCCCACACAGTCTGTTAACACAGTCTCTTAAAGGTTACTCTGACTTTTACTCAAGGCTCTAGTAAGAACCGCACGAGCCAGTTACTCATTTCATTTCCCTGTGTGCTTGGAAAGAAAAGCTGCCTCTTCCTCAGCAAAGAGATGAGGGCACCCAAGCGCCACTTCGCCGCCGGAGCGAAAGCCCTTTCCCTTGGGAACATCCCCTAGGCTCGAAGCTATGCAGGAAACACAGCAACTCGAGGGTCTGGATTTCAGAGCCAGCAACGCTGAGAAACCTGAGTACTTGTTTTTGAATGAGGCCCAGTCTCTATTCCAGGATAATTTTTACGGGAATAGCAATATCCAAGTTCCTCTTAAGAGCATTAAATCATTAGGAGCCTTCTCCTTCCCTGACTGCTGCTTCTTTTAGAATATCTGTTATCTATGTCATTTTTACCAAAAAAAAAAAAAAAAATTAAGTCACCCTGAAGCTCCGAGATCAATTTGTACATCACGTACGTGCTCCTGAAGCAACACACTCCCACAGATGTATAATTTGGAAAACCAGTCCTTCCATTGCCCCAGACCCCTTAGAATAGCTCTGCGCTGGTGGTGTCACTTCCTTCTTCACCTCCCACCATTTCCTGACACTATTGGGATGCTACCTGCAGGCTTTCACTGCAGAATTTACCTGTGCTGATCCTGCTTTGCTAATGAGAACACCAAACAGGCCTGGCTGGCCTTCAAAATGACAGCGTTGTGATGGAAATGAATAATCCATAATAATCAATGGTAAGTAGGTATTTCCAAAGAGAATTAACCGAATTTATGAGAGTGCTCATGTGTGCATCTGTAGCTACTGGTTTCACTGCAAAACTGGGGGATAGGAAGGAAAGGGGGAGGAGAAGCAACAACAAACAAAAACTAAACCCCCCCAGAACTACTGATTTAAATCTCTATAAAGTTCTCCGTCTTCACTAACATCTGTGGCTTATCGATACCTGGCACAAAGACATGAGGCACAGGCAGCGCTGCCATGGGAAGCTCTGCCCGAGTGCTGGGGAAGGAAAGCAGGCGTCGTTGGGTCCGACCTGCTCCGTCTCTGCTCCCGGGGCGTCCCGGGCGTCCCGGCTGGGCAGGGGCCCTCAGACGAGCCCCGCTGCAGTGCCCAGCGAAACGCAGAGCGCCGTGGGCCGTGCCAGAGGGCCGCGGGGCGGCAGCGCTCAGCGCGCGACTCACTGGCCGCACAGAGATCGCGGCACCACCAAGAATCCCAAAACCCGAACCAAAACAAAATCCCTACTTCCCTATCAGCTCCACCTGACTTCCAAAACTATTTCTAATTCTAACTTTTATTCTACACTCATCCAACTTCTTCCCAGCTAAGAAGAAATGCTGAGACGTGCTAAACCATGCCAGAGACCTGCACGGGACGGCCCGGCCGGCAGCTCTGCAGCACACGACAGACGCGGCTCTTGTCGCTGCCGTTCCAGCTGCTACCGTTAGCATCTTCTTGCAGATAACAGCTGGAAAGGTGGCAACAGATAAGGGTGCTACACATCTGCAATTTTTATTTTAAACATGCTACAGCTATTATTTTTAGTTAGGGCATTGAATAGATTTTTGCAGTATTATTTAATAGTTAATATTTTATTTCTGCCTATTCCTTTCTGATGATACTTCAAGGACTTTTGAAAGAGGGCAAGCTAGACTGGAGGGCCTGGGAAAAGTCACGGGCGTTTCCTGTGGGCCGAGGCCAAGTCTTGGCACCGGTTTGCGCGCGGCTGCTGCTGCGGGTGAGAGACACCGCACCGAGCCCGGGCCGCCCGCCGGGCCCCGCACGCGCCCGCCGCTGCAGCGAGGGGGGCTCCCTGCGCAGAGATGCTGCACCGCTCACCTAACCCTTGGAGACCCTGCACCGACTATCATGGTCGGGAGGGTAAAGAGTTCTTCCTTTACAATGCAACACTCACATATTTTCAAAGTAACCTAGTGCATTTGGGGAAAAATCAGGTATCACTACACTCCAATATTCTACTGGACTTACTCCGAGTGCTTACAAGAACGTAAGTGGCAATTCCAAAGAAAGTGATCTAAAAGCAGTTTATTTTATTCCAAGTGTTTGTAGGCAGAAATTTAAGCAGCGTTCTAAGCACCACAGCAAGACAAAAAATCAAATGAGGTTTTTTTAGTTTTCACTTTCAAACACAGCATTAAAGTAAATATTAACCAAAATGAAATGTTTGCTATAGAATAGCACCTAGCACCTAGCCATTTCCCATGCCGTGCAGAAAGAAGTATCATTTTCAATATAAAAGAAGCCTGGGTGCGGTTAATGAAACACTGCACTAGCAAGATAAATGGAGGCAGCACCGTACTAGCCTGCGGTGCGGGACCCATGCCAGCGGCTCCATCAGGACGGCAGAACACCACGAGACACAGACTTACACAATCAGCAGTCAGCGTTTTCCCTAAAGCTTCTTTTCTTTCTCTAAACTTTGTTAGTTTGCTAATTAATGCCTCATTTACAGATTTTTTTTTCCCATAAATAATATTCCTCTGCAGAAGAGAGAGGTCACAAGCTGCCCCCTTTGTTCGTCACTCTCAGTCTAGCGTGGCCGGCTCCCAAAATCACTGCCAGCTGCTCCAACCGCTGTGTTCACAAGCGCTATTTCGGCCACCCAAAGCTTTCGTACCCAGTTTCCCATGTTTTACCCTGTGATCAGAAGAAAGGAGCAGTGTGACTGGATTACAGGACCTGGCAATCACCTACTTATGTCTGTCCTACACTTCTATGTGCGTCATTCTGAATCTGAGTTTCTCCAATCATTAAAGAAAAAACCATTAACCGTAAATGCTGCTGACTTAACCCACCACAAACATGTTAGTTTAGGGAAACATTAATAAGCAAGTTACACCTAACCATCCTGACCCTTTATTCCAGTGAAAACCTGCAAGCAATTATCAATAGTAGTTAATGTTCATAGACAAAAATCAGTTGTAAAGATGCATGGGAGAAGAGAAAAAACTCACCAAGTCCCATCACAGGAAAAGTGAGAGCGGAGGTGCTGGGGAAGCAGCCCCGCAGAGCCCGGCACGGGCCCGCGAGAGCGCCGAGGAGACGTGGCCTGGGCTGCACCCAGCCGCGCGCGGCCAGAGCAGCGAGTGACTTTCAGGAGCTATGGCGGGAAAAGACTAAGGATGTCAACAGGCAGGAGGAGGACAAGAGCTAAATGAAAATTCTGGCAGCATCAGAACTTGGTGACCTCCACTCTCTCCCTGCCAGGGCTTGTGCAGGACGCAAGTCTGGCCGGGTCCCCATCCGAGCGCAGTTTGGCCTCCCCTTCCACTTACAGCCTCTTCCCTACTAGAGTGGTGCCTCCAAACCTTCAGCCCTGGCGCTTTTACAGCTATGCTGGTATCACCTCTCCAGGGCACAGCAGCTGGGATCTGGAAGGTTTGGCTGGCTGGTTGCTTTGGCTGTATGATTTTTCTAAACAGTGATCATATTCAAAAGCAATTGGGAAACCCAAGGAGATTTTTATTCTGTGATACCCCTAGAAAGAGTGAGAAAGAAAAGTACCAAAAGAGTAAGATCAGAGCCAGAGGTAGCGGCAGCTTGGAAGAGAAGCCGGACCGACCATTTTTAAGCTCTTTTGTGTTGCACAAACCTCATTTTCCTCCTGGAATCAGGTAGCTTTTGCTCAGAAGGAAAAGAGCGCTATGGCTTTATGAGGTGGTTTTGTTTGATTGATTTTTTTAGAGGCTGTTCTGTAAGAGGGAAGATTTCAAGATATTCTCTGATTAGTAAACACTATTAGTAAGCATTTTTTGCAGATAAAGTATTTAAAGAATAAGTGCTTATTTTAGCAATGCCAAGTTACATTTATCTCAGATATACAGCAATTTAAATATGGTATATGTAAAGAGACATATATAAAAGTAGATAAATATACATATATATACGAATGGATCATTTCTCAGATTCTTTCTTGTAAAAGTCATAATGATGGTTACTCCCATATTTCCAACATCCACTCCACATTTGAGCATACACAGTGTAATTTTGGGGGAGGATATATAGTGCTCTTCAGACAGGCACCGTACTTGAATTCCTCCTGCAGAAGGTCATGCCGAAAGAGGAAGGGAAAGCTAGCTTTCTTTTCCACTTGCTTGCCACAGTTTTTGCTAAGAAAATAAAAGCAAAGGTAAAAGACTCCTGTGTTACAGAATGCTAGCACTCCCGTGTTACAGAGAAGACATCTGTGACCAATTAAGTTATTTGATGATCCTTCTGCTACCAAATATGTGAGTTAATTCTCGTTTATCTTCTCTCTCTTGTTTAGGGTGTGGTACTGTAATTCTGAGGCAACAGTACTCAGAATACTAACTAGATTCAAACACTTCACTTTCTAATTTGGCTTGTTTTCATCCTGTATGAGGCACAAACATAAAGCGTTTGCAAACAACAACAGCCCTTCTAATGGCACAGCAAGCAGCCCGCTTCCCTACAGCAGTAATGGCAGGCACTAGCGCAGCACTCCGAACGTTTGTCCTTTACCACTGATACAGGTTTTCTTAACTGAACTAGGAAGAGAGCAATAGCACAGCCCGTCTGATCAACTAGCCCCTAGAAATACAAGAAATAGAGGCCATAGTGTAATATTGTACACTGAAAGCAGCATTGTGGAAAGCAAAATAATGAAAAATGGTTTCATAGAGCTTCACATAATAACTACAATGATGTGTTTTATCTTAAGCACGTAACACAAAATTAAGAGAAATACCCTCTTCTATGAAGAACATTTACATTCTTGAAAGAAGTTCACTGGGGCAGACAAAAACACCCCTTCAATGAAACTTAAAACTGGACCAGAGTCCACAGAAATCACTGCTGCAGGTACAGCAGAACATTCTTCTCTTCCCAAAATACAGATCCGTATTGAGGGGAAGGGCACGGAGGGGATGGGGGAGAGAAGATGAGAATGATGCCAGGGTCTGTTCATGAGACAAACTACATTTTTTTTGAGACAAGACTGTTTATTTTAATCAGTATTGAAGATGCACAAGAAAGCATCATTGACCAAGCACGGCTAGACGAAGGGACTCTAAAACGGCAGATTAATGTCACAGCTGCCACGAGGCAGCAACGACTGGAGGTGTCATCGAATCTAGTCAGACACCTCTGGGGGCTCTGGATAAACTGGAAACCCTGTGGGAAGGAAACCTGGACATCACCATGGATGGTTCAGTGAGAACTCTTGAAAATATAGCTAACATTATGTCTGGTTATTTCCACATACTGAATATGTAGAAAACACTGAAAATTTATACTACTTGTGCAAAAGTCCAAGGAACAACTTGACCCTGCTATCACAATCTTCAAAAAGGACAGAAATGAAAGGATCCAGAACCAAGCACCGAAATGATTAATCTGGTGGAAGACACCTTTGGCAGGAAGAACAGAAGAATGTTTTGGGGGATTGTCCTTCCTTTTTAAGAAACATGAAAAGCATAGTACTTCTCAGTTTAAAGACAGTGATACTTCCTTAAAGATTTCTTGCAGACAGTTCGAACACTGAGCCCATAGTTTTGATATCTTCTGCGCAGGACAGAGCTGTACAAACACAGAGTAATAACATCTGCAGAAGTCTGGTCAAAAGAGGGTTTTCTGCCCATTTTTCTGTACCACTCAAAGGGCCTCTAGCTAGTACAATGTTTTTCTCTGCCATGTGCCCATGTGAGACCTGAGCCCATGCCATGGAAGGTCCTCTTAAATAACTGCCGTGCTTTCCCATTTGCACCCAAACACTCCTCTAATGTTAAATGATGCTGCTTACGTACCTACTAAAATGATTTAAAGACACTAAACCACAGAGCTCTATCACAGCACCGGGAATAATGCAATATCACTGGAAAAGATTTATATGACACATGATAAACCAAGCAGTTTTCAGATTTGCTTCATTTCATTTTAAAATAACAGCAACAAGAAAAAAATATCTCCAAACTCTCTTTCCCTCCTTCAGAGTCAGTACTCAGTTCTCCTTTCATCACGGTTGAGATACAAATATAATTTCTGTAAGTCTTCCTGAGAAGGGAACAAAAGGCTGTCAAACAGAAGAAAGCAGAGAGCTGCTCTTTGCTCTTTTCAAACACCCTGGCCTCGTACATGCAGATCTAATGCTCAAATCCCCAAAGTAAATGGTCCTTCCCCTCTCTTCCCCAAGACTCCAGACAAACGGAGAAGGCAGGAGCGGGAAGTGACCTGTTAATGTCCAGTGGTGAGGAAAGGAGCTCTAAAGCAAGCAGGCCTGGACGTGTTCCGGCTTACACGTGGTTCGTTATGTTTAGGAGACATTCTGTTAAATAGGAGAAGAAAAAAGGCGATTCCATCATGAAGGGGAGCGGAGCCCGCGGTGCTAATAGCACAGGAAGCTGGGTGACCAAACGCCCCGAGCGCCTGCGGGGAGGTGCGGGGGATGCTGCAAGGCGGCTCTGCTGCGCGCGGCGCGGATGCCGCGGGGAAGGGCGGCACGCCGGGCTCGCAAAGCCCCGCGGGAGCTGGCTCCTCGGGGACACCAGAGGCCACTTAACACCCCCTGGTTCCTTTTTTCTTTTTTTTTTAATCAGGAAGGAGGTTTCCTGCACTTGCTTGTGCGCATGGCAAGACCAGACAACGGCCCCAACCACGGGGAGCTGCCGGCCAAGCTCGGTGGGGAGAGGCAGAGGAGGGCCAGGCGGCGGCCGGGCACGCTCGGCACCGGCCGCCACGGGAAGCTCCGTTCGCGCCACGGATCACCAGGGGCCAGCTGCTTTTTCACCAAGCCATTTTAGCAACCTCAAGTGCGAGCTGGAGAGACACTTGGACAACGCAGAAGATTCACAGCGGCTAGGGATTTAAAGCACAGCTGTTGTTACAGAAGCCACAAACTGACCTGGCTGTGGTTCAGCTTTTCCAGCTGCCTTGTTCCATTTCATCAATATTTAGAATGCAATTTTCCCCTAAAATCTACTTAGATATGCCCTTATTTAATAGAGGGCTATAAGACAGCCTGTTGTGGATGCCAGGGCTCCCCAGGGCGGCAGGGACAGGCCTGGCAGCAGCGTCTCCGTGGGACGGCCACGTCAGTGCCAGCTCATGCAGTTCCTGGCACTGCTGGGCTGCTCGTTGGCGCTGAAGCACACACGCGTCCTGCACGCGCACGAAGGGCGGTAATTCGATGTGTTCAAAATCAAATTATTACGCTCTTCCAACAAAAGCTCTTGCATATCCTTAGTTAGCGCTGCCCCAATTTGCCAAGTTTCAGATGTTTGTGCGAAAAGGTTGACTCCTTATTAGCATCTGCTAATAATTAAAAATAATGAAAGAAAACATATTTCAGAATATAAATTAACCATCACATATGTGAAATCAGCCAGAAGTAACTTGGAAGTCTGGCTTTACCTTGGTCAAAATATCTTGTTTTACTGAAAACATTTATTTTTAATTTTTGCCATTTAATTTTCGGCAAATTCTGCCAGGGAAGGCTCAAAAGTTTTTCACAAAAAAATGAAAAATATTATCCTTAAAATTTGAGAGAAATATTTTGTTTTTTACCTCTCAAAATATTGTATTTTTCTTTCATTTGCTCTCCCAAGCAATTAACTGAATTTAACACTATTTTATAGATTTGTTTAAAAAAAGCTGCACAAATTGATGTCTGGGTGACATGTTATGACTCTGGGCAATACAAACACATTCAACAAAAATTACGACTCCCTGTCACTGTAATTATGTATCCTTGTTTTCAGGGGTTTTATTTATCTCTCTGCACCAAAGCACTTAGATTGAAGAGGGGTGAGGCTGCCCCCAGCCTACATGTTTATTTACACCCACGCGTCCTGAGGATTTAGCCGTCAGCCGGTTGCCACGACACCAACCACCACCTCCACGCAAACAACTCTCTCCCTTAGTCCACAAACGTCGGTTATGGCACAGCAGCTCAGTTTTCCTTTTGGGTAATTTCTTCTCTGCCTTTTCTCCACGAGCTGCATGCTTTCCTATTAAAAATTCACCTTTTTAAAAGTACCTTCTCACTTTAAGCCAGGCTCCAAACGAGTGCACTTACAGCTGTGCCGTTGTGTCACGTGCGTCACCCCGAGGAGTCAGGGCCCCAGGGATGCTCGCAGACCTCCCGCGCCGTCCAGAGAGAAGGACAGCGCGGCACGGGAGGCTCCGTGCTCAGCCTCCTCCTCGCAAGTGCAGGTAGGTGGTGCAGGACGATGGAGAAGGGCGGTTCAGCCAAAAACAAGTTTCATGGACAAATGTTTCAAGGAAAGGAAAGGAAAGGAAAGGAAAGGAAAGGAAAGGAAAGGAAAGGAAAGGAAAGGAAAGGAAAGGAAAGGAAAGGAAAGGAAAGGAA
>VZSV01000081.1:901476-912839 GCA_013398735.1 Nothocercus julius
GAAAGGAAAGGAAAGGAAAGGAAAGGAAAGGAAAGGAAAGGAAAGGAAAGGAAAGGAAAGGAAAGGAAAGGAAAGGAAAGGAAAGGAAAGGAAAGATGCAGTTTTACGAGGAGAGGTAAACTCCATCACATCCGAAACGCTCAAAAGTGACAGAAAGGTTGGGTATGTCAGCAACAGCATCGTTATATCACTCAGAAACTGTTATGCAATTTGCTTAATACAGCTAAACTTGTGAGGTCCCTGGGTTCAGTTTTGGCCGCTCTGCAGTTACTAGGTGTCTCACGTGCGGTTCCTAAACCAGCAGAGATGCGGGTTGCCGGCAGTGAGGAGGAACAGCCCCCGGTTAGCTCTGTGCCCGGGGGAAGCCCAGCCGCTCCGAGCTGCCAGGAAATGCATTACTCACTTTAAAAAGGCCAGGGTTTCCTAACCGATTACTTATCTCAGTTTGGAGGCACAGGAATTCCAACTCTTCACCACCCTTTAAATGTTTCTAAACATAAACCAAAAGAACAAATTACCCAGAAATCCGTAGTATGGTGCTTGGGCTAAAACACTGCCACTGCAACGTGATCCAAGGCTGCTCTGCTCGCCAGTTTCAAGCTTCTGCTATTCTGTGCCATCAGTTTAAAGCTGATAAAAAAATGGACTTCAAATGTTTATTACAGCTTAAACAACTTGGTTAGTCTTTCATTCATCTGGCGCACTTGACAACACACAGTGCACGGATCCTAGGGGAGAATCCCTCCAGCCTGGCTCGCTGGGAGGAATCTCCCCAGCAGAGTATCAGAAACAAGAACACAGGGCATTGGAAAACTATTTTTTTTCTTTTAATATACAAGACAGAAAATAAAAAAGATATGATCTCGTGTCTTTAGACAACGTAAAGGACGCTCTCTGTTTAAGGCAGAACGTGGCTGCAGGCTTGAAGGGACCTTGCTGGTGGAGCGCACAGTGCTGACGCTGGCAGAACGGGCCGGGACGGGGAGGGAAGCAGGGGACTGTCTCCAGAGCACCAGAGCAGCGGCTACCCCTGAGGGGCAGTACCGACCCAGTACCGACCCAGCTGTGGGCCCGGGAAAGCATGTCTGGGGCAGAGAGCCTTAGCAGGGACCATGGAGCTAGATCACACACACACCGCCCACTGACTAGTATGTAGATTCAGCGCCCGGCAAGAAGGGGAGCTTGGACTTGAGCAATGCAAAGACATTGATAATGGCAGCTAGCGCAGCACAAGAACATCTGCGTTTTAGTATTCGCCTAACACAGGGTCCCTCAAGAAAGTTAAAGCAGGTGTAACTGAAGGTAACTGTGAGTTCAAGGGGCACACGTGTGTAGAGTTAAAATTCCGTGGCTCTCATTTCAGTATAAAGCATCAGGAAGCTCCATCTCCATGTGAGGAAGAACTTCTTCCCTGTGAGGGTGACAGAGCCCTGGCACAGGCTGCCCAGGGAGGCTGTGGAGGCTCCTTCCCTGGAGATCTTCCAAACCTGCCTGGATGCCACCCTGTGCCCCATGCTCTGGGTGTCCCTGCTGGAGCAGGGGCTGGACTGGAGGATCTCTAGAGGTCCCTGCCAACCTCAACCGTTCTGTGACTCTGTGATCTCTAGGTCACTGTTTTTTCCTCCTTAGAGTACGTGTTCTGCATGCAGCACGAGTTGACCCCGCTCAGGGTGAAACACAGCACCACCCCGTTCCAAATACAATACCACAATACCACCTTCGGTACCACCAATACCGAAAGTTAACTCTACAGCTACGTCTAATGCACAGGCTGTGTTCGTCTTTTTTCCCAGTCAGCTTCCGGTCTGCGTGCTGCAACTACCACGACCAGTTTGGAGCCCAGGAAGCTGACGAGGTCTCACAACACGTTTGGGAGGCCTGGGACACGCGCCCCGTTTGCAGGAGAAGCCAAACGCTGCAGACTGTTCGCACTGCGCAACCTAAGCCGTTCTCACAAACTGGAAAGCCATGACTTCTGAATCCCAAGGCTTTCATCCAAGAGTAGCCAGCATAAATCTGTCCTCCCCGCTCTGAGAAACTGAGGAGTCAGCAGGTGAATAACTGCGTGAGTATAGGACTCCTTCCTACATGTCTTTAACCTCAAACCTCTAAGAGATGGTCTAACTTGAACTCAGTAACTTAATATGTTCTCTAGTGTTTATTTCCAGAGAGAGAGGCAATATCCTTCTCTCTGGGCAGGTCAGAAGGTCTTTGCTTCTAATTTTACAAGACGCAGAATGGAAGAGAGAAAGCGAAAAATCAGTTGATAGGGGAATGGTTTTCACGATATTCCAAAGCTGTGTTCTGGTGAGATTCAACCTGTTTTTTAAGCATCAGTGGACTGTTTTTGCCAAGTTCAAAAACAACAGCAAAGGATTTGCTCACCAAGATCTGTGTACAGTATGGTGATGGAAAGCAGTGAAGAACTGTTTAAAAAATAAAAAAATAAAGTCTGAGGCTTTTCGCGCTGGTAGCAAGCCAGGTTATGTTCTCCTAAGCATATCCTGCCAAGATATACAATATATTATAGTCTAAGCTTCCAGAAATTCGGAAGGCACTGCAGTCTTTCAATCTGCTGTGCTCTGAATGTTTCACATAGCTTGTGTGATACAAAGGAAGGACTTGCACATACTGGTGGGCATTAAAACCACCATGCCAGCGGGTCCCTCACCGGCATCTCCGAAGCTCAGATGCTGTTGGCCATTCACAGAAGAGAGCAAAGAGCCCACGTAAGGTCCCTGACATGTTTATTATCCTTCTGGCTTATTTATTTTAACTTAAACACTGCAAGCAATGCT
The DNA here is from genome assembly GCA_013398735.1 of Nothocercus julius. NCBI lineage: Eukaryota > Metazoa > Chordata > Aves > Tinamiformes > Tinamidae > Nothocercus > Nothocercus julius. Next base: position 904,275 of record VZSV01000081.1, read on the forward strand.
CCAAAAGCTCAGTTTATGCACAAGGAGCAAATCTCCTGGTATTTTCTCCTATCTGCTGTTCCAGCGCTCGCAGATAGCCAGTTTCCCCTCTCGTCCTGCTTTGCTTGCTGCACACCCTCATGGCTGCCGGTTTTGCTTGTTGACCACAGAAAAGAATGACTGTCCTGCTCTCTTTCTGGGCATCACCCAGTAAGCAGGTGAGTATAAAAAGGGTCTTGGACGTGACACGTGAGAGCAGGCGGGAGCTGCAGCAGAGCAAACCGAAGGGCAGCTAGAGGTGGGGCCCCGCAGATCCATGCGGCCTTAGTGGGGAGGCTGAGGGAGGAAACAAGGCCTCGTGCTGCGGGAACGGCGGCGGCGCTGGCGCAGCGCTCACGGACGCAGGTCGGAATATATCTGCACGCGAATCATGAACTGTTCTCATACCAGGGCTGTGCCACGGCCTGTCACCCTAAATAAAACATAACTTGGCATCTCTTCTTTACATCCACAGCAAATGTAGTAATGAGCTCAGTCCATATTTTCATAGCTGCTAATTTTTGAACATCTGTTAATTTTCTCTCCGAGATTTCTCATCCCTGAGAGCATCCTTATATCAGTCTTTGCTTTAACTGAAAGTTGAGGAAGAACAGGAAAAATTGTCCTGTTAACTTATCCAATTCTACAACTGTATTGTAATACCAGCCATAAGTCAAGTTTTCATTGGGGATCCAACTAATGCTACTGCTCTGCATCTACACAGGTGTAATCTAAAAGATTACTGTGCAAACAGTTCTGTATTTCTTTGCCTTTGGATCTTACATTTGTCAAACCATTAGAAGCACAGAGAGGAGATCAAAATCAGGCCCCTTACCATCAAGGAATGCAGCATCTTTACTTATGGGAAGCAATAACAAAGTTATATAAGCTTTCTGAATTCCTTTCAATGTATTTAGTTAAGTCAGACTGAAGTCCATGTGTCAATATTTCATTTACTGCACGGATACCTTGAGTTTCAATTCACAGCTGTTTGTGGTTCAGCACACAAGGCTGAAGAGGCAAAATTAAATGTGTCATGAGTTACGTATCAAATAATAATTTGAAAATATTCCATTAAATTGCCTTTAACAGGAAGCTTGACTACTCCTTTTTCCCCAGAAAGTTTGATTCTTTGCAATTGTGGAACACGCATGAAGGATAAAGTAGGAAAATCCTTTAAAGATTTACAGAGGGAAACACAGATCTGTACGTATCAAAGCCATAAGCTACACATGAAAAGAAAAACTGCTTCCAAGAAATAGTAGTCGAATAAGAAGGTAATATGAAAATTAATGCACTTCTCCATTACTGTTAAAGAGGTGACTCACATTTTCACAGTTCTCCAAAATCTACAGTGTTTGAAGATCCATACAGCTTGGACTAACCTAGGTTTAACAGCAAACCTAAAAACACAACAGATTACTTTTACTGAGCTTCTGAAATAATCTGAGAAGTGACAGCAAAGTATCGAGACAAGGTGGCTCAAGGATATTCATCAGCCACCAATCCGTCTACTGCTCCCGCAACAACGTCCCCTGTCAGAACGGCCTCTCCTTTAGTGAACTGTTTCCATACCATAACACAGAAGTGGGAGGCTGAAGCCTCCTGTAAAGCTGCCAGCAGCCAAAAACCAGCCTTGGCCCCGCTGGTGGCCGTTGCACCGTGCCAGCGCATCCACAGGCTCCGAGCCCAGCGACTGGAACAACACCCTCCTCCGCTACCCAGCGTCAGCGTAAGGCGAATTTATGCACAGCGAGTTTCATCTGATTATTCATTGAACAAGCTCTTTTATAACCTCCGGCGCTGTACTTTATTAGAGAACCTTGAAAACTATTTACTACACCTTTGAACAGCTTCCAGAAAAAAGGTTAATCAGCTCTTCCTGTTAAACTTATACACAGACCGCACATTCGAGTACTCGGAGCATTTTGCTGAAACAACATCAGACACCCTCCATGAAAATACATTTTTCAAAGTGGAATCAGCATGAACGCTCTTTTAAACACACGATAAATCTGAACAAAATGTTGTTCCTATTGAGACAAGTTGAGAATAACCATAAACTTTGAGAGAAGACTCATAAGATTGCACAAGTGGACAGAACACAGGCAAGACCCTAATATTTCATTGTCTCCAGATTGTTTTTTTTTTTTAATTGCTGCCAAGAGCTGCTTCTAAATTCTAAAAATACATAGTTACAGTTGCCAGCATTAACCAGGGTCATACAAATGTTTAAAGATTCAGAAGACTTTTACCCTCAGAGCTGGGATGTGCTGCCTGGGTGTTTTTTTAAAGACATAATGTTAAATTTGATTTTACCATTTAATGCAAGTATATGCTATGTATAAACAGTCCTTATGGAAGAGCAGCCCTAGAAACATCGAGCCCTATGGATGCTCGATGTTAAGCACAGACATGATGTAGCTACATGTAGTTAACCTCATTTTTCACCAAGGAGTGGAAAAAGCGCAGCTTAAGAAAAGCAGCGCGCAGGGAAGATGCTGCTTCCCGTCAGTAACCAGAGCACCGACCAGGTTTCCAAAGGCACTAAAAGCTGAAGCTGTTCCTGTTGGGGCCCTCGGGGCCTGTGTGCCAGCGGCTGGATTCATTTCTTGGGCTGCCAGGATGGGGATATCCACAAGGCCCCACAAGCACCCAAGAGGGCGAGAACCCGCCTGCCCTGACCCCGCGCGCCACGGCCGCACGGACCTTGCTCAGTGCAGCGTTTTAACTGCTCCGCTCCAGAATTCAAACCCTCCAGGTCTCTTAAAACCCCGAGGGAAGCGGTCTAAGCCAGAAGAAGTTAGGGCTGCTTTTCCTAACTCGCGCTTTCTGTAGATCAGCCTAAAGACATAAGCTGCCACCGAGCCTTTTCTTTGCAAGGGCACAGACAGATGGCGCAGGGACAACCGTCTGTTTACACGTTGGTAACGTGCCCTCTGCAAGTCAGATGTGCAAACCTGGCGGAGCGGAGGCCCGAGGCTGCAACCGGGGCCTCCCTGTGCGGGAGGACGGGAGCGGGCGGGCACGGGCACGCGGGTGCGGGGCGGCCCCGCGCGAGCCGCCGCGTGCTCTGCTCCCGCCGCTTTGCAGTTCCTCTCGTTAGCGAAGCACAACAAATCGAAACCATCAGAAAGATAACTTGTGCGTGCTCCGGGTCACTTTAAACATGGCTGTTTTGCATTTGTCGTACCAGACAGTATTTATTTCTTTGTATTTGTCACCACAGTGGGTGGGCATTACCATTACACATTTGATGTCCAGTGAATCTCTTTGGTTTACACTACATTTAAGTTACTCTTTTGAGGAAACAGGAAACTTAGCAAAAAGCAGATGTAAAGGGGCACAAGACGTGCAGGCAAATGATTCAGAAAGCTTCTGCTTCCTCTGTATCAGATTTCTTGCTGGTATATCACACGTGGGATGGTTTGCACGAGCGGAGGAGGAGGGTGAGAGGGGCAGCAGTACTGGAAGCGCTTCCAGGCAGCGGCGCTGGCTGCAGCCGCGGGGCCGCGCAGGGCTAAACCCGCTGCAGCGGCACCGCTGCGAGCGAGCGGGAAGGGCCCTTGTGCCGGCGTCTCCTTGGCCAGGCGTCGGCCATCGGGCCTGCGCGTGGTGCCGGCTGCCAGCGCCGCCTCGCTGACAGCGACGCAGCTCTCCGCACCGAGCCGGGGGGAGCTGCACTGGGTGATGGGTCAAAAACACACCCAGAGGGCTTCCCACTGCACGGCACGAGGTAGCTGTTTTGCACAAAAGGCATAAAATTAATTAAATGCAACAGCAAAATATGTCCTATTCCAACAAAGGCTGATCTATTGATAAAAAGCAGTAGGAAGAATTTGTAAAGTTCCAGAGTCTTGGACAGTGCAGCTTTTCCAGATCACTCATATTTTACATTCAACTACTGAACATCAGAAGCTTTTCTCCAGGTCCAAAAGTTTTTTTATGGTCAATGACGTTGACTACAATCAGGGCTCAGAAGTTGCTTGTAACCCACACGAGTCTTCAACAATTTTGAAAAATGTATTTTGCTATTAAAATGAGTCTTATTTGTTCAAGTTATGCCCTTCTGCACAACAAAATAACTCCTTTAGTTAATACACAAATTACAGAGTGCTTTTCACCTGCAGCATTAGCAATGTGCCGCGCTATTCAGTGCTATTAAATTCAATTAAAGGCACTTTCAACTGAAAGTACAACTGTAGCAAGATACCCGGGTAACAAACAAAAAAACAACTCAGACTAAAAATGAGATGGAGTGCAAAACCACAAATGATTTAAACTTGGAGACTGTAGAAGACTATTCATGGTATATAAACCATAACCTGAACCGAACCATATCCTAGAGAAGACATTTTAAAAAGCCCCATGTGAACAAAGAGAAGTTTTTAGTCTGCAGGGAGACTGGCAGGGAGCACTGGCTCACGGAGAAGCCGATCTCCTCCAGACCCTTCAAAGCCGCTGTTCGTGCCCGGGGCTAGGGGGGCCCACAAGGCATTGTTTGCCTTTTCCAAGCAACGCTGTCCGCTCTGCCTCGGGTCCTGCCCCAAGGGACACGCCGGGTCCCCCAGGCTTTGCCGGGACTGCACTGCTTGCAGTGACTATTAACGGATTCATAAGCTCAAAAGATTTCCGATGCTGTGAAAGCAGCATCAAACTGCATGTTCTTTAGAGAGATAGTTATTAATGCTATAATACAGCAGATAAGTATCTTGATATGAGTGGCTTTCTCAGACTGCTCTCTTTCAGCCTGGAAATTTTATCACAAACTTTCATTTTCTTTAGCGTTTTCCCATGATCTCCAGGTTGACGGTAGCACACTGCCTGACCAGGCAGTAACTCCAGCTGGGCGCCAGCACGCATTAATGTAAGCAAATGAACTTTGGAGCACCTGCAAAGCGCCGGCGTGGTGAACACGTTCTGGGATGGACGCAGGCACGGGCCGAGCGCCCCGGGCTGCGCCGCTGCTCCGAGGCCGTGCGGCAGCCGCGCTGCCTCCGGGAGCGCTAGAAATGTTTTACATGCAGTGTGCAGGGCTCAGAAACTGCACTTTGGGATACGTATGGAAATACAGAAGCCCTGCATCTGAAAAGCTGTGTGCAGTGCCAGGTGCATTCAGCATTTCAGAAGCATCCTAGGAAGCCTTTTGCTTAGCCCTATAAAACTGAGAGAATGAGGTGTGTGTGTGGAGGGGAATAAAACTTTGTAAGGCTCAAGGATAACGCTGAGGAGTTGAGAGAATATTTCCAGCCATCAAGGAAAAGAAGATAAGGAGAAGGGTTCAGAACATAAAGAATAACTACTGCCAAAATGGAACCTTTTCAGTATACAAACTATACAAGGCTGTTACATGTGGGAACAGAGAGATCCAGTCCTACGTTCTTACTGAACATCATTTCATGCGAGATGTCATCACAGACGGGTCACTTGTTACTGATGGGGGCAGAGGAGTGTGGTACAAATGCAGCTGGGGACGCTTTGTCCCCGTGCACAATGGGGACTGCAGGAACGGCCCGTGGAGGCAGCCCCGTGGCAAGTCTGGAGACGGCTCCGCTTGGACGGCTGCTCAGCAAGGCCGAGAACAGCTTTCCACGCTCTCTGATCAAGATAACATCTCACTTGGTGCTTCCTATAACATGATAAGAGAAAGAAGGGAAAACTATGGAGTGGTCCAAAGGAAGACCAAAAGTTAGCCAGCATATTTTCTGATGCATACATTGACCGTGAAGAACCTGCTGCTGAGATGCAGTGACATCAAGCAAAGAGAACTAGGCCAAAGAGCTCCCCAGCGCTGCCTCCCGCTGCGCGGAGCGTCGCAGCCCCTCCGCTTAGCGGTGCTTATCTCACACGAGGGAGATGACCACAGATCTTGGCTACTCCTTGTCATGAGCAGGAGTAAACGGTGAGCAAAAACAGGGAGGCACCCTCCCCTTAAAAGAACTGCTGAAGTGATACCATATGATCAGCAAATAAAGATTAGCCCGCACTGTTTGAAACCACCTCTCTCTCTAAATAAATAAATAAGCCCTTGCAGTTCTGGAGCCTGTTCCAAACAGTGACTTCCGCTTCAGGTCTTTAAAAACAAGGATCATTTGCAAAACTCACATTTGGGTGATGATTAGTATCTTCATAGCAACTAATTAGCCTTATACAGAGCCTGATTCATAAAGCAACATGCTTATTCGCCAGTGAAAAGTTGGGAACTGACCACTTGTCCAGTTAGGAGGCACATAAAAGAAAAAAATCCTGCTGTATGTCATTAAAGTATATATAAAGGAATATGAAAGTACTAACTTAAAGAAAAAAAAAAGTATAATTACAAAAGCCATACTAAATTATCTCATCTCTGATCTTATGCCAAATGCTGTCAAAAGTTACAACCTTGCTATTGTGGTACGTATAACCAATATGTTTTATACCACATCCTTCCTTATTCGGTTGGTTGTTAAGACTACATTATTTTTATGTCATCCATTCAGAGAACATCAAGAATATAAATTCTCTATGCAAAGGTAACTTGCATAAATCTTCAACTTTTATCCTTCCAGTACCCCAGGTTGTTTTTCTGGGCTCAGTTATATGTCAAATACATATTTCACCAATATGTCATGGAGAAGATGATACAAACATAGTTCAGGACAGACATTATTCTCTCCCTGTTTTTAAGCATCAATGAATTTAAATTTTATACACATTTCCAACAGTAAGTTTACTCAAATGTCAGTAACAGGTAAATCTACAAGCTGGAAATAAGGAATTTGATTTCTCCCACAGATTAATAGCAACGTGGACATGTCATTATAAATGAGAGGAATGTCATTACTGTCACCTAGATAAAGTCTTTAGCAGTCACATTAGATCCCTACCAGTTTTGAGAGAAAAACAATTTTACCCCAGTAACATAGTGTAAGATGAAAAATGTTCTTTCACATTAGACAAAAAAATACGAAAACCTGTTGACTTGACAAAAAAATGCAAATAATAAACAATTAAATTAAACAGTTAATATGCATGGCCACACACTATATAGCCCATTTCGATACGCAGTGGAAGAACCCCTTCCTACTCGAGTCGCTGGTAAAACGCCCGCAGCTCGTCTGGAGCGAGGGCGGGCGTTGAGCGCGCGGCCAGGACGCGCCCGCCCGGTGCCCGTTAGAGAGGGAGCCCCACTGTAACGGGAACGGCAAGCGCAGCCAGTAACACTGAGATGTATACGCAGACAATTAGGGGAAGGTTCCCCTATGCATGACCGTAACGCGGCAGGAACGGCACGCGCCGCAAGCAGCGGCACAGCACAACTGCCAGGGATCCTAGGTAGGCTCCATTTCAGGATGGCTTTCGGCAGCACCAGGGGAACACGAACTGCATATTCACCAGCCCGCAGCTTCACCGCAGCTCCGCTTTACTGAAACTGCCAGCACGCCCGTCTGCCTGTCCGCGCAGACAGGCTGTAGCGCTGCTCCGCGCAGACAGGCTGTAGCGCTGCTTTTCAGGCGCTCCGCCACTGGGATCTGTGCTGTGCATATGCAATTAGCGCTGGAAGAACTGGCCCCAAACCAGCACCTTCCTGGAAAGAAGACGTCCTGCTCGTCACGCAGCTTTTCGGAGTGGGTTTTGCCCAGACAGCACTGCCTCCTCTGCCGAAAACAGAGCCCGCAGGGCCCAGCTCATCCCGGTTGGCAGCGACTGGGCCAGGGCGCCGACCGGCAGCACGCGCCGGCCGTGTCGGGGCAGCGCGGCCCAACCGCGGCCGAAGGGCCCTGCCGCCGCGCGTCGCGGGGCCGTTTGCCTGCCCTCCCTTCCCCGCGCACAACGCCGCGATCGGGGCCTGAGGAGCCTTTCCATTCTGGTCTGGAAGGCGTTCTCCATCCGCGACTGCATTTCTTCTTTTGAAGGGACAACCGGCTGCTCAAATCTCATGCCTCTTTGGCAGGGTACAGCCTGACAAATTTTTTTCGCTGTTATGTTATATAAATGAAGTGTTGTGAAAATGAATTATCGAGTGACTCCAATTCTCAGTTCTGAAAAAAATCCCTCATCTTTATGGTATCTGCTTTGTTTTTGCTACGAACTTGAGTTATGATCTGATGACAACTGATATTTTTGTGATCAACACAAAATATAAAGATGCTATTGTAGTTCAAATGCATCTTCTGTTTATAGCCAAATAATTTATACTCTTACACAACTCTGGAAAAACGCAACTGCCTTTTGACAACTTAGTCACAGTTGAAAAGCATAGGTAATTAAATGGCGCCTTTAATGACTGGCTTTGCAAAACCAATTCACTGGGAGAGGCCCAACACTGAACTTTGGTTTTGAAACACCGAAACGAGTGGAGAGGGAGACAAATCACCTTGTCTCCAGACTTCTTCAGACAGAGAGCTAGGGCCCCGGAGCAGCCGAGACGCAGAGGGGACCCCGCAGTGGGGACAGGGCTGCGCGGGCCCCGCTGGCCTTTGCCCGGCGCTTGCCCAGAACCGAGGGGCTGGCGCGCGGCGACGGGAGGCCCGCACGTCTGGGAGGCCCCGTGGAGCGCTCCGGGAA
>VZSV01000081.1:918066-936783 GCA_013398735.1 Nothocercus julius
GAAGGGAAGGGAAGGGAAGGGAAGGGAAGGGAAGGGAAGGGAAGGGAAGGGAAGGGGCCTATGGAGAAGGGCATCCTGCCTGTGAAGGCTCCTGCTCCTCGAGGGCTGTCAGGAGAGACGCGCACTGAGCATCCCCAAAATGCTCCTCTGCCTCAAACCGGGTGCTTTATCCCTTGCCCAGGAAGGGCAAAAGATTTGACTTCTTTTCTGCTGCTTTCGCAGGCATGCAGAGAGCAAGAGCAGTATTGATGCTCCCAAGAGGACTAGGTCTTCCTCAGGAATGTGGATGTTAGTAATTTCATCGTTGCAGAATAATGGACTTGCTATTTCCTTTTCCAGAAAGCCGGACAGAGAATAGCGGGGGTCTGTGTGAGATGGCAGGTTTGGGACCCGAGTGTGGCAGGGCTGCGGCACAGGAGCGCGCGGGGGCTCGCGGCAGCCACGCAGCGCGTGTTGCAGGGACAACGGGCTTCCTGCAACCTGCTCGCTCCCACCTGCCGGACCCTTCCTCGGGAGCAAGCCAAAAGGTGGGGAGAAACAACTGTCCCAGGAAGACACATCGAGATCATCTCCAGACTGAACTTCTGACTCGCTGCTGGCCTGGCCGCTCTGCAGCACCTGCAGCCGAGGGGTCTGCACCGCACGGGCTTTGGGCCAGGCAGGCTCGCGCTGTGCACAGAGCCACTGGCCTTATTCCCATTTTCCCCTGACATTCCTATTTCTGTTACTCCATTTATCCATGAACAGCTGCTACATGTATGACTGGGGTAAATGGATATCCATTCATTCCGAGCAACAGACCTCACTGGTTGCAGAAGATCTGATCAACAACATTTTCAACTCAGAAGAGATCATCAAGATTTATCCTGTAGCTCATGTACACAGGAACTGTACTATAAACTAGTAACACTGGATGCCTGAAAAGGTGTATCTTTTCAGAGCTTAAAATATGAAAAATATTTTCTGATCTATCCCTTTTTTTATGAAGGAGGAAAGCCTCACTAGTACCTGCTTCTTCATTTATCATGGACGTTAAGTTAAAACAGAGTTTCCTCTTAAATTCAATCTAATCAAATTAATATCAATATTATTCTGAGTCACACTAATCTAATTAGTGTCAATATTTAATAAATTTTCTACAAATTATGCTGAAAATGAGCTTCTTGCTTTCCATCAAGAAGTCTGGAAAGAATAAACAGCATTTTCTTCCAGTTCAGGAATCCATAGCAAATATTAATACAGGATGGCCTGTCGAATTAAGCAGTTGCCCTTTTGGCTCCCCCTGCACCCAGCCTGCGCATGTGAGGAGCGCGCCGAGAGCTGCGAGGGATCCGCCGCCCCAGGAGGGTGGGCGAGTCTTCCTGGAAAACAGCAGTGGTGAAACGTAGCTAGAACGCTTGCACGCAGGAAGACACACTCTAGCATCCTGTTTTCTGAGGCGAAATGTTCATTTAACAAAATGTGGTGGAGCTGCCAGGATTTCTCCTTGTGGTATTCCTGCCAGAGTCCTTCCTGAGGTACAGGTACTTCCCAGGGATTCTTGGAAACAGATGAGCTCACCAAAATTCACTGCAACGGGATGTTCCTGCAGCAGCCAAGGCCACCTCTGCACAGGAGAGGGCCCTAGGGAGCAGCTTTCTTGTTTCTCCTTTTCTCAGGTACCCACCCAAGGAACGCATATGCCAAAGACACACAAGCCAAGAGGGAGTTGCTTCCGCTGCCTGCATCCGACGCCTGGGATGCATCCCAGGCATCAGTGGCGTAAGCTGGATCTCACAGCAGAAGGAAAAAGCCAAAAGAACTGTATCTACTTGAGATTTATTTAATCAGCAGTAAATATTAATTTTAAAATTGAATACAATTCCTCATCTGCTGCAAACAGGCACCGTCAACATAGCAAACGTGTTCGTAACCTCCCTAGCCCTGCATAATAAATCTCCATATACCGTCTTATTTAATACCTTAAAGGCATACAGAAAACTCAACAAATAATCACTTGAATAAAGTATATTCTTCTCCTTACTGTTTTTTCATATATCTCTGTAACATTACTCTCATGGCAGGACCGAGCATATAATTAAAAACACTCATGCCATATGACCAGGCATATTCATAGCATGGAACAGAGCCATCACTATAAGGATGGTAAAGAAAGTCTGAAAAATAACAACTACACAGATATATTACTATAGAAATGAATAATCAGACTGGATTTCAACACCTATCTAGAGATGTACAAACTGTGAAGAAACTCCATGCATAGCTGAGACTATGTTCCTTTAAACGACTGTGAAATTATAGGGGACTTGCTTCAAAAGTAGCATCAAATTATATTTCATGAAATACTAACTTGTTATCATTAGCCCAAGTTTACTTTCCTACCCGAATCAGTTTTCTTCAGCAAGCAACTGAGGAGGGGTTTCTGCCGTGTCACTGCAGGGCTTTGTCAGTCCAATACTACTGAACTGCTGTATCTAATCACATGTGTCAGTGCTGAACTGCAAACAGAGGGAAAAGCTGACACAGAAGATTGATATGTAGAATCCACTGGCTGAAACCACTTCTCTCTAAACACTTCTCGAACAATTGTCTCCAGCAGAGAGATTCACACAAGTCTGCATGCTGGCTAATGATCAAGCCAAAAAGTAGTTAGATTCACTCTTGTTAGTGTTAGGTGATTGCAAAAATGCGCAGTTAGTAAGCTGCATGGGTTGTAGTACGTATTAGTGACTGAAAAGTAAATAAAGTAAATCTGAGACTCCTATATACAATTGTTATGATGCATACAAGGAAATCAGCATTAAATTCTATATAAAGGGTTTCATCTTTGATTAACAGAATTATGTTCCTTATATCAAAGTCGTCTTTCAAGTAATAACCTTTGCTGAACACATTATCACAACTCAGCTGAGTAACTCACTTCTCGTGAGAAAGGAGCAGCCGTACGACCACGGGGGTTACATGAAGGAGCTTCAAGCAGAATCTCACTTATTGTGGCAGAGCTGCCACAAGCGCGAACTGGCAAGGCGGCAGGGGCAGCTCCAAGCTACTACTTGGGGACTGCCACAAAGCCCTGTCAGTTACCTGGGCAGTTTTCTACCTGAAGAAAATGAATTACAGCAGCAATTTCAGAAACTAATCCAAAAAACCGGGATGTAGCTGAAGCTCTGATGCCATCGTCACTTCTCCCTGCATTATCCCACTCACGTCTTTAGCTGTCGTATTTCTCAGAGAGGCAAACCCCACATTCCTGTTCCTGCAGAGGGGCAGTCAGGGTGACTATTCTAGATTCAAGCCATTTATCTCAGCAGATGTGAACGCAGTTTGGAAGCGCGCTGCCTGCTCCCCTCCCAGCAGGACAGCCGGCCATCAGCGACCCGCGTGCACAAGGGCAGCTGCTCTTATTTATTCCGAAGCAGCACGTAAAAGCAGCAGGGAGGCAGTGCGCGTGCACACTAAGCCCACCACAGAGCGCCGACGCTGCAGGCGGGGTTTTGTGCACGCAGCGTTTAGCAGCTTTGGTTGAGGAACAAATCTGAAAACTAAGCTGAAGAAGTTTGTACATTTTTTTACTTCATTTGCGTTTTTCCTTCATGAGTCCGTAAGCCAGAACCAGGGGCATATGCTGTTTATTGCCTGCGTTAGTAATTTGTATTACTTAACTCCCTGCTAATTTTATTTTCTGTAAGAAATTCACTCACTGAGCCAAGAAAATGAAGATACTTGTTCCTTTTCCCTTGATACAAGAATCTCCATACTTCTGTGTTTTGCAGTGCAAATTTTGAAACACCCTCTGTTAACGATTGTTACACTACTGCCTACCAAAAAGGATTAATATTTACTGGCCTCTGCAACTTCTATGGACAAAAGAAAGTGTATTTGTTCTGATCTTTCTCCTTCCTAGTGATAAGAAATTGTTCGCTGCATTTATATCACACACTGGTGGTATATGATATGGGTGGTGGTGTGTGATATGAGTGGTTTCAGCAGCAGGCTTCACTTCTTTTAATTTTATTTTTTCCCTCTCTCTCTTCATGGTCTCTTCTTCAAAGCTTGTTTTATTTATAAAAATTTATATAAAATTAATGTCAATTAGGCAAAATTCCTTAAATGTTCTCCATGCTTCAGACAGGGGAAGGACAAACTCTTTCCAGATTCCCTCACAGCCTCAGCCTCCTTTTTCATTTTTGCACTTCACCATGAACAGCCACCCAAGTGCCTGTGAATCCCCAGCAGCCCTCAGTGTTTCTCATTTTATCACAGAAACCTCATGTGGCTTTTATCATTTGTAATTGTCTTCTCTCTGTTATACTCCTAGCACTGCCCACAGGATATGTCTTTTAAACTTCCTATCATTTATTTTTTCCCCACTAAAATGTGTCTAATTTTCCACATTTGTTTCAAAGTGTGGCACTCAAAACTGGACAGAGTGGTTTGGCTGAAATCTCACCAGCATCATGCGAAGTAGAAAATAGTCCAAAGTCTTGAAACCTGGCATTTCTGCAGTGCTGCTTGTTATACAGCAAGGCTATCTAGCAACATTTGACTTTTTTTCTGCTAAAATATAGTCTTCTGCACTTGCCTTAATTTCATCTGACTGGTTTTGAGCCTTCTCTAATTGTTCAATATTATTTTATTAGGAACTAAAGTGACTGGAGCTACTTCCAACTCCATGTTACACACAAATATTTTCTGTTCTTCAGGTTATCCTATAAAATGGTCATCACCATTCAGGCTCCTAATGAAATTAGGAGGAACGTGCCTGGGACAAATCCCACCTGAAGTGCATGATAGTAATTATTATTTTTTAAAAAAAAGCTTTTTTTCCCCACAAAAAAATCATCACCTGAAGGAAATTCATCGTTTTTCTTGTTTTCTTTGCTTATGAGAACCCAAGAGAGAATCAAAATCCCGGCTAAAGCACATGAGTATCATGTCTACTTTCCCCTCTCAGCTGCCTTTAATATTATTGACCATCTTGGCACATTGTCTTGTTTAGTTTTCTTTCTGCTTGAGTCCAGGTTAAATTCACAGTGCGTTTCTGAATTCCTGACTAATCAGTAGGTCATTCCCATCCGGCTCTAAAAAAGTTGTTAATCCTTGTGCCCATTTCTATGCCTGTCTTCTCAATAACTCAGAACCACCCCATCACGCAGTCTGTAATTAAGACTTGTAATTAAGTTTGATTATAATTCCTCATGTTTCCACCCAGACTTGTCATTGGTTCCACCCATACTGTTCCTCTGTCTGTCAGTTGCACTCTTTTCTCTTGCTTTATATCTGAATCATAAAACATACTAAGGTTCAGACCGCTCGTTGTTCTGAGCTCTGCAGTTCCTGGGCGTCTCAGTTTATCCCAGCTTAATCTCAGAGGCAGGATAACAAGATAACAACACACGTGTTTAACAACGTTAACACAAATGCCATGACAACGAGCCACGGCTGCAATAGGAGGGTTTCCTAACTCTGATCCAGTGCCTCTAGAGCAATAACGCGAGAAACTCCTGCAATGAGATTTCAGAGGGCAAGATCAGGTTACTCCTGCCCAAAATTAAGAGCCAAATCATGTAGCTTACTATCCCTCCCCTGCAATCTGCGTTCTGCAGACGCCTGCTCCTATTGATGTATTTAGCTTCAAACGAAATGTTGAAATCAGCAGGAAACTTTCTGACAAGCTTTCAAAGCCAAATACAGAAAAGTAGTGGAAGTTCTGGTGTTACATAAATATTTTTCTTATATAGTTAAACACTACCACTTTATCCTTCCTCAGTACTGTGATAAAAAACACATTTAAATAAACATAGTTTCAAATGGATGTTTTAATTTTTGCCTGCTCTAGTTCGTTATGCTTTTCTTCATTCACTGAAGCATATTTCAGTTATGAGAATTACAGGTAACATCCCCCCTGCTGAGTTAGCTACCTACGTTTGAAAAATACATCACATTTTTCCAAAGCCTTTGGTTCACTCACCTCCAGTTTAAACTACAAAAATAATCACTCATGAAAAAGATACCTTAGAATATAACTCCTTGATCTAATTTTTTCGTCCACATTGTTCAAATTCTAATCAGCTTACCTTCTGCAGAGCTGACATCACCCGACTTCCATCTTCGTTTAAAAGTCGACCAGGTTCCCTGCTCACCAGTCACCTCTGCATCATGTCAGTTCGGGATCAAAGCTGCCTCCTGTTAATATTGTGGCTTGACATTAGTAAAGATGACTAAAGTATAAATAGCAAATTGGGTATTCAAATATTGGGGTTTTTTGTTGGTTTTTGTTTGTTTGTTTGTTTGTTCTTACACTAAGCAGACAGTCACAAACTGCTGCAGATTTCTGAAAGCATTTAATTTCAGTAAGCATCTGCAAAATAATTTGCTAACAAATTTCAGCCTCACGCATGTTTGCAAGCCACATTTGCTGTTCCAGTCATGCAATTGCTCAAATTGCTCAAATAGCACTATTCTATATTCTGATCAGGGTATCACATTTGTATGCATTAATAATATTTTAATATTAATATAAGTAACTTTATAAATGTTTAGTGAACAATAAGTTCTCTAGCGCATAAGTGGGCACAGATGAATGGTTGTTTGCAAAAGTCATATCCTAGCATGGTCAAGATAAAAATAGTTTATGTAAATGTTCCCCAAAAGCAAATAATTGTAATTATTATGAACACATAGATAAATATTATGTCCAACCCAAGTATGTTTTGCGAACTCTGTGTTTCTGTTATCTGACTGCATCCTTTTGCTGGTTGCAGTACGAACAAGGGACTCTGCAGCCAGCCAGCCTGCCCTGCACTGCATGAAGTGCTCTTGGGCCCTTTCGAAGGGCTGTGGGCCTTCGCCCCTGCTCGGAGTATTGGAATTTCCTGCAGGGGGCTAATAATAGACAGAGCTGTTTACAGCGCTAGTGCAGTTGTGGCCTTGATAGCCACATAAAATAATTTATGTGGTATTTATTTTGCCTTACCAAGTGCTGGTCTTTCAACAGTTTTGCAAACAGTATCACTGCATTGCAAAGGTCAGCAAAGGCCTCATGTTGTAAAACTGTACAGATAAAGTGAAGTGTGCTGAAAGTCTGAAGAAGACTTGGATGTAAAACCTAAATGGCTTTAATATAATTTTAATTAATTAAATTAAGTAATTTTAATTAAACAGAAGATATTGTGTTAGACATTATTTTATTACTAGAGCATTTAAACAGTCCTTATAAAAAGATTAGAAAACATTGATTGTTCTCTAAATATCCCATTTAAGATATTCTGCTTAAAATTAGTTGTTTAAATATTTCTCTTTATATACTGCACTATTAGTATTAGGCTAGTAGAGCATGCACAACAAATTCCAGAATGCTGTATTTTTCTAGTCATGAAAAACTTACCTTTGTTTTTAGAAAGTGCTTTTCTGCTCCTGAAATACAAAGAAGAAAAATCACTACAATATATTTTAATTTTGCTAATAGATATATCTTGTGCAGCACAGACAGAAAACAAGATAAATGCCAAAAGCAAATAACTTCTGTTTTAATAGATTAGAAAATGAATCATCCATGTTATTTTTAGCAGGTTATTAAGAGCTGACAGTAAAATCTGTAAACTGACTTGTCTGTATTTTTTACTCAAGTTAACATAACCTTTTAAGAAAGCTGGGATTTAGTACAAAGGAAATTCGAGGACTGGAAATAATCTCTCTCAATTTTAAAAGGCCGATGGGAGATTCAATAGGATATACTTCGCGTGAATCTCCTGTTCACTCAATGTTCTATCATTTAAACATAATCTAGCTAAACAAAGCAATAGATTTTACATAAAAATGTAAGAAGCTGGATTTGTTTTCATCCTATAAATATTTACAAGACTGAAATAAGAACGTTTTAGCTGTTGGGAAGTGGACTTGTTTTAAATGGAAGATATTGGAGGCTACACATAACTGAGCAGTCGCTTTCTATTTAGCTTCTAGCATTTAGCTTTTTTAGCATTTAATTTCAGAATATATGTTTGTTCTAATTTCAGTGATGCAGAATCAAAAGAACTTGCTGAAACAAGGAATATCAAACACTTTTTTTTTCTATTGTTACCCTATAGTCTTTTCTATTGTTACCCTATATTCTTCTTTCTAGTCAAACATTAAATTTCTTCTGAGTCAAGACCAGTAGAGGTTGTGACCACTCTTTCTTCCACAACAGAAGAGTTATTTTGGACAAAATCAAGCACACTTATTCCATCTGTACCTCCTGGCCTAGCTTCGAAGCTCTCTAAATCCAGAAGAAAATTTAAAAACTATGCTGTCTACCATAGTATCAGTTGCTGTGGCCCCAAGACCATGTTCCTCAAATGCGTAGTGAAAATGGGTACTGCTCCAAAGATTTTGAAAACCAGTGCTAGATCTAATTAAAACATATATATATTTTTTTGTTTTGAAAAGCATGAATAGACTCTTGAGGTAGGTACCTGATTTGAAGGCCTACAAGTACATAAAAATGAATCTGGGCCTTGGAGAAAGTATTATATAATGCAGAATTAAGAAACTTTTTTTTTTCCCCCCTCCATGAGTACTACAGAGCATAAATCCCCCAGTAAAATTGAACTTGATACATTTTCCCAAGCTCAGATATGGTTTTGAAAATCTTACTGATGTTTTTCTCCGTCAGAGAAGCCTCTGCTGTACAAAGGAATTAAATAAATCTCCAGATATTTACAGAAACATGCTATGAAAATGAAAGAGATACACATTCAGAGCCCGTTATTGCTGACACCAAACCCAAAGAAGAAAAGCTGAGAAAAGGAAAAGGTGAACTGCAAATACTACATTCTTCTACCATCCATGGGCAATCGTTCTCTTCCTGAACTGTTTCCATTTCCCAGAAAAGAAATCCAGTGAAGACAAAAGTTATGACTGAAAACATGTTCCACTGCTGTAGTATTCTCAGCTCCTCTAGTTTCTAAAATGAGAGCTGTTTTTACAAAGAGCAGACTCTATAATATGCTAAAGCTAAAGAGACTAAATATTTTTAACTGACTAGTGAAGCAAAGCTTTCTAAAATGCGTATTTGACGAAGAAGTAATAAGCTACATATTTAGCGTGCATCTTTTAACAGTCATTTGTCCTTTAACATAATATTGGGAATATGATAAATGCCATTTTTGGAATGAAATTTAATGAAACGTTTCACTGAAAAGTGAACAGGACTGTTACTACCACAAGTTGTCGCTCAGTTCCCTGGGCCTAGCAGGGGCCCTTTCAGATGAGCCGGTCTTAACCGTAAGTGCCCAGCGCACTCAGCCAGCAGGGGAGCTGACCGCAGCCCACACGACCGTGGCAAGAGCCACACAATAGCACAAGCCATGGGGCAACTGAATTCCTGCGAGAGTGCACATCTGAGGGCTTGGCTCTACTGGCAAGAGCAAGCTTGAAAGGGAATTGCGCATGCCTTCCCTAATGCGGCCGGACTTGTTGCAAGCAGTATACCAAACTTGGCTTTAACAGGATACCATCCATCATCTTTCCTATATTTCACTTAAAAACGTTCTACACTGGAAGTGTTAACAGTGCAATCGTGTGCATTCATGGTGCTTGCATTTGTTAGTTACAGTGCTGCAAATAGATTTACAAGGGCATAATCTCCAGGGGGTGCAACCCCTTCCATTTTGCAAAGAACAAATCGCTAACATAATCAATGAGCCAAAGATGCTCCTAATACTATTGTAATTCTTTCCCAGACTCATTTTCATTAGTTTTTTAATACTGCATTGTTCAATATTGTATTGATTGTTCTGTCCTACAAAATTATTAGACAAAACAGTTAGTCCAGAGCTAGAGCTATCTGTCTGCAAAGAAGCCGCATCATCAGAATATTAAGAAAGAAACTGTGCTTTTCAGCATGTTTTATTCTTATTACAAAGAGGCCGTGGACAAACCCTTGAGCTCCTGTCTGGAAAAACACCTGGAGTTCAATCCTGTAAGCACAGCTGGACAAACACAGACGCACACGGAGTCCAAGGGTTAGCTTTAGCTCAGGGATCTGGGCCCTTCTGTGGCACTGCTGGACCACGAGCACCTCTGTCCCCGGCCCTTCGGTTGGTGCCATCCAGCACTCGCCCCGTTTCCGAGCAGCCCTGGCCGCGGGGCCGCGCCGGCTGTGCAGGGCCCGCCGAGCCGGCGGCGCCGCAAACGGCCGCGGCGCAGGGAGCCCTCCTGGGTCACGGCACCGCAGACCGCTGTGCTGGCGCAGGCGCGAAGGCGGCTCACCAAACTGTAGCAACGCCAACAGCTGCCTGGAGACACTGGAGCGCTACGGATTTCCTTACGTGGATATCTCTTTTGTTGCCATCACTAGTAGAATTGAACCATGGTCTGAAAAATATGCAAGCAGTTAAAAAGAAAGCCGTATAAATTGAATTATAAGATATTCTCCTTTTTTTAGGAAAAGAAAGCTTGACAGGTCATAAGATGCATAAAGAACCTGAATTCCCAGCTGATCCCACATAGAGTTAACATGCGGATCTGCTAGCAGCTCCAGAATGCTCCTCCAGAAGGACCCCCCTTCCTCAGCAGGGGCCGTAGCTCTCAGGGGCCCTTCCCTCGCACCGGCCTCGGCTTCAGCAGGGAGAGCACCCACGCCCCGAGGCAGCCACACTAAAGGGCCCTGGTTGCAGCCCCGAGGGAGGAACGATGCTCTGCCACGGGCTCTCAGAGCCGCGGAGAACCAAATGAGAATACGTTGCGTGACAGAAGATTTCAGGATACGGTTTTTGATTAGACAAAGTTCGTGTCTTTACTCAAGGGGGAAATTTTCTGTCAAGAATGATCAGTGCTCAAGAAGGTGGTTAAAAAAAATAAATAAATAAAAATAAAAAAAATCGATGTACCTGAATATTTCATGGCTGAGGAGAGCTATTGTTTCATCATCTGTTTCACAGTCTCCTACAGAAAGTTTATTCTCCTTTCTTAAGGGGAACGAAACAACTCATTTTTCAATAAATAATGAAATAATATGTGTCCACTTACATATAATGTAGATAATTGATGAAAATCAGGTCTTGCTCTCCTCCTTATGTCCCCTCATGCTTCACTATTAGATTTCTAGCACAAACACATCCTTACATGGACAGTGCATGAGAACAATACTGTTTAGAAAATAATGGAACTGATGGCACTGTTCCAGTAACAAGGGTGACACTCCCTTTTATGAGAAACAGATGTACAACTGGACAAAAACCATATTCAGATTGGACAGTAGCAGATATCTAAGGAGGTGGACAGTTATTTTAACACTGTGGAGGGAGAACATGTAAAACTGCACCATAATCTGCGCTAAAACTTGTAGAGTGGTTTTGTTAGGATTTTCTTTGAAGAATGGATTTAACATGGAATAAATTGAATTTGACCTTAACTTTAAATTGAACTATCTATTTTAAGCTTCTTTTTTTTACTTATATTGGGCCCAATGGCCAAGTTAGTGAGAATTTTGTTTGAAGAAACCAAAGCCAAAAATAGATTTCTGCATGGCTTTCATATACAACAAAAAATAACATATTTCGACATTGGTGACAAAGATTGAATTTTCCCACCTGAGCAATTTCTCTGCAAAGGGGAGCAGGTGGCTGCAGAAAGCAGCTCCGGGGAACGGGCACGGAGCGGTGAGGGAGGCGCGGCGGGCGCAGGGCGGCAACGGCAGGCACAGCGCACGGTCACCCTGGGGGTTCGCTCCCACTTTCAGTCCTTCCACACTCAAAGGAAAACACGGTACCACCGCAGTGCGGAGTCTTCCTCCTGCAGGAGGGAACATGTGCAGGCTAGAGCACTGCTAACGCCCAGCCCATGGTCTGGGGCAGAACCATCAGGTTCCCGGTGAGGGGTGTTAAGATTTCTCGTTCCTCCCAGGCAATGCTGAGGTGGAACCAAGAGCCCCACCGCTAATTTCTCGGTCTTCCATCTTCAGATTTGCTTCTTCAGGGAATGATGTGCCTTGGGCAGCTCTCCTGTTCCTTGCTCTGACTTATCGTTAGTCAGGAGGCAAGCAGATCAGTCCATAATAAGAGCATGCAAGAACAGGAGGCAGAGAGGAGCCCAGGCGTGAGAGTCGTGAGCGCCAGACGGGCACAGACTAAACCCGGCATGTCCAGAACCTCCCTTACCAAGCTGCAAGTGGACAGGCACAGAGCACCCAAAGGGCTCAAAGCGGCGGCAGCGCGGACGTAAGCGATGCCTTCCGGCTGGTAAACCCAGGAGTCTGCCAAAGACAGCGCCAAAGCAGACTAAGAGAACGGCCACAGCACCTCGGGCAGAACAAGCGTAAGGGGACAGAGAAATTGGTGCTGGAAGTAGGAATTGGTGCTGCTTATTTATTCATGAATTTATTTTAAGACACTTCCATAACAGATGTTAGGTAACAAACATGGTAAATGACCGTGGAGCACTGGGACGTGCCAGGTTATGTAACCTGCTCCAATGAGCTCATTCTAGCTACTCCATTTCAAAATTTCCAAATTTTTTATGGGTAATTCACAGGAAATGTGCTGATTTAGAACAGACTATGGAAGATGACTTTATGCACTGTCCAGAAAAGAGAATTTTCATCGGATAGCCAGCAAAAATAGGCTTGTATAGTATTTTTATATATGCTCTTCCTATCTGCCAGGATGCCACAGATTTTGCTCTTCTGGCCTCAGTTCAAATTTGTGGACATTGTTTGCAAAGACATTTCTTCAACTAAAGTTTAAGGAAATTATTTTCAGCATTTAAGACCTTATATAAAATTTTATATTAGGAACTGAAACTCTTTCAAAATAATATATTGAGAAAGGCAGCACCATCAATTAAAATACATGTGTGAAGGAGGACATCAGCAGAATTTTCCAGTGGAAAGAAGAAAGCGAGGGTTCAATGGATTTCAGTTTAAAAATCACACTTTTTTTTCCTTTTAAATAATAATGATGAAATTACTTTGGGGAAGGTAGTTGTCCTCAAAGGGAAACTGGTGAGTTATTTTCTTACCTTGTATGTAGAGGAACGAAACATTCAAGGTCATTGACAAAGAAAAAGTGCTACAGCAGTTTGAAATAAAATGGACCTCAGAACATCAAGTGCTTCTTCAGGGAACTGAATTTAAATGAAAAGCATTGCTTCAATTTTAAATTTACAGAAAGCTAAACTTAATTTAGCTGTAGCTAATCAAGGTCCCAAAGCCAAATCTGCTAGCTTAATGCACCTCAGCGCAAGGACCTCAGGCTGCTGGTCAAAACATACCCCTTCACACAGCAGCCCAAAGTTGCCCTTTCCACCTCCATCCACAGTACTGGCATGGACAACCTTACAAGTTCTCCTATCGGAGACCACGTCCCACCGGAGACAGTCCCACACAGAAACAATGAAATAAAATAAAGCTCAGTGAGTCAGATATTTGGAAGCTGGGAAAACTTTTATGGTTTTGGAGTGCTTTTGCTTCTCCTTAGTTGATTCTCTTATCTTTTCCTTTCTCTCATGTTCACTCTCATTTGTACTTTCCTACAAGAAGAAGCATCTTAATTTGTCTTACTTTCAAAGATACTTCTTGACTCAGACAAATGTTTGTTTGGATATCTCAAATGGTAATTTTGGGGGGGATTTTAAGTCTAAACTACAATTTCTACCACTTACCATGCTAAACTGTGAACTCGCTCCTTGGATGCGATCACTTACCGAAATTAAGCACACAAATTCTGAAGTGACTTCTGGAAACATAAAGCATTATTTTTGTCTTACCCTAATCTGTTTCTGCTCTTCTCCTATGTATATAAATGAAAGAATTCCTTTTACGTTCATTTGACCTCATGAAAGCTTAAAAGAAGAGAAGAGAAAAATGATTAATATAATCTAAATATAAAGATTTTCCTCATACTTAAGAGTTTTTATGACACATACCCGCCTGGGAAATATTTCTAAGTGAAATGGAATTTCTGGAAGTTCTTCACAGATCTAATATTATTCTTGAGAAACATATAAAGTCTTTCAAGGTCATTTTCAAGTAGTAATTATTAGGTCAATAACTGTTATGATGAGAACACAACAGTCATCTTGGGAATACATGTAGACAGGAAAATATTTTTTAAAACAGCACTATAGCACTGTTAGCTTTTCCTTTCAAATTTTAAGCTACCGCTAGAAGAAAATCACTTCATTTAGTGCCATTCTGTAATGGACGGGTAGGCATATAGTAGCTGCATGCAACATATTACCTGTATGCGAAGCAGACTCTTTGGTGAGTCACACAGTATATTCAGGAGACTTTTAGAAAGTCCTTAAACTATTGTTCTACCTTCGGAAATTCTTGTTTGTTTCTGTGCCACAAAGAAAACCCAGCTGCTTAAAGTCAGGATAAAGCTCAACTGTGTGCAGCTCCAAGAGAGGCGCCTAGTGGAGCTCCCCGTGCGCCAGGACCAGGATGAGGTGCCAGGGACACCTTGGAGCTCCCTGCGCCCCAGAACCAGGGCCACCCTGGAGCTCCCCACATCCTGGGAAGGGGAAAGGTGCTAGGGCCACCCAGGCTCCCCGGTTCCCAGGGAGAGGCGCTTCCCACCATCCCCAAAGCTGCCAGCAGCCCACGCGCCCCTGCCCGGGCAGCTGCACGCAGGGGCCGCAGCGCCGCGGGCAGCGCCAGGGCTCCCTGCGCAGCCTCACGCGCGCACAGCTCCGGCCGCGCGGGGCCTCAACTCGTGGTTGACTTCAGGTCTTCTGAAGGCTGCCAAAGCGCCCTGCCAAGTAGCGCAGGCAGGCAGCATCTCTGCTAACAGGCAATCAAGAACCTTGCATGCTTAGGGAAGGATATGCCATCCATAGAATTGCTTACAGAATTGGATTTATTCAGGTCAGTGAATTACCTAAGAAAAGAGTACAATCTGTTAAAGAACTTGGCTACCTTCTTCCACAGTGTAGCAGGCAGCCTTTAAAATTAGCTATCAAACTACAAAGTTCTTTATCAACATATCGAGATGATATTAAACTTAACCAGACTTCTTATATAACTTATGGGAAGGTAGGGATTTTTGCTTCTAATATGTTACCCTGCATGAGGTGGTACTGGGTCTGCAGTTCCCATCTGGCCCTGGTTCCAGTCTGTACTATTCCCTCTCTCCACGAGCTGCCAAAAAGGTCAAATAGAGGCAAAATTCACACTTCACATAATTTGAATATTGCTAGCTGGCCAAGAAATATTCCCAAGCTGAGGAGTTCTCGGAACTGGCTGGCTTCAGGTCTGGACTGCTCCTCAGTCTTTCAGTATTGCCTACTATCAATTCTTTGCATCAGTTGGGTTAATAACATAGCAGTGTTAGGGGAATAAATAGATGTTTTGTCAATATGGAAAAAATGGATGTAGAAATACTTTACTAAACTCCCAAATAATACATATGCGATGAAAGACTTTTCATGGAGAGGATCATAGAATTGTCTAAAATTCCCATTAAAGGAAGTGACTTATCTACAGATCTAATTTAAATCACAACAGCAAAGAGCAGAGCAATGTGGATAATTCCTATTACCGTGCATGAAACGCTGAAAGATCCTCCCCAGTTTATCTGCCAAAGGACAAGTTCATGATGAGATTACCACTGCCAGCACACTCATCTCGGCTATATATAGCTGTCTCAGTAAGTGCTCTGTTTTAGAAATGAGAATTTTGCAGTTCTAAAAACACCGATTGTGGACAGTTACTTGGAGGTAATAGGAGTACGCGTCCACAGAAAGCAGATGGGGTTTGGCCTTGAATGTGAAAGACAATCTGTATCTTCTTTTTTTGCATCTTGCATGAATAATACACTAAGAGATGCAGCATATTTTCTAAGAGCAAAATCTACTTTAGTCTTGGATTACAGATTAGCCTATAAAGTGTACATTTTTAATTTCTCAGGGTATTAGGAGCCATAATTTTCTTGTGATACTCTGAAATTCAATCTCACATTTTAGATCCAACAAATACTTTTACTAATACTTTTGCTATAAAAGTAGATTCACTTGAAAAAATAATTGAAGAAATAACTTAAAAAATAAGTCAGGATTGGCTCAGGTGCATCCAGCTGCTGCTGCACACACACTACCAAGGCCCGGAGCTGCACGGCTGCTGCCGATAGCTCTAAGAGTGGTCGTGCTGCGTCTGCTCTCCAGAGAGCTCGGGGCTTTTGCTCTTCACAGGCCATGGACCTGTGTGCACACCAGAGCCGTCCACCTAAGCGCTACTTCTGCTTCCCTCTATTCTCCACCAAGCTGCCACAGGAGTACTCTGAGTGCTACGTCAGGGGCTACACAGCTTCCAATACCGTGCAATGCAGACAAAGAAAATTTATGTCTAACCAAAATATACAATGAAATAGATACCAAGCATATCATCAGTAATTTAGGAAAACTGGTCCTCCCAATTTTAGCCTGTCTTCCATTTCACTCTTATACAAATCCTACCCATCTCATAGCGATGGTAACCGGCTCAGCAAATGCTCTCACAGAGTAACTGTCAGTGGTGCTGGTGTAAAGAAGGCCACTTGAGGCACACTTACCTTGAGCCACTCTTGAGACTTCAGAAATGCCAGGAACCTGCTTTGTACAGACAAAGCAGATCTGGACAATCTGTTCCTTACGTGGAGAAAGGCAGCAATTTATAACATAGCATTGCTTAGAAAAGCTCTTTCGCGAATCTTTGTTGCTATGCTTGACAAATTGAGAAATATCACAGAGAAAAAGCTTCTGCATATTAGATGTTAGACAATTGTAGAAGCTTACTAAAGCTTACCAATTATTACACATTTTCCTTCTACCTACCCACTCAAAATTAAACACACACACAAAAAGGGAATACAGAAAGATCAAATGAATGCTTTTAAAATAATGATCTTAGTCATATGTGGGAAGATGGCATGAATCCCCAAAGACAATTTGGCACTATCATATTGTAGCGATTTTTCTTCTTTGTATTTCAGGAGTAGAAAAACATTTCTAAAAACTTCTGTTTATCTGCTTAGTAACATAGATTAGTACCTAGGAAGGTCTTCTAGAGAAACGATTAATTCTTTCTTAAAGTAGATTTTATAATGCCTAATTTTCAATTTCCTTCATTTGAATTTCCTTCATTGAGACCATCTGTCCCAGTTTTCCTGTCCTCTATATTGGATCACAGCTGCTTTTCAATTGTTGATTTAGATTTATTATTCCATCTCTCTTGAGAGGACACAGCCTGCAAAGGTTTAAGCATCTTTGTCTCTTGATCTTCAGAGTCCAGTTTGGTAGTCTGGCTTCTACCCCATCACAGTTTATGGAGCTTCAGACTAGCACAAAGTTCACAGTGAAGGTTCAGACTGCAGGGTCAAGATCTATTTTATCAACTGTTTAGTAAGAAGGCAATTTTTTAATTTTTTTATTTATTTGCTGATGAGAGTAAAGGAAGAGAGGCACAGGAGTGTTATTTGACACATAAGTCTTGCAAACACCCTGAGAAACCTTTCTTGACACCTCACTGTGACTCTGCATCACTGCTATGCTAACTTGCAACTCTGCATCTCCAGATGATTCAGCTTGTACTCAGCTGGTTACTAAATCTGTTACGAGGACCCAAGCTTGTAACTGCTGAGCAAAATCTGTGCACTGCAGTAAATTCAGTCTCTGGCAACATAATGCTGAATAATAACCAAGAACTAAATTGAGACAAAAAGAAGTTTTAGGTCTTAAAAATGCACACTTGCAAAAAGCTTGATGGTCACAGACTTTATGGGGGTCCCTGGAATATAGAAATGATGAGCACACCTCAAAAAATACATGCTGCTCAATAGAGCAAAGGCAACATCTACTGCTGACACCCAGGCAGAGCTCTTCTGGCATTAGACTGCAGCGGGCAAGAAATCCTGCAGGAGGATCTGCCCAGGCAACAGCGGGATTAGTGCCATTCCAGAGAGGTAGGTCTACTGCCTCTGTTAGAAAAACTGCTGCTCTGATTTTCTGTATTTCTATGTATTTTAGAAAGTTTATAATAATCATTAATAACAGCAGCTAATGAAAGAAGAAACAGTAAGAGTAAAAAAAAAAAAGTTCATCAGGCAATGCAATCTCAAAACTTACAGCAAATGAAAGCTTTGAAATGATCTCACTGGTGACATCAATGCTGGTTCACATAAAACATGCAATACTGAAATAACAGGTCCCATTCTGCTTGCTGAGTTACCAAAAAGAGAAAAGCAAGCTGACAAGCGTGAATATTCAAGCACCCCTAACATGCTGCATGGCGAAGGGCTGCGCAGAGCCCCGGGATGCTGCGGGTGGCCTTCTGGCACCCAGCACTGTCCTCGGCTCCATTACGGTCACACACAGTGCTGCACTCTGACAGCATAGACACATCAGTAATTACACAAATTAATGGTACTTTCCACTGGAAGACATTCAATAAAATATGAAGCTATTTTACTGATGTATTAAACTCACACAAATCTTTTTATATTTAAAACAAAACAAACAAAAAAAACACATGATTCTCTTCAAGGAAGTTCCAAACCATTTCAATAATCTGCGACGTGAGAAAAATCTGCTTATAATAGCTGAGGAGAACATCTGATTACCTAAAGAGACTCTCCCAGTAGTATCATAGAACGCTTCAGGTTGGAAGGGACCTCTAGAGATCACCTAGTCCAACCCCCCTGCACACGCAGGGTCACCTACAGCAGGTGGCTCAGGGCTGCGTCCAAGCGGGTTTGGAAG
>VZSV01000081.1:937029-948391 GCA_013398735.1 Nothocercus julius
CCAGCAGCTCCACATCCCTCTTGAACTGGGGAGCCCAGAACTGGACACAGCACTCCAGGTGTGGCCTCACCAGGGCTGAGCAGAGGGGCAACCACATAGAGAATAATCACATTTTGTTCAGCATCTCCTACAAGTACTAACCAGTGCCTGTTCTGGACAGGCTAGAGATAGACTATTTAGCAGGACAAAACTGCTTGTCCATGTTCTAAACTGCTTGTCCATGTCATAAACTCATCAGAGACGCACAAGGTTCAGGGTCTTGCCTCAGCAGTCTTCTGCAACTCAAACTGTCCTCCTGCATGCTCAGCTCAAGGCAGCCCACAGAGCTGAGCAAGGAAGACCACGGGGCCTCTGGAGTGCTCTGTGTTTTGTCTTAGGATGCCAGACAGCACTAGAGTGCAGCAATACCTGTAGTATGTCTGGGAGTAGGAGTGTTTTTGCCAGTCCCACAGCTAACAACTTTAGCACCAGTCAAACAAATAGCGTAGTTTAGTATTACCCCCAAATTAAAAAAACAATTTATGACATACACGGAAAGGAAAATAAATCACATTTATGACCATATCTATGATAGTTCAACTTCAAGTATTCCCAAGTGTCTTATCCAGGTAGAAAACTGTTCAGACCTTATTTTATTCAAGTAACCTTGATACTTAATCAAGACACAGATGAAATTGTAGCCATGTGTTTCAGTTTCCTCATTAATTCTAGGCACTAATATAGATTTATGATTATTAGACCTTTTAAAAGCAGGTTGCTCAACATTCCACCTACATGATTTCCCTAGATTTCAATTAGCCAATCTAATTTAAATGACAGGAAATAATTGCTGAATCCCTTGTGATTTCTAAAATATATCAATATCTATAGTTATTAACTCATAATCACTCCCTCAACTATTATATTTCTATCCCCAAACAAATTTTTGTTGTTAATAGATCAAATATTCTTGATTAATGTATGTTGCTATGTTTTTTTTTCTTTTAATGGCAACATTAACCATATTTAAACACCACTTAATTTTGTGAGATTCATATTCTGGAAGGATGAACCGAAATTTGTTTCTCAAGCAAGACTGGAAAAGCTCCATAATACACGGGGAATCCTCAAGTCTGCAGCCACACAGGCATCCGCCAAGCTCCAGAAGGGAGCACCACTTCCCAAATCATCACCATCACCATCAATGACCCATCTTGAGGCATTTACTCATTTTGCAAACATATACATTTTTGTTCCAGCCTCTGCAACCCCTGGCTATGTGAGAGCATCACCAGCCTGGAGAGCAGGTGACAATGACACTGGGATGTGTGAAACCAAGACCCTGTGGTGCCCTGGGAGCCCATGCCCCCCTGGCCCTTCCAGCTCCCCCGAAGCTCCTCTGCCAGGGAAGGGCTCTCGGAGAGCCCAGGAGGAGGGAGGGCTGGCAGACTGCCACTCACCGGGCAACACTTTCATCTCACAGCAGCTCTGGGGAGGCCAAACACTTGTTTCTGTTCACCAGGGAACCAACAACCTTGAATCTCGGGACCTCTTCCAGAGAATGGTGTTGGGTTCAAAATGTCTTTTTTTTTTTTAAATCAAATCTATTTCTTTCCATTTCTCGTTCTCTATTTGGCAACTAGTTGACAGTTCCAATCTGAACCAGGAAACTTCCATTAAAAAAAGTTTACATTAAACATTTTAACTTTGAGAGACTTCTTTGACAAGAAATAAACAGTCAAGGCATTACTTTTCTCTGAGGTCATGCAGGAGGGAGGCACACACAACTCTCCTAATTCCACTAGCACCTTACTTCTATGATAAATACTCCATTTTTTAAAATTATTTTTTATTATTTTGTATCACAGTACAAAAAATATGATAACAAAACAGCACAAAGAAAAGGTGAAGTTAATTCACTTGTTTGTAAGACTCACAGATAAAGTCATGATGGCTGCTGTTTAAGCAAACATAAAATCTAGATAAATGCGTGAGGAGTGAAAGGAGGGTGCCTTGGCTCCCTCGCGTCCCTGCCAAGGCTCGGTGCCCTGCAGGCCGGCCCGGTGCTGCTGCGGGAAGTCCCGGGCGCCCAACCTGGCTGACGCGACTACCCCAACACAGCAGCGCTCTGCAAAGAGCTACTTCTACTTTCTCCAAATCCTTTGTTCCACAAGATGAAAAACAGAGAGGTGACTCAACACTTAGCAAATGCCTTAAATAATTTCGGTACTTGCAGACCCAGATACACTTACCTCAGCAGTAGTCCAGCCTTCTATAGAAGAAAACTCAGATAACACCGAGCTAAGTTTATCCTACGTAAAACTCACAAGATAAGAGCCACAGAGCTATTACTATTTTATGACACAGTTTCTTGTTTTAATGAGACATAAGAGAATCAATATTTTCCTAATGGGAGTTGATAAAAGGGAGAAATGAAAATTGCAATTGTAAGTTAGTTACTGTAGGAGATAATAAAATTAAAAGCACTTATTAGTCTCAAACCCATTTTAACATTTCACAAAGATGTAACTGTAAAGGCTAATAAACCATACCGATACGAATATGCATTTGCTTTACTGGAGTTAATGCCTTCAAGTCCACTAAATCCATAAATAGGCAGATACTGAACTGACATTTCCAAATTTCTTCTCTAGCACAGACCTACATCAGCTGGATAAGATGAAGCATAGCTACATTTCTACATTTGTAGTCAGTGGTGTCAATGGCCAGTCAGTAAATCTTGAAAAGGAGTCACTGTCTCCGCTGAAATGGAAAGTATGCACTGTATCACTTGACATTTCCTATATACATTAGTTTATGACAAATAGTGTATTTCAATTACAGCAACTTTCCTGTAAGTAAAAGCTGGAAATTTCTAAGAACCACACTGACTAACATGGTGCAGCTCTTGGCTGTACTGTGGCAGGCAGAAAAGCCTTTCATCAAAAGGTTGCAGTTGTGACACCCACTGATACAAGCCAAAAAGCTCAAGTTCAGGGAACTCTCTACTTGCTGCCATTTATAATGCAGATTACAACTGTCTTTGCACAGCGGCTTGTGGGAGACAGAGGGAACAAAGGTCCCAAAACATCCTGCTCGGGATGTTACTGCCAGCACAGCCTCCCACGGCAGTCGCTGCCGCGAAGGCGAGTTCTGTCCTTGCATCACCACATAATGGGCTAAGGCCATGAACTGCCTTGGTGTGACAGCTCTCGGCAGGCACGACGCAGCAACCTTGCGGGGAGGGCTTGCGGTTGCCTTTTTTGTTTGTTTTTTAATTAATATTTCCTCCCACAAATACCTCTTCCGGCCACAAAGGTCTCTTTTGACAACTGCAGGTACATTCAGCCCGAGGCAGGCAATTTGAAAAGCGAAGCACCTCATTTTCTTCATAATAATAAAGTCATCCAAAAACAGCTGGATGGGGATTACTCTTGTATGCCGTTTAAAATAAAATTATGCTCCAACATTTTTTCAGTATAAATTTCATAGATGGCATTTTACTACAGTACATTCTGCTAAGTCCCTCAAGCTCTGAACGTTCTCTATCCAGCAGATTGGATCCAAGAAAGATGAATGTCTCTATAGCTGACCAAGGAGTAGGACAGAAACTTCACCTCCACTTCGAACCTGGGATTTCTGTCTTGGCATGAAGTACTTTTTTTTTTTTTTTTTTGTTACAATTGGTGCTTTATAAAAGAGGAAATGCAAGTATTTGCACAACTTACAGTGTTAAAATCCAATTCTTCAACATTCATTCTTCTCACTGGTATTTATGCTAATGCAGGAAAGAATATTTTGCCTTTGGGATCGCTAACTACACTGATTCTCAGTCTATAGAAAACAAGAGCCAATTCACCTGACAACAACCAGATACGTAATAACTGGGTTGGCCTTTTGCAAGAGCTGCCACAACTTATCAATTTCACTTGACTCCTAATGTTATTAGGACATCTTTCAGTGTTCATTTTCTTAGAGCAGACACTAGTTAATTGCTTTTATTACTAGGCTTAGCTATATAGAATTATTTTCTGGAGAACAAATGGAATCTTTATTTAATATAGGTATGATCTGGGACTCAACATAAAAAAGAAATTCTCCTTGAAGTTTAATTTAATCTGTGATTCCATATGTGCAAGAAACTAATCAAGGGATAACTTTTAACTTCAGAAAGTTTTTAAATGTGAAATACGTGATAGATCTGGATTAATCCATTGAAGTCCAGAGGTAGGCATACTGAAATTTATTTTAAATAGTATTAGTTATTTTCCCCCCACTTTGAAGTATTCCTAATCTTCTCTGATTTGCTGACAGTATCACAAAGTATATCACAGTTACTAGTTAAGTCATTACTTACCTGGTATCATTGTTTGCAATTGTCTTTGCATTATTCAAAGTAGCACAGAATAACTTATTTTTAGATAATTTTCAAGGTGAGGTATGTAGGATATTTTCCTAGGTCTTCACTTCAACATTTTCAAAAATGAAAGTCCGTGCTAACTGTTCCCAGTAGTCTAAAAGGTTTTAAGCTAAGCAGCTGATACTTAGGAGTTCTCATATCAAATATCATAGTTCACTGAATGTAGCTGCAAGTTTTCCAGGGGAAACTTCTTATTTTCCCCAGTTCAAATAAACTGTTATACTTTAAGAATTATGATTGTAACTGTATTTTTTGCAAGAGAGCTAAGAAAAGAACACAGCTGACCAATGTCATTAATGGAGTATAACCAAGAGAACAGTATTATTTTTCCCAAGCAGTTTGGGAATCCATTTTTAAGAAGATTATTGAAGAATCCATGGTAGAGGCAACTGTATAAAAGGAACACGTAGAAAAAGCACCGAAATTCTCCCTTGGGAAAGTGTGCTGGCAAGTATGATGATTTTAGGAAAGTCATAGAAAGAATGGATATTAGATTAGATCTCAGATGATTATGTTCTATATTTACAGATTTGTATTCAGCTTCTTAAATTCCTATATACCTATTGATTTTAATTCTTCCCCACCAAAACAAAACATCCCCAGCTCCTATGAAATCTAATGTGAGTTATCTTGGTTGCAATGAGGACAAACTTATTATATCCAGCTTTAGACTGATACTTCATGTGTTCAGAGATTTATTGACCAATTCATTGAGAATTTAGCTTCTGGCAGTATTATCGGTCTTTTCCCAAAATAAACAGTATAAAGGAAACTCATATCTGCATAAGACAGCTGCCAAAGAATTAAGAAATACAGAAGCTATTCATTTCATGACAGATATTCTCTTGATAAAAACCAGATACAGGTCCCCCATATAAGCAGTTTTTTGTCATTCTAGACCAACCATTCACACACTTGGAGTTCATTAGAGGATGTCGCTCATTTACAAATACTGGGACAAAAATAAACCAACCTTGTCTATTTTATCAGCTGCAGACCTGATGTAACCAAAATACTGGAGGAAGAAGAAAAATTAAAACAAAAGCCAAAACATTGTACACAACAAAAGAGAAATCTGACTGAATGGCCTGCCACAAGCTATGGAGGAAGAGCCCTGCCTCAACTCTAGTGATAGAATGGCTCTTGCAGAGCTGAAGGAAATGAGGAACTAGCCAGTCTAATACAAAAGCAGATCTTCCCCAAACCTCAAATTCTTAATTTGTCACAATAACACCCTCACCAATGTTCAATGCAAAGACAACAACCATGGGTAACAGAAGTGCTTATGTTTGCAGGTTAAACCTGAGAAAACCTCAAGAAAATAAGAGTACCCAGTTTGGAGACTGTTTCACAAAGCAGCATTTAAAACTTGTGCATAAAGTACAAAATAAATAATTGCTAAGAAAAGAAAAAGAGATAGAAGACAGACAAAAAAAAAATCCAACAGCAACAGAAGCAAAGGAAAAAAAAAATATTACACAGATCAGAACTTTAAATGAGTTAAACACAATCTAAGATTATTATAGGCAAAGCATGACAGTTCCTACAGTCTGTAGCTTGAACTGAGATGCTGGTACCAGCTGTGCTCCCATCTTCCTGAGCCTGCAAACAGAGTGAGAAGCTGCAGTCAGACACAGCGAGGGGGCTTGCAGGACCACAGCTCTAACTGAAGTCTCTTCCTGCCCTCCGTAACTGGGGACACGGGGCTAAAACACACCCGTTGCTCTGGCAGCCCACAGGATCAGCTCCTGCAGAGGCTAATTTTGCTTTATTCCTAAGGAATCATTTGTGTAGATTTTTTTTGGTCTCACATACAGACCTGACTTATAACTCAGTTTCACATAGCTCAGTTCACCAATCTCCATCTAGCCATTACACAAATAAAGGAATTATTTGGATGTAACAGCTTTCATATTTGACATTTTAATGAAATTTTATTTTGGCTTTTGTGACTGAACTTGGAAAGGTTGATCAAGGATATTTATAGGAATAATGGAAAAATTACTTTAGTTCCTGGTCTCCTGGGAACAGAAAAAAAAAAAAAAAAAAAAAGCAACCTGTTCCTCTTTTATTGCTTTCCTCTATACAAGTAGGGAAATAAAGGTTTCCAGCCCATCACTGCCACCTAAGGGTACATTTTCCCTAGGACATTCTCATTTTCACATTAATTCTGCCCAGGTGGAGGCACACTATTCAGTTTCTCATTTCTAAAACTGCCCACATCCATCACTCATGTTACACCGTTGTTGGTAAAGACACAACAAAAACTAGACCAAAAATGTAGAAGCTGAACTGGATATTTAGTCAAGAAACGTAATAATGAACATTCACAAAGGAGATTAATATGGAACAGAATATTTTTTTGCTAAGATGGGAACAGTAAATAGTTAATACAATAGTCATGACTTTGAGACTGCTCACTGCCAGTCATTCTGTTTTTTTTTTTTTTTTTTTTTTTTTTTTTTTTTTTTTTTTTTTTTTTATAAATACAGCTCCTCATTTTTATATGATTTGCTAGGTTACATCAAACAGAGCATTTTATTCACTTTGTACATGCTTTTATGATATACCCTGTAATGCAAATAAGTAACTGAGGTATCTGCTGGGCATAAATAGTGTCATCTCAGTTTTTCCAAGAATTAATTTCTATTTAATCATTCTAAATAAAGTATGCTGTTTGGATATCTATATGTATAAATGTTTGCTACTCAGAAGTCACAGTGCCTAGATTGGTTGATTGGATTATCTTTGTATTCTGTGCTTCTCAATTTAATGTTTTATCGCCCTGGTATAAAAAACACATTCTTACCTTTAATCAAAATAAACAGAAGTCTTTACCGATTTAAATCTATGCATGAACTCAAATGTTTTGAGGGATCATGTTAAATACGCAAAACTATACATTTTTCTTTAAGTAAAAGAGTATAAGTACTCTAACTTCTGGTTCTCTTTTTTTACAAGGAACAGACTGATGCATCAAGACACTGCATCCATTGAATCTTAACCTCTACAGTAGTTATTTAGACTACTCTATTCAGCTCCATCACTTCTGATTTGCTGTATCTTCGTTAAAATGTTAAAGAACTCAGAATATTGCCTATACAACAAGCTGAAATTCATGATCATTTTTCAAACCATACTAATATCAATGAGAAGAATTTCTGTTCATCTATCTTATATGTCATCTTCTAGAGCAAGAAAGGCAATGCTTCAGGTCAGCTCTGAACTTGGAGAAACAGAAGGAATGGCAAGGCTAGTGAGTTGATTTTTTGAAAGAGGGTACTAATGACATGTTTACATTAAAAAAAAAAAAAAAAAAAAAGACACCGAGAACTCAAACCTCTGAAGCCTGAACACTATCAGTTAAAATTACTGGTGCACAGGAACATTAGACAGATGCAGATCATCTTGGTTCTAGCTAATCTGGGCTCCTTGGAAAAAGAAACATCAGGGCATCCTGGTGATTGCTAGTCTGCCTAACCAACTATAATTACAGCAAGAGGTAATAGTGAGAGTTGGGCACAGCACTGCCATATCCGTGGTATTTGGAAGTGGCCCAGAAGACTCTCTTGCTGCCTGTATAAGCAGCATGGTCTGTGTGCCCACAGCTAAAACTGTGCAGTTGAAGAGATGGCACTGCCTGCCTCACTGCTGAACGCCACACAGTTCAGGAGTTCAGGACTGCAATCGCTTTGAATGTTTTTATGCCCTGGGGGGGAACAAGTGGACTTCACCAGCAATGAATCTGCCAGCAGCAGACCTACTAGATAAGTTATCTTAAGGTTGAATAGAAGGATAGAGGCAAGCAAGCAACATAATCACTACACAACATGCCTGTGATACATCCTCTTCCATCTTTATCGACGTCTGTCTGTATCATCTCCTTCCCTTTTTGATAGCTTAAACAGCTATATGTTCTGCTCCTGGTTCGAAAAATTGCTCCATGTATTTGTTTGAACAGCCTTGCAGGATGCTTAACTGGCTCCTGAAAAGGCATAAATTTCCTCCAGGAAACTGAGCAATTCTCCACAAATTGCCTGGGATCACTTTTCAGCCTCAGTGCTTTGATACGTACCTCTAAGGGGCAGATCTGGATGCGGAGCTGGGTAGGAGCGACCCTGCCTCCCGCGGCCATGGAGCTGCCCTGCAGAGCAGTGCGGCTGGAGCAGTGCAGCTGGAGCACCGCAGCCACAGCACCGCGGCTGGAGCATGCCAGGCCTCCCGCGCACCAGGCCACGCTGCACGCCAGCCCCTCGCGCAAAGCCAGCCCACTCCAGCGCCTGGCCTCCAGAGCAGCTGCAGGGAGGCGTAAGCAGAGAGTTAGTGGCCAGAACACTTACCAGGACCTTTTTCATTGTGCACATCCCTTAGCCTTCCTGTTTCAGGTGCTCTTTAGTGCCACTGTTCTATAGTTTCTCTCATGGGATGATACTTTTATGTAAGTAACAGAGTCCACCACTGATATGTCAAATATTTTTAAGGTTCAAATCACACTGAAGACTGAAATGCATAAATAAACTCGTTAGAAGAGCAACTTGTTAGAGAGCGGTTCTTATATACATTAAAAAACAAACACACACAAACACACACCACCAAAACACACCCTTCAAGCATTCTCCTAGAGAATACAATTCTGATTTGGCAGTGTTATCTTCAGTGTTTCATTAATTTTGGCAATATGTCAATCAAGAATGAACCAGAAAACAAACAAGCAACCTCCTCCCTCTTCCACTACTAGATGAAACACATTTTCATCTTAAATCTAGCATCTTTTCCAGCTGTGTGGAACATCTTGCAACAAAAGCAGATCACAATTATTTAACGTTTCAGGTCCCCACCAAGGATAAGAGCTTACACACACCCACTACACAGCCACATACAGCACACTCATCACACTTCTGTATGTTCTACTTATTATATTCTATACTCTAAATCAATTTTTATATCAGCTAATGAGTGGCAACTCACAGAACTATAATATAGTATAAGCTCACATTCTTAAAAAAAAGAAAAAATGAGACACACAGAAAAACTTTCAAGATAAATTTTTCAAACTTACCAAAGAGATGTGTGTGGTCAGTCGTGTAACAAATACCTATATTTTTGCTTCTTTTGCAGTTACTCACCACTGATCTTAAGACAGAGGGGAGAGAGAAAGAGGGGAGAAAAAAAACAAACAAACAAACAAACAAAAAAAAAACCACTCACCCACTCACACCCACACACAAATTTCACCTCAGAGAAGCAAGAATGAGGGTTTATGTCTATTCTGCATATGTGAAATGTTTTACCTCAGCTTCAGATAACCCAGTGATCACTTAATCCAGCTATGCAGTTAGCTGAGGTTCCTGGTCTCTGTTAAGAAGATAAGAAACCTGTTCCAAGACAGTAGTAGCTCCTTCTGCTCGTTTCCTTCCCGCAGGATCCCAAGCAAGTACAAGCAGGGGAAAGCAGCACTGATGCTGCAGGCCTCCTGCCTAAAGAGGGAGCCTGAAGACATGCTCAAGGTGAGTTTCAGATCTGCTTTAGACACAGCCACAGCGTCTTTGCCAGCTATTTGCAGAGGCAAAACATGGACTACTAAGGTCTTTGTGTAAAACACGGATCTGACTTCTGTTCTATGTATGCACTGCCCTCTTCACATGGCAGATCAACACAGAGAAATGTAAGTCTACAAAACTTCAAAGCAGCAACAAATCCAATGCAACAAACAACTAATCTGTGAATAAGTGTCCTTTCATGAGTCAGTGACTACTGTCTGATAGAAATCCTTGCTTGGGGGAATGCTGCAATTTGCAAGATAAATTTCAACTTTTAACAATTTATATTTCTTTTTTCTTGACAAAATTAAAAACACGGATGAAATCTTTTTTCTATAGGAGAACTTAAATCCAGGGTCAGATTATCAACCCATTCTGAAAGCAAGTAGTATATTCAAATACCAAAAGGAGTAACGAAAATAGGGAAATGCAAAGTATCTTTTAATTAACCGATTCCAAGTATAAAGCAAATCATTAATGCAGTCAAATGATCTTTTAAAAAGCCAAAGAATCGTCTTTATAAAGTTACTGTTATGTTTGAGATATTGAATTTTCCTTCATTTTCAGTATGCCACAAAATATCAGAGGGTGGAAAAATTTCCAGTCTCATTAAAAAAAAATGAACTATATCAATGACATTCTTAAATACTGTTGGATTTGAAGTGACATGATAACAGAAACAAACCCCAGTGATATAACATCCTCTTAGCATTAGCATCACAACTGAGAAACATTAATTACTACGGAGAGAACTGTCTATAACATTCCTGAGTATATTATCACAGCTTCCCTCAGACACAAATTGACCTCCTAAATTTCAGTGACAAGGATTACAATGCAACCAGAAATGGACACAGAGGAGAATGTAAAGTTTGTGCAATAATGTGTAACCAACATACAAACAGACCTTAACAGAATGAACACAATGGCACAAAGGGAAAACTCCCCATGAATCTAAAGACTGATTGAACAGACTTCAATTCTCAAGGCAAATCCAAGGAAAATTGTTAACAGTTTGACTTTTCATGTCATCTTCTTTAGTCACTTAATGTTCAACTTCCAAATTCAGGTTTTAGATGTCAGTTGAAAGCCTTATTTTCTGGAAACTGCAGTAAGAAGGAAAAGTATGAGATAATTGTACTATGCCAAATTGTACCTATACCAAACATGCATCACTCAGTTTTCGCCATATAAGAATGAAACAGAGTAGCACCAAATAATCTTCTAGTTAGTATTGCTAATTTTTATTAACTTTCATTAACTTTCCATATTACCAATGAAAGAAAAAAAAATTATTTCCTGGCTATGCTCTGTATCAAACTACTATCCATTTGCTACAATTGCTGCTGAGCTCAGACTTATATTTTATTCACCAATAACATCACATTATCTCAAAAAGGGACAAAACTAATTTCAAATACAT